>OX381709.1:44991750-45078750 GCA_947462335.1 Harmothoe impar | reverse complement strand
ATCGTCTAGCCATGAAAATGTTATATATATGTATCATACTAAACAATACAATACGTATTATGGCTATATAGACAAAAGAAAGAGAATCATATTTTCCCATATATCCCCAAAGGTAATCCATTATGACAATCCAGCCATACTTCACTCTGAAGTACAGTTATCCTGACGGTAAGGGCCACAAATTGTAGCCGTTATGTGTATTCCAGTAGGTAATTCGTAGGCTAAGACATGTCCCTAGAGCCTGATGAGGTCCAATTCCAGGGAAGAGCAAACTTAACTTTCAACTTTAAAGGAGGCAGTGGGTGGTGGGACCAGAGCAGTGATTGTGTATAACCTGGAGTTTGTACCAGGTGGAAATGTTTACACATAACACGAGGGCAGCGCATATTGGGAGAAGGAACCCTAATCCATCACGTGACTTCCTCTGTTAAGGAAGCCATTGGACAGGTGTCCTAGCTGTGGTCTGAATCCCAAGCAACGTGAGAAGGCACTTATTTAGCGGTGGAACAAGGTGCTCTATTCTTTTAGAGTCTATGTCTTAGGGTTATACTATTCCACCACTACCTGTGCTAACACCCACTAACTACACCGAAGTAATGTGCAGGGATAGCTGTAATGGGTTGTCTCAAATGTGTAAACTCTACTACCTGACTCACTATCTGTAGGACAGTAATACTCAGGAATTACAGTATGTGATCTTAGATGTTTTTACACTCTTTCAATTGTAGTCTTGAGAAATAAGCCCCCGTCTAGGGGTAAGAGCGTCTGTGTATGTACATATAATTCTTGGCCTCTGTGGGAACTCTGTGTGTAGGGTAGTTTGCCATCTACATGTATCTGACTTTGGTATACCTATGCTACTACAGTCAGAAAACCTAACCTCAACAGGCGGCTATAAAAACATGAATCAGAATTACTTTGAATACGCTTCCAGTAACAATTGTTTTCGGTGATAGAGCTAATCGTCAAAAAATAAATCAAAACTATGCAATACTATGAGACGAAACTAATGCAAAGGAAAGTCCCCCTCTTCATCGTTTGAGGACCGCACTTGAAATCTGGAAGTCAAAAATCGTTACTTCACCATGGCAGTCAACCAGGTGCAGAACATTTACAATACTTCTGATGAAGTTTCACATTATTTCAGGGATGGCTTTCGCTTCAAAATAGCACTCTTCCTTCATAATACGCCTTTGCTCGGGTTTACCTTCAATAAACTTATTGTGTGCTTAGATTTATTTTCCAGGCATCTTTAGTTAATGAATCGTCTGTTGACGAGTAATAATTGAAAGATGTCTCCCATATGAAACATTGTCAACTAAGTGCATTAGATATTGTCTATTCTTCGCTTTTATAACTCTGCTGGCAAAAAAGTGTGTTCCTCAATGTGAAACATTTCCATATTGCATAGAACATCATACTACCATAGAAAAGTCTCCTTTGGTGTAACACTGTAAGGCATATCTTAGGCTTAACCGTAATCCAACCATGAAATGTTGCCAGATATAATAATGACTAGTATAATGATGCATTCTTCTTTCAGTTCAACCCATCCTTGAGGTACACATACAAAACAGTGCAATTTGTACCAGACACATGACAAATACTGATGCCAACAGAAGCTGCAAGAGATGCAGATGACTGATAATTTCTCATCCGCCCCCATCAGATAGCACCCTATACACTGACACACTATAGGCATGAGCAGCTCCATCAGGCATGTATATAATAAGAGCCATGGGCTGCTTGCCTATCAGACAGACAATGTCTGTCTGTCATGTTGTATGGCTGTCTATCATGTGGCGTGATGTGCTGCATAAGGTGTGGGAGACGCCCTCTGTACTGCTCAACGAGCCCAATTACATAGAGCATGTTTTACCTCACAGACATTAGGGGTGCGAGGAGAGTAGGTGTGGGCTGATGGACAAAGTGGAATTTGTAGATTTTTATACAAGTTAATGTGTTAATTGTCCAAATACTAGCACTCTGCATCTAGGGACTCATCTAATGAATGATCATACCTTTCTAGGAATGGTAACTAATTTAATCTGGAATAAATGACCTCTCTTTTTGAAATACTATACTGTATGATTAATGTACCTGAAACATGGAAGGTCTCATGACTTGACCTAGAATGATACTCAATTTTGTAAACCAACACTATCGCTGTATTGTCTGAATTTAATCGGAGGTTGTGTAAACTCACCTATCCCATTTGTATTCATATTTGTTTTTTTCTGCATTTTAATGGCACTCACACATAATTCGCAACAACTGGGCAAGACACACATGAACAGCAGTCTGTACGACATGCCTCGCATGCCTTGTTAATCATATAGATGGCTAAGCCGCAGATTTAAGGAGAACCCCCAGTAGACAGAAAATGTACTAAGCTATGTCCAAGTCGTCTTGTAATATTTTTATGCTCAACAGGTCTAAGTACCTGTTCCAAGTGCCTGTTCCTCCTGATGATAATACGACACATTCTATGCTGCTACCTTTCACATTTATGCCTCTTATATCTCAGCATTTCATATTTTAGATTTCATTTCGGTAAGTAAAGATAAGCTCGGGCCATCTCAGGATCCAGGCTTACACCACTGTAGTAAAGCATACTGTCTACTGGTGTTGCAGGTCTCCAGTAACAGCTATGTCTTTCAATCAGGACAGTAATAAATAGTTGCAACGTCATTCAGAGAACATTTTCATTAAAACATTTCCGAGCTAAGAACTGAGGCCATTGAAGCATCCCTCAGTGGGTGGAATTCAAAGCAATCACGTTGGAGAGAAGCTGTGAGAATCATTGTCATTCCTTATCACCAAATGAAAATATGCCTTTGATATCTTGTCTTTTGAATCATCCATTTCGGTTAAGTAATTTAGACATGATTCATCCCATTCCTGTGAAATGACTGCATCACTTTACACTGAAGTGATGGTGAGGACAGACTATGATGTGGGGAATAATGGAATTATCTTAGTTCTCAAGTATCAAGTGCAATACTCACGAGGAAGATTAAAAAGATAGAATTATCATGCCATTAGTAACTGAGCCATTCAACTGATCCAACTTTAAGGGAAATAATATAATGCTCTCTATCATTTCTATTAGGACTTTAAGTAGAATGTAGAAGCAGTGTTACTGAAAGCCTTGTTCCATATCTCCTAAAGCAGTATCTCATCTCTAAAAGTTGCAATTATAAGGAGTCACCACAATATATTATATATAGTTCTATGTCATGTATTATGTTGAGACATAAATAGTTTAATTGTTTAAAAGTAGCGCATAATAACATAGTTATTAAAGACCGCATAAGCTGACACTACCTCATACTGGGATTTTCCATTATGGACCTCAATAATATCATATACCATCGCCTAACACCATTTAAACAACCCAGTATAAGTGCCATTTAGGACGCAGCTCAACCTGTACTGACATTAACACTCTCACAAATCACAGTTTTACCATGTTCATCTATGATGGACAGTGGATCCTGGAGATGATAAATCCGACCAACGGTCATATATAGTTGCTCGCCTCTGAGAGACTCTCATTATCCTTATGACCCCCCACAGGATTAAATCAAAATCCTGCACCGGTTTGTGTACATCAACTGTATATAAATGACTAGAAGGCAGGCTGATTCACACTGTAATGAATAATGAGCTTGATATTATTAAAGTGCTCGGATATTAGATGGAACATAATGTTCATGGCATGATGTGAAATTGACATCATATATATACAGTCAACTCTGCAAACTCTGGGACTATGAAAATGTGGCCGCATCAGAGGGAACTGCATTAGAGGGAACTATTTCTATACATTCCAGCATGTTTGGCACTATGAAAAGTGGCTGCAATGGAGGGGTTAGCTGCATTGGAGGTGTGGCCTTTAAGAGGGAGTTGACTGTATAGCCATTATTATTGTGCTCGTCAACTACTGGGAGCGGTATTCCACCAAAAGTGAATTTGAGATCTGACATAATCTGCTGCATGATCAGGGATTATGAACTCATTTCAATAGACCTAGAATTGGCTTCACACCTTAAAGCCTATCTTGCAGGTTAAAACCTCACTGATTTTATGTAGGAACCATTTTCCTCATCCCTCTTTTATATCGAATGATACATTTGTTAATGTGTGCCCTCACTGGAAATATGAATTATCATACCCAACACATGTCCATCTCAGCACCCATCCAAGAATGGGCGGATTGGTGATGACGTAGTTTCAGGGTGGAGACACACATAGAATACAAAGGTGGTACTGTGAGCTGCTCGCCCTAATGGGTCTAATTAACTCACAGCAGGCAGCCACCACATGCAGGCGGGGTTCAAAGAGATAGTGGTAAGGTGTCAACTAGAAATGTCTTTTTAATGAGTATTGCAACTGGTGGTCACCCTTACACTCTTAACTTTGGCTATATGTATTTAATCCCAAATATTTAAATTGTATTATGATATGGTTCAGAATGTTGTGTCATGGATTATACTATGTTTCCAGATGTGAGAATTCATATAGTTTATATACATTGGGCTTATGTACATTTTTCCATTGATATAGCATGTGTAGCAGCTAAATAATAATGCAGTCCTATACCCCCCATAGCAATCCATAACTGTTTAACTCCTGCTCTGACATCACTGAGTATGGAGCCCTGAACAGCCTGTTTGAGGGGGGTTGGTCAGCTGGAGTAGAAGACTGGCTGTAACTCTGTTAATTTATTCCATGTGGAGAAACAAAGTTAATATGCTTAAGTACTAGAACGGCTGTTCTCCACATCCCCGTGGAGAAACTGATGCTCATTCTCAACAGCTCCATTCTCCACGGTGTAGTTATGAAACCAATCTTTAAATGTTGTTTTAATATGGAATTGATCAACATTCACAAGAAATGAACACAGAGATCCACTCAAATCAGTCTGAACTCCTTGTTTCTCCACTCGTGGAGAAACCTGTCGTTCAGACAGATTATCGTGGACCTCTGTCTATGTACCATATTTTTGTATAATTTCGTTACAAATGTTCTCCTATGGCAGGGATGCATTATTTGAGATTTAGTAGTGTTTAACCTGCAAGATATAGGCTTTAAGATGAAACGTTGTCAAGAATTACCGAAGTAATTACTGAAGGAACAATTTCTAAAGCCCTAGATTCACGCTAGACATTACTGCAGCTAATTCATTTCATTTCGTTTTATTTTCATGTTAAAACTTTTGAGGACTTGCCACACCATGGCATTTAACAGTGAATGATAGATAGTGTTTATGTCCTTCTGTTTCCTTACTGCCCCAACTAGAGGACCTCCAGCATCTACACATGAATAAACATTAAAACATTATTTAGCTTCATCTACTGACTTTATTACCTGCTTTTAGTGTTGGACAACACCAGTTATTACATTGTTCTTTGTGTGGGTATAGATGATATAATGTTGATATAGTCGTCCCCCTTCTCCCATATAACATGTCTATAGCTAACGCCAACACTTTATATCATAACCATTTTATTGGATATAGTCTCACCTTTTAAAACCATTCAAGTCATACACACATCATCTACATGCATTAATATATCATCATAAAACACAGATGGTATCAACAGTTAATAGTGGTGATAATTAGTGTTCAAGGGAGGGTGAAACAAGATGTGGTATTAATCGCTTACTTTATGAGCAATAGTTAGAATTTATGGTCCCTACGTATGGCGAAAGGGCTGCTCGAGGCGATATATGACTTGTTTGCATTTTTCTGGTAAAACCTTGTGAGGCAATCTCCTCACAACAGCTGCACTGTAATCTTTTTCACACAAGAGATGCCACATATTGATTCTCGTAAAACAGTCATGAGACAAAAGGACAAACTGTGTGTATACATATTATATTAGGTATCCAAGGTCATTTTCAGATATTATTGCTACACATGTGGAAACTAGTTATATGGAAGGATCATGTTAAAAGATGGATACAGTTTAAATATCATACAAATCGGTCCAGCCGTTTGGATTTGACAGCTATTTGAAAATGGAAAATTGTGATCTGGACTTAGAAGATTTCAGACCTCTGTCTCAACTTGATTATGTAGACATATGGTAGTCATTCTAGAATACCTGTAAAAAGGAAAAGATCCTGCAAACAGCCTGATCCCTGGTCACAGTATATTTCCCCTTTATTTGATAAAGAGCAAATACACCTCAACTTTTAATTTTATAGACCCTCAAAATCCTGATATATTACAGGTTTTGCACAGAAATGGTTGAATATCCCCAGTTTGGTGCTGTGTGATTTCACCCAAATATGGCAGATATCCCTTTGGTCCTGTAGGATTTCTCTCTACAAGTCTTGGAGACTGTGCTTATTTTTTTCCTGATTTGGATAACTAAGGCATACTTCCCAATTTTCATTCAAAAATGAGGAAAATACTAACTTTCCCAATGTCCTCAAACAGTGAAGAAGACAAAACTTCAAATCAATAGTACAGAAAAGTGGTTTCATATATCAACTTGATTACTGATTTGGGCATAGGTTGATATGATATACATCCGTCCAAAGCAATATTTACCTGTTCAAAGTATTACATAATATGAATTGATCCAATGCAAATCATGAAATTCTCTTATACTGTTGAAAAATTACAGATTTTTGGCTACTTTATATCATCTTAGAACCACATTTCCCTTTCACCTCTGAATCCAACTTTTGATATTAAATCATTTTTACTATTCCTATAACATAGCAACACAATTATGTAACTGTTGGGCCTATTGTATAACGATTGACAAATCCTTTTATTGTGGTCTTCTATGCTAGGTATTTATTGGTTCGCAATTGATATATGTGTATGGAGTCACCTGTATGACGATGCATAAAGGTGTATCTATATCAGATGTATAGATATAGCATGTTATGTAACCTTTATAACCAATATGTGAGAACACAGGCCTTCAGATCTAGACTCTAGTGCATGATGTTAGGTAACTTATTCTACTCTCGCTCTGACCCTGTTCATAGTACCAACTAAGTAGTTACTGCATCTCAAAGAGGAAAGACATATCTTTCAAATGACGCCAAATAATATTATGTGTATTTAGCCCCGGGAGCTGCCATGGTCGTCCTGTGCCGGTGCGGGCTCGTCTTGTCCCTGCCCGACCTTCTTGGGGGTTCCCTTGTCCGGGTTGGGCGCTTTGCACTGGGGGCAACTACTCCGGTTCCCATGATAATCTGCACCACAAAAGCAGACAGTCATCTTAACAGATAACTAGGCAGGAATCTAGGCAGAAATCTAGGCAAAAATTTTATCTGGCCATGTTTGAATAGTAGCAGCCAGGAGTGACGTCACGGCGTCAAGGCGGGAAGGCTGGTACTACCCCCTGGTGATCAATACTAGTACTAACTAGTTAGTCCACATCATTTAGCATTCTGAAAAATTGCCCAAATTTATCTATTTTTCTAATTCAAAAATACTTATAATAGGCTACCCTCCCTTGTAATACCTCAAAATGAAGCTTGACGTGTCCTGCTTTCAGTGGTAAAATACCTGAGACTGTATCTCTTATGGCGTGGAAGTGAAAGCGGTATTCATTACAGACCTGCAGAAGGTGGGGATGTTTATTATGATTTCGCTCTCACGCCATTAGTTGTATCATCTAAGTTGTTAGTACATCTGATAGAGCGGAAAAATACCTTTCAAATGATCCCAAATATGTGTATGTAACATTTCGAAAAAGTGCCAAAAATTGCCCAAAGAATCTTATTTTTTTTATTGAAAAATACTTCCAATAGGTCTATCCCAACATATAATACCTCAAAATAAAGCTTAGGATGTCCTGCGTTCAATGGTAAAACCCCTGAGACTGTATCTCTTATGGCGTGAGAGCGAAATCAATACATAGACAGTGTGTCCTTCAAGGCTGCATGGTTACTCACTGATAGTAGGTCCTTTTTTCCGATATTTGGCCAACTTAACAGCATCAGGACGGGTACTTAGCATCATGATAGAGCTTATCTAATGCATCAGGGCGATGCGGATGGATTAGAGCTTTCATCAGCATATTTCAGGTATACAATGTTCTGAGTAGTTTGGAAGAGAATTCATTCATAAAAGTAGGTGTTTTGGTGAGTTTTTACGCGAGGACACGGCCAGCGGCGGCCTACTGGGATACCTAATCATATCCATGGGATCACCAGCATTGTAAGTCTCATTAAGAGACTTTATAACCAGCTAATGCAATGAATGCCTAGTTAAAATGTAGGGTTTATATATTCAAAAAGTGTGACATCACAAGGACAGGTGAGAGGAAAAGAATAGCATGAACTAAATCCCCAAAAATTATCAATACAATAACATTATTCGCTACCCCAAAGCCTTATTCGTTACCCCAAAGAATAACACACTTATACCAAAACATATTAATAAGTAAACGCCCATTACAAATCTAAATACTTACATATCTAGCAAGGCAACAGGCTCACTCCAAATTAGAGATGCAGTGTTCCACTTTTGACCCACATTATAGCTTTACCCTTCTTGCAGCCGCCACCTACCGGGTATTAGAATATTTATGATGACCTTAACCTGATAAATCACTTCAAAGTTCGGATAAGCAGGCCCTTAAGCTACTGTATGTTCCTGTTGTGAGCCTCCCCTGTGAACTCCTATGGGGAATTCAGTGGTTAAAACATGTGCCTCATGCTGCACTCTTTCATGTGTCTATTCATGAGCGTTTACGTTGCTTCCCTGCAAATAGGTTTGCTCTTTACAACACATAATTGGTGATAGGAAAGTACATTTCTGGCTTCTTTGGAGGTTACCACAACGGTAGCATCTAGCCATGCATATTTCTGATTTCTATCATTAAAATAGGCTAGAAATCATGGTTATTCTTAACACCTTGGAACAAAATGTTAAAGTCTGGAACAGGACATGAGCTGACAAATAACTTGTTTCGAAAGAATTGATTCCGTCAATGGCAAGGCTTTTTGCCTCACTTATTTCATGATTACTGTCAAAGTTTATTTACAGTCATCGGTCTGGACATTACTTTCTGATCCTGTAAATGTATTATGAAAAATAAACCAGTGTCTCAAGTTTATCTAATATCCATCCAATACCGGTATATTTCCTTCACGACAGCAACAAAAAGAAATGACATGTATTGTTTGCTAAGAAAACATACTGAGGCAATAAGACCATAAACTAGTTCTATTTGTGTTGTGTAGATTGGCGAGTACACGTAGCATAACAGCAATGCCAATGAAGTGCATAAGCATGATTTTATGCTCAAGGTAGCTCAATGCATTTTATGACCATAATTTCTGTATGCCTAATCAGTGCTACGTCGTGCATAATCCGATATTCTAAATGGGAGTAATTGGCGAGCTCTCACACTGGTGGTAAGAATCCTTCATTACGGGTGATGTCTCGTCAACGTAAAGTACCATTACCTCATACCATTTCCTTCAATTCTCTACACTATTCCTTCAAACTGTCATTAATTAAGGAGCAGCTCACCCCATTCTGCCATTCACACTTTCACTGAACAGAGGTTCATAGTCGTCATTCATGACGGACTAAGGAGGATATGGACAGACAGAAGACCCTGGAGATGTGAAGTGACCACAGAATATTTAGGGGTGGTCCCCTCTGAGAAAGGTGCATAATTGTGAATCACCCCCTGGAGTTTTAACTTTTATTAATTAACCTGACTTTTGTCGGCCTCGCCAACTGATCCCATCTGAACTATCAGTATGCGGTGCAAAATATCACAGCTAATTTGATCAGCAATATACATTCAATGTACCGTACATCAAATGTCAAAGTGAACTTCACTTTCTGATATAAATCTTAACGTTTTGGCACAAATCCCATCCTCAGGGATAAGTTATGGATCGCCCATATGTTCTGAATTCCTGTTGTGTACACCTATGCAAAAGCAATAAATCATTTTGTTCTGTGTTAACTTTATTTTTCTTTCCAAATCTCTGTACAAGAATAGCAGTGAGTTTAGTTCCGAGTTTGTTGCAAAGCATTCTTTGTGGGTCATAGTTTTCGGGGAGAGATTTTTACAGCAACATCTGTACATAAGACCGGGAAGTACATGGTAGAGTCTATACACAGTATCAAATTGAAGTATTTTCACCAAACAAGTTTATTAATGGAACACTATCAGCAGGGCCCGTGTACAGAGCGGTCTGATAATTAACCATCCATAAATAAGCCTGATAAAAAGTGTAATTTGTACGAGCAGGGTTATCGATTTATGGTTTGGCTGCAGCTTTCTCTTTTTGGTTGAACAGTGGACAGGGTGAATACAACTTGCGTGCTGTTTTCTCTTTGTTTAATGTGGCAGGTTTGCCAAGCGGTGATGAAAGTAGGCATCATGTTTCCTGGGTTCTGGCCGGGTGAAGCACAACATATTGGGAGAAAAAGACCCAGATCCATCACCTCACCTATCTGATAAAGGAAGCCATCAAACAGGTGTCTCGGGTGTATCAATGACACCTTTCAGAAAATATACAATTATGGGGTTCTGTAAAATATCACCTCTGTATGTACTCTATGCAATAGTATTTTGCCATTTGCCTAGCCATGGAGTCATCTATAGTATGGAGTAAGATTTTAATTCCTTGAAATAAATATGTAAATGTATACCTGGTGAAGTAAATCAACCGATCTATTATATCGCACTATCAATGAGTCAACATTTCGGTGGCCACTTTGTACTGGTCTTGTGCTTTCCTTATAGAAATAATACCCAATTTGATTTTTCAAGGTTCTTCATGTTTCTTTTCAGGTTTCAACATTGAATTTCATCTGTAGTAATGAGCTTATTGGACCCAGGGTGTGACTCCAAATACCGGCTTTAAGTTCCTGGCATCTTTTATGACTACTGAAATACAAATACACCGAATTTTTTTGTAGTTCATATTTCAGAGTCCGATGAAGGCAGACCAAAGCTGAAACCTTTTGATAACACCCACACATGGATACATTTAAAATAAGATAGGACAACTTGAAATTATTATGTTGGTGTTGTAGTTATGTTCATCATATAATACATATCAAGGCAATATTCACAATATTTATCATTTATTATTAGAACTTTCCTTTCTGCACTGTGTACACTGACTAGAGATCATATATCTGATTTGGATTATTGTTTTCATTTTCGTTTACACTAGCAGGTTGAACAACTACACTACATCTGATATGCCGATTATATACACATATTATATGTATACCTTACACGTCTAAGCTAAGGCCCGAGTCAGACACTTCATGCATAATATTTCCATCAATATATTTTGGAAGAGACTTATATTATCATGATTGTGTTGGGTTCTTCTCTCCCTTTCTTGCCTTTGCTACGTTACCAATTCTCCCCAAACGAGATTGTAATTAATTCCCCTGACCTTCCATCTCCCTTAGCTGTATCTAGATTTTAGGTTTTGTCTTGATTCATCCTTTTTATCCACACGGTGTATATAATTATATATATATAATCATGTGTAACATGGTATAGAATATATAAGCAAAATCTACCAACATAGACAACGTCACTTCCAGCATAACACCATACACTACATCATGGTGGATGTAAGAGAAGATCTTGCTTGTTGCTGAGACTGTTTGGTCCCACACACTCTGTACCCACTTACTTCTGTCCAGCTATATCAGGTTCTGTCATACACAGTAATTAACTCCTCCCTCAGTCACAGTCATCCTTAAGTCACACTCCACATGCAAGCCACCAGTCAGGCAATTTGCACATGACACATGCCTAACACTGGCAGTACTGTCAGAGAGGCAGGTGACAGATGACTTGCCACCTTCTCCACTACCACCCTGCATAGCTGACAGAGCTACCAGAACCCTTAGCTGTTCGCTTGTCACATAGACAATGACTCTCTGTCATGCTGCCTTTCTGTTGTCCATCTAGTGGGATAGGCTGAGGTGCTCAATCTGAGGGATGTTCTGCTAGATTCGTGTAGAGGAATTGAAATTGTGAGAATAATACAGTAACAGAGTTGCCAATGATTTTCTGCCTTTTCCTTTGAAAGAAAATCACTGGCCCCTTGGGAATTCGGAATTGAAAAGAAATCTATTATAAGGAAAAATTGAAGCTGAGGTTTATTTATATTCCTATCCTATAATGCTTTTCAAACGATAAGAGGAGAGCATTTCACAATCTACTGCTATTGATTTGTCAAATGATGGGAGTCTGATAAAAGTGTAACAATATAGGTTATAACTATGATAATGCACATACATTTCTTCTAAATTATACATGATAATTATACACCGCAGTGACTTTCATATCTCGACATGAAATGATACCATAACTGTGAACCTCTCATTATGAACCACAATAAAGCAAGTAGTAGGAGATTGTGGTCGCATTGCTATAAAGAATGTATAAACAGTACTGCCTTTAGCAAGTTTTCCTATTTCTTGGGATTGGGATACCAGATGACGCAGAGTATTATCTAGTCTCGTACATTTCCATAGTAGAAGGGCTAAACTGGGGTTGCCTCAATTCTCTACAGCTACTGATAGGGACCCCTCAGCCATAGCAATTACCCCAAGTCTGTATCGCGGATGAAGTCATGTCCTCCTCCCACCTGCATGCAATTATTGCTAGCCCTAGGCTGGCTAGGGGATCTTGCGGCTTCCTGCCATGAAGCCATTTGGGAGCTGCTCTTCAAAAACAGCCTCTGGTTCTATCTGGGAGTAGCTAAGAAGGGGTCAATTCGTGCAAACAACAAGCACTGGTACTCCGATGACTGGCAGTGGTTTAACTTTCAAGTGGAGATGTTCTTTGTCTTGATGTCAGATCCCATATTAGAGTTGTAAAGAAACAAATATTACATTGGTGTTGGGTTCTCACAGGCAACATGGGTAGGGAAGAGTGTCTGCCATCGGCCCCTTGGCACAGTACAAAATACATGCAGGGATTATGTGAGCAGGCGAAGTACAATGAATTACCTTTGTAAGTAGAGTGATCATCTTGTTATTCAGAAAATAATATTGATAATATCATTATTTTTACATTTCAAGCCAATATGCACTTGGTCTGCTAAACAAAAATGCAATTTTATTGGCTCATAAAAAGTCCAGTAGATTTAGCACTTGCCCAGGTATGAGATTGTGGTCACACTGCTATAACAAAATATATAAACACTACTGCGCCTAGTATTGCAATTTCTTCCTCAGGGATTGGGATACCAGATGAAGCAGACAGGGTATTATCTAGTCCCGTACATTTCCATAGTAGAAGGGCTAAACTGGGCTTGCCTTGATTCTCTACAGCTACTGATAGGGACCCCTCAGCCATAGCAATTACCCCAAGTCTGTATCGCGGATGAAGTCATGTCCTCCTCCCACCTGCATGCAATTATTGCTAGCCCTAGGCTGGCTAGGGGATCTTGCGGCTTCCTGCCATGAAGCCATTTGGGAGCTGCTCCTCAAAAACAGCCTCTGGTTCTGTCTGAGAGTGCCTCAGAGGAACTCAGGGGTCAATTTGTGCAACAAGCATTGGTACTCCCATAACGGGCAGTGGTATAACTTACAGGTGGAGATGTTCTTTGTCTTGACGTCAGATCCCATATTAGAGTTGTCAAAAAAACAAATATTCCATTCTCACAGCAGACATAGTTAGGAGTGTCTGTCCGAGGCTCCTGGGCATGGTAAGAAACACGTGTGGAGCCTATATGTGAAGAAGCATTGTATGATGCATTAGCTTTGTGAGGTAAAGGCAGCACCTCGGAGCTGTCTGCCTTTATTAGGACACTTGGATCAAATAAAATCCACACCTAGGATTTGTCCAAAGCATGAACTGGAATTCATATTACATTTTTCTCAAATGTAAGTAAATGGAAGTTAAATGTTCAATATGTTGATCACTGCAGAACATAACAGAGTCTAAAGTACACTTCTGCATTATAATCAGATGTTGCCATTGCTTGGATAGTTAGTATGAAGCTGCACAAAGAAGTTAAGTCCATGCCTCCGATTCATGGGTAGAGTATCAGTAATATCACAAATGAATCAAGGGTCCCATATTTAAAAATGTATGTTAGTATTAATGTTATTCAAAGTTCACTTTATAAAGTAACAACCATTGAAATATAGTATGTACCATATTTGACGTAACACACCACCACTCCCAACAAGCATGGGTCATTTGGAGCGTTTTTAGACTAGAAAAACATGAAGTTCTCACAGTTTTGAGGGGTAAATTCGCATTTATAAATGCGCAATTGGTAAAGGAAGAGTTAACTTTTTCGACTAAAACAACATTAAGATAATCTTACAATCAACCAGGGCGGTTATTACATTGAATATGAGACTTATGATATACAATTCTACAAAAAGGAAATGTGATCTAAAGGCCATTTTATATGTGCTCTGGTTTGGCCTGACATCTTTCCAATGCTAGTGATGTAGAATGTGCGATAAAAAAAGAAATTCACATAGATGTAGCATTTCTTATAAAAGCTTCACATGGGATCATACACCAAATCTATAGGTAATAGGTCTATTTTAGTACATTTCTAATGAGTGCATAAAGAAGCAAAATGAAAGCCATTGAGCGTGAAGGGTAGTGATAGAACAAAATATTGCCTCACTGAATATTCAGGTGCCTATCTTTTTATAGGATTATTTTTTACCTCCTCCGCTCCGTCAGAAAAATTCTAGTCCATGCTTTGGGCAAATCCTCATACAGCCTGCATTAGATATCCTGTCATTCAGGAAACAAATGCCAATGCCCATTGATACCATCTCTGTTGTATTTCACGAGTGTGGGCTGTGGCAGTATCCCATGACGCCGCAGGCTGAGTGGGATGCACTTCAGTCCCCACAAGTGAAATATGTCAGAGAGCTATCAATGTAGTTGGCATTTGCATTTTTTTTTTCATTTGAAGCCATTTCCTGATGGAAAGATAACTTTTTCTTAGCCCATTGAATATGGCCACATTGTATTCAATAGGGGAATTGAATACGGCACTTCAATGCTTAAGCATATTAAATCGTGTATTTCAAAAAATAAACATTAACCCTTACAGGCCCAGAACTTTTTGACCAAAGTAAGATATCTGCAACATGATTAGTGCACCATAAGTGAATCTGCAACAGTTGAATTTATTGTTTTGACATAGGGTTCATATTACATTTCTGGAAAGCTGTTGCAAATACCTTTCTAGGGCTATGCCCTCTTTTTGAAAAAAATGCAAATTTCGGTAACCATAGCAACCAGAAACATTCCATTTGTTTAATTTATCAAACTTTATACTAGATCGGTTATAATTTGGCCCATGGCAAAACATTCTATTCTGTTGCCACGGCAACAATGAAATTCTTGTATCACATCTCAAACATGGGATTGACATACAAGTTATTGAGCTCAATTACATAGTTTGATTTACATTTCCCATATTGCATTAAAAAATGTATGATGAGAAAAAAGATGAGAACAAATAATATCATCATAGGGGAGAATACTCAGGCTCAGCCAGTGGCCAAACCTGATATTGCAGATATTTATCATCATTTTCCTACTTTATTTGCTTTAAAATTTTAAATATATATCGGATAACAAATACAAGCCTATGTATGGAAAGCTGAGGTCACCCCGGAAACAGTAGTATGTCTTGCAGTGGTCTACACTTAATATTAAAGTGATAGAACCATGAAGGACTTTATATATGTGCAAAATACGCCATTTCACGCCATTTTACGCCACTGGGCCCCTAAGGGTTAATAATGTTATTATTTTTCAAGACGATATGCACCCGATCTGCAAAGCAAAATTGCTATTTGATTGGCCCACGAAATACCCGGGACATTCATGAATGCACATTGAGCTCTGTTGCCAGAAATGCTTATAACTCTCCCACAGCAAACACATGTGTATGGATTTAATGTATGGATTCTTTTCCCCTTGTAATTTTCTTTCTTCTGTGGCTTGCTTGCGTTTGTGTGCCCCTGTATACGTTGACAGTGTCATTGTGAGCTGCCCCATGTGATGTGACAGCAGGTTGTGTGTTACTGTTTGAACAAAAAACAACCTTCAATTGTCAACATTGTGTGGTGATACATCTTTGTTCACCTGACACTGCAGCTTGCTTTTATTTATACAGAGAGATTCACTTTGGATGTTTGTTGGAGTGGCACTATTCAATGTGCTCCAGTTTTATGTGGAAACGCAATACAAGCTCAGACAGAAATGTCTTTCACTCTGTCATTTATGAAATGAAAATACCACAAGGTGTTATTCACGAATGACACACATGTGCACAGTGTACATTATTATAAATGAAAAATTAATATGCTAGGATTTCTTTCAAAATTAGTCGTTTCAATGACATTCCTTGATTGTGTTTACCACATGGCGAAAATGTTTGCTAACGTATGACTTGTTTCAGGTACAATACAATTAAATGAGTTTTCACACGGTCACAACAGCAAGATTGCCGCAGTCTTCATGAAAGCCAAGTAATGACCAAAGTTGGGAGCTGCAGCTTAGAAGTACAATAGGCCAAATTTATTTGACTTTGGACTGGTTTACCTCCTCTTGGACAGACGTGTAAAGTGTCTTTGCCGACTTGCTTCTACACAGCGGACATGACGCCTGGCCCCAACATTGGATCAATTCGGGGCGGCTGTGAGCAGGAAGTGAGCACTAAGGATTCACTCAGGGCGGCGGTGGAGCAGCTCAGGAGGGGGCGAGTCGCTCCTGGTCGTCACGCGCGCCTGGCCCGCGAGGTGTCGCGGCGGCGGGCGGTGGTGATTGTGAGGGTGTACTTCCTGCTTGCTGCTCAATGAGGATGGATCAGCAGGGAGCTGCTCCGAGCTGCTCGTCTCATGAGCTGCTCCTCCAGGTGCCACTTGTGCCGTCCATCTCACTGAGGTTCTGGCCTGTGTATAGACCAGAAGCTACACACTGCTGGCTCAAATTGGAGCGACTTCTGCTGAGGGCAAACAGTCATATCAGTCACAAAGCGTGATAAAATCATGCGGGAAAAGAACTTTCAAGCTTTCATCATCTGAGTAGAAAGGACTGACTACAAATATGACCATATATAGAGTGAGGTGATACAAAATACTTTTTGAGCATCCAGTATGGTTGCATGTTGTTGGCCGTCTAGCCATAAGCATGTGATCAACAGCTTAGGCTGGAGGATGAATACAAACTAGCCCTATCGTGAGCAGCTCACAGAGTAAGGGCACCTACTTGGGAGCAGTTCAATCTGTGAATCCTTCATGGCTTTCCCGTGGCATGGTGTTTCACCTTTTTTTGTTTTCCCCATTTACAAGGACCATATTCTGTGTCTGTATTCATATTGGATAAGTGTCCGTGGAGTAGCTCATCATGATGTTTTTTGGGCATGCATACGCTGTTTTGTGGGAGCAATGATTCAAACATTTGTCAAATAAACACTTCCCGATAAAGTTTACACGATAATGCGTAACGATATGCGCACATGGTGGTTAAAATACACAATATATATAAGCGCACATTTAAATTATTGCCAGTCATTATTGTGCACACGGGGCTCACATGTTATGTGACATCGGTCTCGGTTTATGTGAGGTATTGTAAGCATAAAAGTAATATCTGGAAGGAAGGTATTAGGAAATGATATTGCATTGGGTGCAAAATATATTGATGTACGATACAAACCAGACACTGCATGATGTTTATTAAGACGAAATTATGTGATAAGAGTTCACTAAACCTCCATTGTACTTTCTCCAGTAACTCAATACAATAGCTATTTTAATATCGTTTTCTACCGTTCCCCAGCTAATAAAAAGAATTTTACGTCAAAATAACGTTTTTAACCATTATATAACGTTTTGACATAATAAGAGTCCATAGAGAAACGTTATGTAACATTGAATAACGTTTTTTGGTTTACCGGGGCAGCAGTACATGTATTGGGCATTATAATTGTTGTCCTTTATCTTTAGGTGAGAATTACATTCTCATGGAGACAACTGCATTGTCATATTAAAGGCCCTGGGAGTTCACTGTATATCTGTGTGGCTATATAAGGTCGCAACAGTCTGACCCTGTATGGACGGGAGATAACCTGTAGACCTAATGTAGGATAGACTGCCCATGAGATGACTAGCTGGTGTGTTGGTACCTTGAGTAGACTGGTACACAGATCAGGAGCCCTGTGGCTATTAGGCCCTATGGCGATTGGCCCTGAGGACAATTGACACAATGGCTATGATAGCCCTGTGGAAGATTGGCCACATGATTAATAGCACCTTCATTGAGACAAACCGGTCTACTCATGGTACCAATATACCGCTTAGTCCTCTCATGGACAGTCTACCCTATACTGTATATTGCAACGGACGCAGAGACTATACCCGGCGATGGCAGTGTGTAAACCTCTCTTTCTGCCGCTGAGGGCAACTACATGTTCCTATCATTGAGGCTATTCGATCCTGATTTTGTCACTTGACACGTTATTTATTTGTATGGTACATGTCCCAAAGTACTTTCTATGTAAACTGTAGCTTATTCCCTCAACACCCCCACACCCCATTTCAAAGGAGGACTGATCAAGCTATGCACATTAATTTTACTACTCAGTTTCTTCTATAACTAAGAATCACACGAACACTTATAGAGCCTCGGGCTAAAGCTAAGGAAATATCGTGCGGAGGGGGGGGGGGGGCTGTAGGGCCTACGGTGTAAAATAGAATACAGGCATTGCATTTCGCAGCAGTCACTCGTGTATTTCCCTACCGGGAATCCTTTATCCGCTGTATTCAATTTCCTTGCTGTATGCACCCATGTTCGCCTAAAATTGAAATGCAAACGCAATTGAGACGTTGAATTATAGAGGAGACAATACTAATACGTGTATGCAAAGAAAAGGATGAGCTGAGCAATACAATAAATGAGGAAAATGATCTTAATCTATCAACATAAACTGCTACAGATGATATACAGATCGATTGTAAAACTGATGATAGGCATCAACGCCAAAGATAATCAAACATAGTGTTAGATTCTATGCAGATTTTCTCATTCATACATCACTGTCATGTTACTCACATTTTAAGTAGGATTTAGTGTGTGTGTTTTTTTACATGCGAACGTCCTGCATTAAGTTATCAATGTAGCAAGAAGCAAATGATACTCTTTGCACTTCTAGCCAAGATGTATATACTTATATGCATGGCTGGGAAATGATTGCATGTTGTGAAAAGAGCCCTTAAAATGAAGCAGTATCCTAGCTCAGAGGGCGATAAAACGGGTATGAGAGAGTTGGTAGACAAAGTAGGGGGGTTGTCTCATGACAAGGTAGCATCTCACTGCGCGTCCAGCTGACGACGTACCGGATGACACCGGCGCCGGAAGTACGGCAAGGACGTCATAACGCATGCGCAGACGCCTCCCAACGGATGAGACCTTATTGAAAGCGGCCGTACATCCCATATGTACACGACGGTACTGACACCTAAATACCCACAACCCTAGGTAGAGTAAGTCAGAAGCTACTGATTCAGGATCTAGGTAGTTGCAGATTGTATGCACGCGTGGGCCCTAAGTAAACCCTAATTGATAGAAAGGACCATGTTAGAGATGTTCAGCATGGTGCTTGCCTTGCAAACACTCAGAGGAAGATCCCTTTAGGCATTAACACGGCTGCTACTGCTAGGACGTAGTCCCATTTTGGACAAGAAATCCCACGTTGAAACTCTCTGTGAATGAAAAATCTTTCTTTCATTGTGTTTGTATCATCTCATCTTCTTTTCCTATCGATCACTATCCATATTAGGTCTCTGCTGCCTAACTGCCAATATCCAATCCCATCTTCTCGATGGCTATCTAGACATGATGTGAATGAACAGTAAGTGCCTATGTGCCTGCATCTCAGATGTAGGCCCCTAAGCAACATTTAGACGTGTTATTGTGTCACTGTATGGACGATGGAAGAGGGATATACATGCATGTAAAGTTTGAGGAGTTGAGAAAAATTGTCGGGAAAAATAATTAACTATAATGAGTACATTTATTTATACAGTGTGCAGCTTACAAAGTAATAGATTGGATTCAGGAAAGTTGCTTTGGTTTACTACATGTATTATTGAAATATGTTGTTTAATCAAATGTATTCCAGGTCATTCACGAAGGATTTTCAAAAAGAGTCACTGCCTGTCGTGAGCTGGTATGCATTAGCTAATATCGTTTACTAATGTATATCTTAAGCTACAATACTAATTACCTTTCTATGGTGTATTATAACTGTAAGATTTTGAACATGCTTCTTAGGCTCAATTTATGAGTAAGCTATAGTAGTGCAAAAGAATGGATTAGGTGAAAAAGGACGCTCATAAACACGATGAGATGAAGTATTAGCTAACAGCCAGCCAACACCTGCCTCCCATTATACGCATGAAAGATGTATTGAAGATAAGGAGGCGGAGTTAGAGGCGGGAGGCATTAACAAAGTGTATATGAGAGAAAAGATAGGTGTCCTATTAAAAAAGCCCATTAATGCCATGTATAAAGAGTGGCTTCCACCTGAACCAAAATTTACATGCAGATAGGGCGATCTCAGTATGTATGTTTTAGTGTAAAAAAACAACTACCAAGAGTAGATGGGAAATTTGCTATCCCAAGTCATTGGTGTAATGATTCACTGTATCGAAATTAAGGAACAAATGCAGATGGGTTCACAGGGGCCACCTGGTGGAAAAGAACCAATGGATTCTCCTAATCTTACTTAATTACAATCCCTAAGTGGACTACAATTAGCACTCAACCCCCATCAAGCCACTAATTTGCGCTGGGTGAACTCGGGTGAGATTAGGGTTACTATTAGGCTGTTTTTCTCTCATAACTTGGATTAGGGATCCGCCGCTGGGATTTTTTGGCATTTTCAGAAGAAAAGTAACTCTGGGATTCTTTGAGAATTTGACAAAAACAAATTGAAAATATAATGCTGGCCAGCAAAAACTCAAGATTTGACCTTTCAAATTTAGGATATTTCTCAGCTGACTTACTACCATGTCCTCAACAGAGCAGGGGTACCTAGAGCATTGGACTCTCGTGCAGAAGCTCCTGGGTTCAACTTGCAGTCCGGCCTGATGGGACGTGTTTGCCCATACTTGAAAATCCCGGTTGAAAATACGCCAATCTGAGACAAAGGCCCCCACCTGAGGTCTTATGGAAGAACTGCGTATGTGCAATAAGCTGCGTATTGAGCTTAGTTTGAATGGGATCCCGCCACAGATAAAAGTGTTACATCTCACTTTTTTTTTAAAACAAGCTCAATGGGAAGAAAGTACATTGGCTGGAATAGTTAACGGAATAACGGTGTCATCGAATTTCCTGGTTAATCTTTTGGAAGATTGGTTTTGATGCCTGTTCCTAAACCAATCACAATTGGATCGCATTATCTGTACTTATTAAAGCAGAGCTGCAAATGCACACAGTGCAAAATGGGTTGTGTTCATTGACTTGTCCAGAGATAATGCCAGTCCTGCTATGTCACAGTTGGAAAGTAGTCTTTGGTTGTCAATGAAGAGTGTGAGATGGATTTTTATGTTGGTGCGTGATCCCATTTTGAACCATAGTAATGTGCTGGTAATATTGCTATAATTATCTTATCTGACCTCTAGGAAAGGGAATTGGGAAAGGGAGTCATTCTGTAGTTCATTTCTTTTCTCGGTGCATTATAACCTGCTCCATCCATCTTTAAAGAGCTCCCAATATGGAAAATGTACAGAAATGCAAGCAATTTTTCATGAAGACGTACTGATCATAGTAAATTAAGGTACATGAAATTAGATGGCACTATTAAATACTGTTAAGAAACAGGGCCCAGTGTATATATAGTACATGTATACACCCATCTGTATCAGCCATTACAGTTTACCATCCATTACTTCCCCGTACGCATGCCCTATAGTCCTCTTCCCCATTCTTTCCTTCCTCAATTTGGCGCAAACAACAGAAGCATCCTGCATACATGCTGTGAAGGATATAAATCACGATTACTTAAAGAACTGATAATAGTATGCAGCTATAGACGACACCACAAAGCACCACACGCGCTGAGAGATTCTGACTCTTGGACTCCACTGCATGTACGAATTGAATGGGCTCCAAGAGAGCCAATTGAGGCTCTTTATATTCTTTGTGTCAAGAAATCCACCAAAGACCCCCCAACAATTAACAGAACAAGCCTGGGGCGTGGTGGTGAAAGTTACACGAAGACGCCGGTTCGCGTCCATCATTGATCCTGCCCCGGAAGTCATCGACCTTTCTGACCGTGACGTGCCTACGTCGTGTCTTCCCGTGACCGGAAGTTGGCCACGATAGGCAGAGGTAACCGGACGTGGGGTGTCTAGGGCCGTCGTGCGTCGGGCACTGGGTGCGCGTTTCCGATGTCGGGTTAAGGAGACAGAGGGTAGAGAGAGAAGGGGTCAGACCGGATATGGAGGTCAGCTGCCCTATTGGGTGTGTGTAGGTACGGACGGGTAAGGCAACAGACGGACAAGCTGACGGGCGGGTAAGGAGACAGACGCACAGGCTGACGGAGGGGGAAGGAGACAGACGAATAGGCTGACGGACGGGGAAGGAGACAGACGCACAGGCTGACGGGCGGGTAAGGAGACAGACGCACAGGCTGACGTACGGGGAAGGAGACAGACACACAGGCTGACGTACGGGGAAGGAGACAGACACACAGGCTGACGGACGGGGAAGGAGACAGACGCACAGGCTGACGGACGGGGAAGGAGACAGACACACAGGCTGACGGACGGGTAAGGAGACAGACGGACACGGTGAACAGAGAGAAGTGATGAGGCCTATTTGTATAGACATTAGTCGGTATCAGTCTTTGCTGGGCAGTGCAAGTGCACGTGGATCTGGGTGCCAATCTCCCTAGTGACCCCTAGCTTGTCAGGAGGCGTACCTCATAGAGTACCAGTACCATGGGGTTATACTGATCTCAGGATACATACAAAGTCTGCACAGGGGTCAAGTGTGGTCCCCATGCTTTCATATTTTGTTACTGCCTCCTGCTTAGCTGCACACAGTGAGTTAAATCTCTTATGCTCCTCAGTTTACCAACCTCGGAAGTTTGGAGAGCTGAGTCAACTCAGGGAGAGCCTCAAAGCCATGACCTCTGGGTTCATGACCTCTGGGTTCATGGGTTCATGGGTTCATGGGTTCATGGGTTCATGGGCGAGTGAGCACTCGAGTGGGCGAGTGGGCGAGTGGGCGAAGGCGAAAATTCAGAAATATGATGGGAAAGATTATGCTGCGACACTTAATAAGCCTCCATGCTGACCAGGTCATAATTAGATACAATCCATTTGAGAGCTTGTTGTATGCGATTTCTGGTATTGGAAAAATATCAATCGTCCCATTAAAAGCGACGCCGGAGTCTCATGTACAATTAAATGTACTGTCATCCTATTTTTCGCGCACACGGTTTGGAATGTCCCCACTATCTTTATTGCCTTCATCTCTGTTTACAACATGATACGGCTCAGGAATTGCAATGCATTCATTGGATTTGTTACTTTACCCCCAATGAGAATCAGCTGCGAACATGAGTAGGCGTCTCTTGTGTCATACAGCCTGCCCATAGTGATCCCTCCAACATGCTGTATCATACTCAAATTTCCACATCTGCGGCCGCATTTAGAGGAGGGCCTGATATGCGGTTAACCTGACGCTCATAGCCTTATGAAGTCAATTGACGGCACGGTGCATGGGTATCCTCCCCCTGTATCGAATTATAAAATGTCCCTTTCTGCAAGCTATAGTATGTTATCATAATTGGTCAGGATCACGATAGTGAGGCATCGAACCTCTCTGTAGATAATTAGGGTAGATTGACCTAAAGGCAACCACGTACCTTGAGATGTCTACTTAAATGTTTGGTCATTTATTCATGATATGCCTTGTTTATGTGTATCACAGTAGGCTCCTACACCAGCTGTACACTTTAAGTTTAAGTGATACTCTTTCCAGCAAAGGACAAATAAAGACAATATCATACACTGATAATAAAACCTATAGTCAGTACTGACTATACCATCATATTTTGACCCCCGTAGTCAGGGGACTATACAACTTAGTCACATATTAGTCATAACGATAGTCAGGAGTGACTATATGTGGATCACATAAATTGATGATGTCACAGGAATCTGTGCACAGGAAACAGTTAGGATTCAAATTTAAATGGTCCATGGTAGGCAGATCCTCTCCTAAATCACTGTTCTATGGATATCCCTGCTCGTTATATGTTATGTTACAGTTGACTATGACAACTTAAGATGTTATAGGGTGCATGAGTTCTCATGTTTGATAGAGTTATCATGGTAAGTTGCTCCAATTTTGATAACATAGAAATACATGAACAGTGTATGTCTAGACTGACAGAGCATGATAGGCCTACACAGGAGCCTGTCACCTGCTCTGCCTTATCCTAGCCTGTCCCCTGGCCTGTCTTATCCTAGACTGTCCCCTGGCCTGCCTTATCCTAGCCTGTTCCCTGGCCTGCCTTTTCCTAGCCTGTCACCTGCCCTGCCTTATCCTAGCCTGTCCCCTGCCCTGCCTCATCCTAGCCTGTCCCTGCACTATCCTAGCATGTCCCCTGCCCTGCCTTATCCTAGCCTGTCCCTGCCCTGTTTTATCCTGGCCTGTCACCTGCCCTGCCTTATCTTGGCTTGTCCCCTGGCCTGTCTTATCCCAGCTTGTCCCCTGCCCTGCCTTTTCCTTACCTGTCCCCTGGCCTGCTTATCCTAGCCTGTCACCTGCCCTGCCTTATCATAGCCTGCCCCCTGCCCTGCCTCATCCTAGCCTGTCCCCTGCCCTATCGTAGCATGTCCCCTGCCCTGCCTTATCATAGCCTGTCACCTGTCCTGCCTTATCCTAGCTTGTCCCCTGGTCTGCCTTATCCTAGCCTGTCACCTGCTCTGCCTTATCCTAGCCTGTCCCCTGGCCTGCCTTATCCTAGCTTGTCCCCTGGCCTGCCTTATCCTAGCCTGTCCCCTGCCCTGCCTTATCCTAGCCATGTCTACCCTGTTGAACCTTGACCTGCCTTCAGTACTTAAGTTTCCCTTATTTCTCATGATTGACTATATCTATTAGTCATAGTGACTACTTTAGTCCATGAAACCATTAAATTTATAGTCACTTGACTATATACCCCAAATCAGCTGATTTAATGGCTGACTATAGGTTGACTATATGACTAACTTACTATAGACATAGGTGACTAACTTGGTATAGTCGTTTTTGCTACATTCATGTGACTATAGAAATGTAGTCTGTTGTGACTAACATTTTCAGGTCCACTATTATCAGTGTACATGAATAACTACATGATTAAAGTACACATCTCAAGGCACGTGGTTACCTTTAAGTCAACCTACCCTATATATTCCCACCACTTTTCTATCAATATTAGAATAGCATGCATTTGTGAATGCATATACATGATAGATAGGTCTATTTACTTACTGATATTAGGTATAACCTGTGGAGGATGAACATGGGGAGGGGTGCAGGTCAATGTGGTTGTAATGCCAAAATATGTGTATAAAGAAGGCCCGTCTTTCAAATGTCAGCAACAAATCATATAATCAACTCTTTGATGTAGATGGATCGAGGCACATCATACCCGTGCACGCTAATGAAAATAAGTTATTTGCAAGTGAACTACACTTATTTGGGAGTGTACTTATACGTGAATAAAACGTCGAAAAACATTGAAGAGTAGTATGTTTGTTTGGTTCCAGAACGCCATAAGCCATACACCAAAATATGTTGTATAGCTCTGAACAATAAATCATCAGACCACTAGATTAAAACGCCATGTCTCTAGTCCATCTAAAACAAACGACTGACGACTGTTTGGATGTTAACGTAGAAAACACGTAGTGTGTTTAATGGGCAGAGCAATATTCAAAGCCTAATCTCTTTTGCCGACTGAAACATCCTGTAATTTTTTATTCATAGGAAATCTGTAAGACACGGCGTTTGTGTAAATACAGTTTCCCACTGATGTGATATTCCATTGACACTGTGAACCCAGGCACTGCCTAGGGCGTCCTCACATAATAGACTTGATGATATACTCATTGATTTTCCCCACAGGCTGGATAATTCCCTTTTCATCGAGCCAAAGGCATTTACAAACAAAGCGAATCCACAGTCTGTACCCAGCAATCCAATTGCTGTGTGTTGTTTTATTTAGCATCAGGTTTTACATATCCACATAATCATCATTTGTAAAATGAAATTGCATTGGACTGACAGCAATGTTGAATCTGATTTGAAATGCTAGTTGGTAATAGTAGAGAGGAGTAGAGAGGACACCAGGATCTGGCTCTTTTGTGTGTCTGCACTCCCGGGATAGTTCTCCTAGGTGCACGGACAAACGTTAAAAGCGCAATCTTAACCTAAGAATTAAGATGCTCTTAATTGTCTTAAAAGTAATACTATCACTCCTCCATAGAATGCGCCACCCATCTCAATTATCTTAAAATTAGTCTTAATCTTATGTTAACCTATCTTAATTCTATCTTAAACTACATAGTCCATTGTAGGATAGGCTAGTCGAATAGTATGGAAAGGGGGGCTCTGCCCCCCAACCCCCGCTATTTTCGTCTTTTTTTTCTTTCTGGGTAGATTAAGACATTTTAAGATGTAAAATACTTGCCGTTATACTGTGCTCCACACATTAAGACATTTTAAGATGTCTTAATTAAGATTGCGCTCTTAACGTTTGTCCGCGCACCTAGGAGAGCTAGCACGTATTTGCAGTCACCAGGGGCAGCTCATCCTTGCGGGTTAAACCACCCTCTAATGCTACCCGCATCCATATAATGATGCATCACTAAGCCGATTAAGGTACCCTTACATAGGACGTTACCCAACCAGTGGTCAATACCAGCGTGTATTGAGATCTGTACCACTTTACTATAGCAGGGAGAGGCTGGGGCAATGACCCATACTAGTCACCGGTTAGTCACAGGTCAGTCATAAATTATTATAGTTGAACTGAGGGACCTGCCTGGTGAGGCATTCAGTACGCACTTGCATAACTTTTCCAAATTGTATAGCTTCTGTATCCTATTATGCCATGTGATTGGCCTCACTAACACCTTTTCAGGACATCTGTAATCATCCTCCTGTGAGGAAGGGGACTATGGTAACTGAAGTTACCAGATGACCCTTGAGTGATCCCCACTGTAGCATAGGGAATCAAAAGTGGTGATTACACTGTGTTTATAGCAGCTTGGGTATTGCATAGTTTTATAGTTACAGCTGGTACCGTACTAAATATATGATGGAATTGTCAAAAAACGAGTACAATGTACATGTTGTGTCAGCCGTCAGTCGATGGTGGTGGTAGATTTTTTGCCAAGCGAAGTTTGAGCATGTTACCCCAAAGACATTTGACCCCAAAGACGATTTTGTCCCCAGAGATGATTTTGACCCCAAAATCGATTTTGAAGTTCTCCGTCCACTCCGAGAATCAAGCTGTTCGAAGCATAAACAGTGGTGATATTTGCGATTTTCATTTTATTGGAGAGAACTCCATAAGTTTTGGTGACTCACTATCTGACCCGGTACCCGACCCAGTACCCGACACACTTCCTGACACCCTAGCCGACACTCTTCCCAACACCCCATCCAATACCCTAGCCGACACTAACCACTGTACCAGTATTCACTGACCCTGTGGGAGATTTCGTTCCTGCGCCATCTTCTGGAGCAAGTGGAGTGTTGTGTTGTCTATTGGTCCATGATCTTCCCAGTTAGATGGTAATTTAAGTAAGGTAGGTGGTCGTTCCAGTACTTCACTTAAAAGGAGTTTGTTTGAACCTGCCTCCACCGAAAGTGAGTATATTTGACACTGACTCCAAGGGAAGGGGGTATATTTGACACTGACTCCACTGACAGAGAAGTCTTGTTTTCAGGAGACAGACAGGACAGCCTTATATTTCTTCTAAAAAGGGGTGCTTTTCAAAACGTGTCAGCGTGTTAAAGGGGTACTTTTTGGGCACCTAAAGTCCGTAATGTAACCCTAAAAAGGGTACCCTCTTCACTCCAAAATCCGTGGAAAGGGGGTGTTTTTGAAATCACATAACGAGGATGGTGTCTGTAAACGTTTCGGAGTGAGGGGGCCGGGAGAAATGCCAACTTTCGAGCCATTAGTTCAAAAGAGGGAAATAAGTTGTCAAAGATCGCAGCTCGATCGCATACAGAATAAAGCTGATATCAGAAAAAGAAAAAGAAATTCGAAGCTATCATCTGCCCCCCGTCCTTGACTATCCATTTATGTTTTTCTTTCATGTCTATGTCAGACACTTACTGAATGACATGAGTTCTCCTATGTAATAAAACGTCTTAAAATGAAAATTAGGCATCGTATATTACTCTGGGTTAGTAACCCTGAGTCAATAAGGCATTGTATACATATTACTCTGGGTTAGTACCCCCACACTGAAAAATTATGCTTGTCTCCAGACTCATCTAAGTGACTATCATAAAATAAATGAGTCAAAAGTTGTCTCACCTATCAGCTTACCATCCGACAAATAGAATCTAGAGCTGGCAAATGTTGGGTTTTGGGCTGGCACACGCCAACTGGGTCTTCTATCTCCAGCTAGAAGACCCGCTTTCTTGTCACTTAGAAGAGTTTTGACTCGTTTATTTTATGACCGTCACTTGAAAGAGTCCGGAGACAAGTCTACTTTTTGAGTACAGGCAATTAGGCATTGTATATTGCTCTGTGTCTAGTAACCCTGAGTCAACTATGCAGAAATACCACAGAAGAGTAAAATTCATGACCTTTAGGACTATTATGTGAAACCAGGTGGAATCTCCAAAGATTGGGTGCAGCTAATGCTGTGTAAATGACGAATACAATATTGTCATCGTTTGGGGTGAGGAGTACAATTGGGATCACATGATGCAACATTGCCAAAAACGGGTGATGTGAATAGGCCTCTTGTATTCCAGAATCAAAACTAGAAAAATGTCTGTTTATGACAGGGAAATGCTCTGATTGCATTAGACGCAATCCCTTAAAGAGCTAATTGCTGGTGATAGTGATCAGTTTATGAGATACCGTTAAAGTGCCAGTCATCGGAGACTTAATCCCCCATCCTCCTTGAGACACGTTCTATAATCCTCAACAATGTAGCAATGGCACGGTCGAGTGAAAAAAAGGGATTAAACAATAACTATTTATGCAAATCTTCCCACACGCAGTTTTTCCATGGCCAATGTCTGGTAGCAGCTGGACCGTTTCTCTTAGTGTTATTTTATTGTTGCAATTACCATGTGTTCCACAATATAGTATGCCGTCGGGCATTGCACCATGTCCGTTTTATTCAGGGCTAGACTTCTACCAGGAATTCTTTTATTTATTGTATCAGGTACACGGGGATTGTTATTTCTTATTTAACAAACATTACCATAGACCAGATGTGTTCCCACACTGAAAATCTAGCCATGTTCGATCAGAACATTAACATCAAGTAATGAAAGTCGCCAGTACAGGAGACCATGGGTCATCAGCCTTTAATCAGGGCCTTAAAGGCGCAGATCTCGGTACCCCTCCAGCGACAGTTGGAGTGGAGCTGGGACAGGTACTCAGCCTTATATATAGGGGCGCTGGGGCTTTAAAGCTGCTGTACTACCTCAGATATATAGATAGTCCAATTTCTGCATGGTTGTTAAGAGTCTGCTTGTTGGAGTGTACTGGTAGCATCACAATAAATTTTGTGTCTTTTAACCATGCTAAATTTAAGGAAATATATGAGGAAAAATAAAATGCTTCCATCATTCTATTCAGCACTTAATTATATCAACAAGGGAGTGCCATCTACAGGGATGCACCTGTACTAGTAGACTGTATTTGTGAGTTGAGCCTCCATGCTCCCCTCCACACACTACTGCCACCTGATGGCTTTGGTCAACACTAAATATCCAAGCCCCTCCAGAATATAAATAGTAGTTGAGATTGGAGTCTTGTCTAACATAATATTAAGACTTTCTTGTCAGAATAAATGAGAGATTATAAGAGGGAAAGGATTATACAATCATCTGAGAATCAAATGAGGAAAATGTAGGTTTGAGAGTGGGAGGAGGTATAGCAGCTTTAAGGGCAAAACGCTTGCTGCCCAATCATTAACAGTCAGAACTGAGGGAGGGCCGGAACTCTGGGCTTAAATAGAGCGGTTGGGGTATAAAGCCATCAGATTTATTACTTTGTTGTCCTTTCAATGGAGAATTCGACCAATGTCTACTTATAAATATTGCAGCATGATTTACAGTAGAGATCCCAAGAGTTAAATGCCTACTCTACCTAACATCTACATGAACATGGATGGTCAGTGTTGTAAAACACATTAAACAAATGGATAAAGTCGTATACTATTGTACTTAAAACTCAAGAACAATCTGTACAAGGACTAACACGCAGATCCACCATGTACCGGATGTCACTTTGGGAGTTTAGTAATGTCATACCAACAGCAGGAAACTAATGATAATTACATAACAGCTGCCATAACGTTTTTACAAATCCTCATATATATGAGTATAGGGTAAAGGCACCCATTTCGGACGCTCCTGGACAAGAAGGAGGTGACCAACTTTAGCTGTTCAAATTAACCCCTCTAAACAATACAAAATTTGATATGGGTTGTTCTATTGGACAAACCATATCCAACAGCTTACTTCCCTGAAGGAATTGTAATAGATTTCATTTTATAAGTATTACTTAATTCACATCTAAGATGTTGATGTTGAAAGATTAAACTGCACCTAGAGTCGGACACCTGAGGCCAGAAGTGATCCTCAAGTCGGACACCATGTTTTTTCATTGATTATTTATGTTATCATTATACAAAAGGCTACCTCCATTTCAATGGTAGATCTCTGAAACACATTGCTTTCCATGAAATATAATTAGGTACTGTATCCATATATATTGTTCATTCTAAATATGGACAGTCATGTAAGTGTACATCTAGCTGTGAGATATGTAGATCTATATGTAAGAGAGAGACTCAACACTATATTTTAATGTTATCATTTAGTAAAGTAACTTCTATGACATATGGGATTAGTGTTCCTTTCTTTTTTTGTGCTAAGTACAAAATGGGGAGAACCACATGAACTGCTAGCAGTGCTACTATTGAGTGTCCGACTTTAGGTACAATTTGATACTGCTGTGAAGTCCCCTCTAATAGAGGATTGTGGGTAATATATCTTTATTTATTGATGTTGTAATAAACGATACTTTGTCTCTTTATGATATTGGTAGAGTATCAATTAAAGAACAAAGTCGACACAGTTCGGATCAAGTGTTACAGGTTGCAAATCGGGTTTATTCAGAAAACCTAGACAAGCAGTATCTATGTGTGCGAACTCCCTATAGAGTTCGGAACGGGTCAGTAGGCTAATCAGCCGTATTGATCACAGGGTCTCTTTGCCAGCGTGGCTCAGAGTAACCGACGAGTACCGTCAGATGCTGGGTATATATAGGCAGCCAGCCTGCGCGCGCACACGCAGACCGGAAGCCTATAGCGACCTCTGTCCATACCCCAAGCCCGGGGTAGGTGCTGCCACCTACCGTCGGACTGAAGGGTTCGGACTGAGCTCGCAACACAACATCCAACAGCACTCGTCATATAACATACCCGTATAACCCTAGCCCCTACACTACCCCCTACCAGATAATAACCGGGAGGTAAAAAATTAATTAAGGTTAAAGTCCGAAAACACTTCGGACTGGCATTATCTTATAAATACCACCTTAGGGGTTTATTAAAGTTATACCTTACAAACAATATGACGTATACTGTTGAACACAAAAAGGTATTAATTACACACATTTCTACATATATAGACCGTAATGACAATTACGCCCCATTCCCTAGGATAGATGGAGTTAATCTATACATATAGTATACAAACACTTGAAAAAGTACAATATCACAGTAAAAAAAATTTCGTCCCTTCAGGACCCCGAGCTAATTAAACTCGTAACGAATAATACTTATAAGTGATAAACAATATCACTTCTTTTAAAGTTTTAAAGACATATTAAAGTATTATTACAAAAAGACATCATACGTGGTTTTGTAGTGAAGATCCGGATCCTCTGTTGATGGTGTTGCATTCCGCCCGGCTTTCAGAACCTACTTCGTTCAGCTCTTACTCACCGGAACGAGAAAGTTCATAGCTCATGCTCGGGAGCTTTTTAGGTGATAAATAGAGAGAAAAAAATAGTCCTGCCTCCAGGCGATCTTCGGACTCATAATTAGGAGCACTCGGTCCTGATATCCATAGTTTATATAAACAAAAACATCCTGTATCGGATCCATGTTGGTAAAGTGCTCCAGTCCCGAGTTCAGCGTCCCCTCCGGATCTCCTTGTCCTCCTCCGTCAGTACCACCTGGCAGACTGGATCCTTGCGTAGCCAGCCTGCCGCGTTCCTCTGTCCGGACACTCCTAAACCCTTTCTAAGGGTTTTGCTTGTAGGGTTGGTATACTTAGGATACCCCCCCCTTTCTCCTAATCGGCTCCTAGAATAGGATAATCTAGTCCGACTCGTCTCCGGAACCGGGTTGAGCCGGCTCCTCTTCCTCCTCAGAGTCCGACGCCCCTTCCGCCAGAGTCAGCTCCTGGAGCCAGAGCTCGATTTGAGCCCGAGTTCCATCCCACTCGTGCATTTCATGCGCGAAGCAGTCCCGGAACCGACGACGTTCGTGGTCCAGCTTTTCCTCGGCGTTCTTAACTGCCAACTTCTGCTTCTTCCTTTCGGTTTTAGCAGCACATCGTTCAGTCCGAGCGTTTTCACGCTCTTCCTGTACGGACTCCGTAGCCGCTGCCCTCTGGGTAGCGACCTCCCTCTGATGGAGATGATGCACCGTGTTTAAGGACAACATCGCCACCTCCTGACTCAGGCCAGCAAGCAACCGATGAAAATTGTCTTGCCATTGACCGAAGGCCTCCTGTCCGGCTTCATAGGAAGTGAAGTCGGCGGGAGGGAACGAAGGAGGGCTCTTCAGTCGCAAGACTAGACGCCCCTCCTCTGCGGTCTCGGGTGGGAGATCCGGGGTCTGAACTGGCTTCGGCGTTTTCTTTGCTGGAGCCTTCGTCTTACCGGTCTGGGTTAGAGTCTGCGACTCATCACCCGGAACCATCTCATTTTCGGGGAACTCCTCTGCAAAGGACCCCATCGTGCTGGAATTCGGATCCTCCGGAACAGACCGAGGTGGCCTGCCCTGGGGACCCTTCTTCCAGTCAGTCGTGTGAGAGGTGAATGCCGGCCCTTTATAGCCCGGATCCGCCTTCTCCATAACGGATTTCCTTTCATCCGTTTTGGCCTTCTTAGAGTCGGCCTGCTCCAAAGACCCACTAGGTCTCTTCTGAGCGCGCCGCACCTTTCGCGTGCTGGTACGCTTCTGGTACTCCTCGAATTCATCGAAGAGCTCACCTTCCGGAACCCGGTTGTAGTTGCCGTCCGGGTTTACCTTGTAAAAGACCCGGACCTTTCCTCTCTCGTTGGTGCCAAAATCCACCTCGAGATTTTCATTTCGGCCCACTACTGGAGGGAAGTGGGAGTAGACTTCCTGATGGGCTGTCTGGATGCGTTCCGCCGCGACATCCAGAGCCAACCCGTGCTGCTTAGCAAGATGCCTGATGATATCGGCTCTAGTGTAGAACCAGCCACCATTCGGACAACCCTTGCTCTGCTTTGTACCCACACTCAAGCAGTCATACCGCATGTAGTGACGCAAATGAAAGCGGGTAATATGCCTTGCGTACCGAACCTTGCTAGGCCAAGTTCGGGGCGTTTCCAGTGTCTCGTCGACGTTCAGACAAGGCTCAAAGGGGCACTTGCTAAATGGATGCCATCTAGCCATAGCCCATGCTAACTTAGCTTTCTGGAAAGGCGAATGGTATTTGGTACTACCATTTCGGACCTTGTCCAGAAGCTCAAAGTGGTACAACTGTACCGACTTCTCGAGTGGATCCGTCTTAATCCACTCCTCGTCATCAGAGAGACCGTCAGGACCCACCTCCTCCGGAATGTGTGAGGCCCGCTTGTCCTTGACGCAGTCGTTCACACACATGGGTTTAAAATATTTAAACCCACTTGCAGCATTGGCTCGGAGTGCATTCCGGACCAAAACCTGAAGTTCGTCGTCCGGGAGAGAATTTTCATCCAATCCCTTCAGAACCGCTTCTACCTCCTCGTCGGATCGACCCCCCTTCCGAGAGGTTACCTTGATGGTCTCTCGTAGGTATTGGTCCCTCCGATTGGCCTTTTCCATTTGACTAGTGTCTGCAGACCTAGCCGCGGCCGTGTTCTGTTGGATCATTTCATCCTCCAGAGTGGCATCCAGAATGGACTCTTTGGTCTTCTGTTCCATACTCCGAGCCAGCTTCATTGCTGGCGTCAGAAGTCTCCTCTTCTCCCGCCGGCTATGCACGGTCTTGAATTCCGCTGCAGTTTGCAGGTCGTACTCCAAGGCCGCGATAAGTTCGGGACGTCCCTCGGTCTCAGCAACTAAGCGAGCTGTCTCTGACTGTTTGCTAAGATCGTTCATGGCCGCCGTTAGGCGATCTGGGAACCAAGCCGGGAACCTGGCAGACAACTCGTCCAGCCCCCGGAAGGTTCGCATTTGGATCAGATCGAAGGATCTGACCTCTGTGGCGCTCATCTGATCGATGATAGCACCGCGGAGCAGGGATGGGACGTCGGCGTCCTCCTTCTCCCATGCGTCATGCTGATGTGGAGCGAGAATTTGCACCCCCGATCCAGTTGGACCACCACCTGCAGCCTGGTCCAGTTTCCCGGCTTCCTCCGAAATATCCATGGTATTGGATGGTTCCAGAGCAGGCTCGGTAGACTGTGGAGGAGTATCCACTCGGACGGGTACCTCTTTTGGAGGAGGTAACTCCACCCGAACGGGTACCTCCTTCCTTGGCTCCAGGGGAGTCGGGAGGTTGAATGTGATGCCAGACAGCACATCCTGCACTACCTGGACCGTATGGGCTGCGGATGCTGTATCCATAGCTTCCTCGGTCCGAGGTGCCTCGGGAGGAACTACCGTTTTCGGACGGGCTCCCCCATGTCCCTTCGTACCAGCCATCGCAGCGGCTGTAGCAGCTACTGCTGAGCTGTTGTCCAGCCCTCGCGAGAAGGACAACACGTCAACGGCTGAGGTCGGAGCAGCTGTGGTTACAACTGCCTTCCCACTACCTTTCCCCTTGGCAGGGATCGGTAGGTTGGACTTACTGGGACCCGGAGTCTTGACAGTTTTAGTGCTGTCGGACGTCGGCCCCTTCCCCGGCTGGTCCTTAGCACCAGGCTTCGGATCAGCTTTCTTTTGACCCTTAGGCGCCTTCGTAGCAGGAGCCTTGGGGTCCACCGTCTTCGGATCCTTGTAAGGCCGCTGCAGTGGCAGCCTTGGAACCCGGCTTCTTCGTACTCGCAGTACTTTCCTTCTTCGGAGCGGGCTTTTTAGGCTCGTCCTTTCCCGGAGGCTTCTTCCCCACACCAGTGTGTTTGATAGCCTTAGTGCTAGCCTTAGTATCGGCAGACTTGGACCGATCTCGGGTAGCACCCTTCCCACCGCGCGTCCTCGGACGTGAAGTGTCGGAATCACTCCCACTCCCCATAGACAGTTTGCGGGCAACCGTCTGCTGGAGGTTTGGTGATATGCTGAGACTGCATATCCGGGAGGGACGTGCAGTCGTCTCGGAAGGATCCGCCGCTACCTGGGTGTAGGCGAGTCCTTGCAGCACTCCGGAGTCCTCGCTGCCGTCCGGCGACGGGGACTTTCGGATCGGGGACACGGCCGGATCTACACGGAGATCTGCTAGTGTCTGGCTCAACTCATCACCACTAGGGCTCTGAGCATCCATTGCCTCCTCGGTGGCGGATGCCACCTCGGAGTGTCCGGTGAGTTCGGATTGACGGAGCTGTTGCTCGGCCATCCTCACTTCGGCAAAGTGTCTTTCGACGGGAGTTTTGACGGGGAAAACACTAGTTCCCCGTCTCCCTCTTTGTCTCAGACGCACCAGGAAAGAGTACTCACTGCTTACAACTCTTTTACTGACTTTTCTCCTCTTCTAGCCGTCCAAAACACCAACTTCCACGCTGCCGACCAACACCGCTATTGACCGGGGCGAGCCCAAAATCAATATGGCGTTCCCTCGCTTTTGTTTTTAAAACAAAGCGCATGCGCAGCGTCTCGCGTGATTGGACGCGATCCCGTTACCCGGTGTGACCCAATTACTGTTTAATCAGGTCACTACCTTTCCCGCCCGCAGCTCGGGCTCGGGGGATCACACTGCTACGTAGGCGGCTCACAAAAGTCAAAATATACTTCGAATAAAGAGCTCATCAGGAGTATTAGTGGATATTTATGGGAAATCGAAGATTACCCCACCGGATTATCCGTCCACCACCCTCGGGGAGCACTCTTACATTCTTTTCATCTTGACTCTGAGCGCCCCTGTTGGTAACATACATATAACATATAGGACAACACAGGACACCACACTCGTTGTGTAAACAAGCTAGGTTACAGCCCCTCTAGCCACCAGCCTTGGGCTTCGCCGAACGGGTTTCCCGTCCACCTCTCGTAACCTGGCCGAAGGACACTCGTTCTTAACTAAAACTCCAGCCTTGATTTTAGTTTTCCGTGCCCTTCTTCCTTCGCCTGCCGAGACTTTCTTTTTCACGGTCTTCCGGAGCTTCTTTTGTACCACTCTCTTAGGGGTATCCACTGACACCCCTTCCAAAGGTACAAATTTAGCATCCGAAGTTCCCTTCTCCACCTCCGTTTCCGGGGTGAGCTCCCTTCCAGCCCAAGCACGCAACCGAGCCACATGGCTCGTCCGGATGCGTCCTGCTTCGGACTGAATCAACACAGTCGTTTGACTGATACATTTAACCACAGTGTGTGGTCCATCCCAGTTATTCGCCAGCTTGACGTTGCAGAGCGGTTCGTGTAGGCGGATCACTCTATCCCCCACTACGAATCGTCGCAACTTCAATCCGGTGTCGTAACCCACCTTCTGCCAATTCGCAGCTTTGAGCAAATGAGCCCTAACTGTTTCGTAGGCAAATTTGAACCTCTCTCGTAGAGATTCCACAAATAGCACCGTACATGGTGCTTCCGGACTGATCCCTACCACCCCGAATACCAAATCCGCCGGCATGATCAAGTCCTCTCCGAACACCAAGAGGTTCGGTGTGCAATTTGTCGAAGTGTGGACCGTATTGTTATACGCATGCACCACAAATTCGCATTGATCATCCCAATCATCCATATGGGAGTTCACTAATGGCTTCAAAACCTGGATCAAGGTCCGATTGAACCGCTCCACCTGCCCGTCGGACTGTGGTCGGTACGGATTGGTCCGAGTTTTGCATATAGCCAACTGATGGCACATAGCTGTCCATAGTTTGGACTCAAATTCTCTCCCTTGATCGCTATGTAACATCAAAGGAGCCCCCAAATGGAGGATCCACCCCTTCACCAATGTTTCCGCACAAGTAGCAGCGGTATGATCCTCGAGTGGGTACACTCGGGTGTATTTCGTATAGTAGTCCGAGACCACCATCATACACGTATTACCTTTTGGAGTTGGTTTAACTCCACTGATAATGTCCACAGCTATTCGAGCAAATCTCACTCCGAATAGCTCTTGTTGCAGTGGCAATTTTCCTAATCCAGGACCAGGTTTGCCTAAACAACAGGCCGGACAGGTCTCGATCCACCTTAAAAGGTCGCCTGACATGCCGGGCCAGTAGTATCTCCGACTCAGCCTTTCCAACGAGCGTTTCTTTCCGAAATGCCCACTAGTGGAATGGCCGTGGCAGTAGTACAGGATGTCTTTCCTCATAGCAGCAGGGATTACCATTTGTAACACCCTACGCTTTCCGGGACAAGTCTTCCACCTGCACAACAACGAGTCTCGGACCTCCAGTTCGTGGAACTGAGCCAAGAAACGTCGCATTTCACGGTTTTCCAGTGATATTTCGGGTCTCACTGGACAGACCCCAGTAGGGACAAGCTCCCTCAGTCGTGCTATGGTAGGATCGGCCATCTGGTACGTCCTTATAGTGTCGGTGGACCAATCCAACAGGTTTTGCAACAACCCATCATAAGGCAAACGCACACTCGCTACCACAGCATTGTGAGCACCACAATCCCCACACTCCGGACGCACACAACGGCGTACCGGACGTCTACTCAGACAGTCAGCATTAATATGCTTCGTGCCTGCTCGGTGCTGGATATGAGAGTTTTCCAGTCCGAACTCGCTGAGGTGATTCAACCACCGACCAATCATTCCCTCGGCGTCCTTAAAATTAAGGAGCCATCTCAAGGCCGAATGATCGGTACGGAGTGTGAAATTTCCTCCATATAAGAAGTGCCGAAACTTCTTCGTGTACACCACTACTGCGAGCAGCTCTCGCTTGGTAGTACAATAATTTCTCTGTGCCTTGTTCATACTGTTACTAGCGAACGCCAGCGGGACCTCTACTCCGTCCTGGATTTGGGACAATGCGGCCCCGATGCTCTCATTGCTCGCATCAGTGTCAAGGATGAAATGCCCCTTCTCCGTAGGGTATCTCAGCACCGGGGTGGTTCGGAACAACGCCTTAATCTCTTTGAAGGCTTCATTCTGTTCCATCCCCCATGGGAAGGGTTCTTTTTTCCTCCCCGGAGTCCAATGGCTCAACCGTTGTAATGGCTGAGACACCCTAGAGAATCCGGGGATGAAGTCCCTGTAATAGGAACAGAACCCTAAAAAGGATCTGATATCCTTTGGTCCTTTTGGAACTTCCCAAGTCTCCACAGTCTCCAACTTAGCCGGATCAGCCTGCACACCTTCGGTGGAGATGATCCGGCCCAAATAGACCATGGACTTCCGAAAAAGTTCACATTTCTTCGGCTTTAATGTCAAGCCATTGGACCGAATTCGTTCCAAAACCTCTCCGAGGTTCAACGCACACTCTTCAAAAGTCTTGCCAAAGACAATGACATCGTCCAAGTATACCAAACATTTGCGCCACAACAGATCACTCAGAAGAGTTTCCATCATAGCCTCAAAAGTGGCCGGGGCGTTGCACAACCCGAAGGGCATCAGCTCAAACTGATACAGTCCAATGTGGCTTGTAAAAGCCGTTTTCTCCTTATCCTCCTCCTTCATCCCGATCTGCCAATATCCGGACTGCAAATCAAGGGTGCAGAACCATTGGTTCCCACCCAAAGAGTCCAGAGTCTCATCAATCCGGGGGAGAGGATATGCATTTTTCTTGGTTACCCCATTCAGGCGCCTATAGTCGATACAAAATCGGATAGACCCGTCCTTCTTAGTAACCATCTGGACCGGGCTGGACCAGGGGCTAGTGCTAGGCACGATCACCTTCTGTTCCAACATGGTCTTCACTTGTTCCTCTACCACCGCTTTCTTACCCAAAGGCAAGCGTCGGTAAGGCATCTTGAAAGGCTGTGCATCACCCGTATTGATAGAATGCAACACTTTGTCGGTTCGGCCCAAAGGCTCCCCCTCCACCTGCCATGCATCCTGATACTTCACTACCAGCCTCCTTAGGGAATCGAGATCCCTCCGATCCGTCAAATCCGTTTCGGAGATCATTTTCTCAAGTCCCTCACTCAGAACGGTCGGAGAAGGGTCACCCTTCATGCTCACCTGTCCAGCAGGCATCACTGCCTCACTGGTGAACACCTTCCCCAGTATTGTATCTTTCCTTAGATACTTCGGTTCCAACCCGGGGTTAGAAACCGGCACTACGGTCCAAGCACCATCACCCACCAGGGTGTCCATGCCCGTCAAACCGATACTACCCAACATGGCCACATCCGGCTCCACAACTGCCTCTTCCTCTCTCCTAAGCCCCTTGCTTCGGACCAGCACGTCACACGTCTGTCCGGGAGGAATCTTTACAGTTTGGACCACCGTTGCCACTGTCGACACTTGTCGGAGCACACATTGCTCTACCGCACGGTACGGGTGCTCTATCAGGAGTACCCCTGTACCCGGATTCAGGACCGCGTCATACAACGCCGAAAAATCCAATCCGAGTATACCGTCGTCTGCAATATCCGCAATGGTGGGAGAAGCCACATACTCCTTCCCTCCAATTCGGAGCGGTATGAACGCGCGCCCATACGTCTGCATACTTGACCCATCGGCCGAACAGGCGTTTACCCTCGTTTTGAAGTTATCACGACTATCCGGCATAAGAGCATAGAAGTTAGAGGAGATGATAAAGGAGTGGCTAGCTCCCGTATCTACTAAAAATTCGCCCGCTCTACCGGCCACAGTAACAGACACATACCACCGCCTCCCCCCCAGCGGAGACGGGTTTACAGTAAAGCGTTTAAAATCCTTCGGAGCAGCCAAATCAAGGCCATGTTTCTTCAAATGGTCGAAACATGGATGATCCGGGGAAAGCTGGGTACTCCCTACCCACACGGTGTCTGTGACAGCCGCAACTTCCTCGTTCCGATCCGTAATGGGCCTCCCTGCCTCATTGCCGGGCAACTGTTGGACTGGAATGTTAACCAGGCCGGCATCCGAGCCCCTCAAGCTCGAAGCCACCCCTGATTCCCTTCCTGCCTTCGGAATTTCACTAGGCTCTACCTCTCTGGTATGTTGGCGTACATCATATGCAGGGGTCGTCCGCTCGCCTTCTCGGACCACCCCCTCTAGTTTCCCTCCTTCCCGGGAACTTTCGGAGTCGGAGCCGTACACTCCGCAGCAAAGTGACCGATCTCCAGGCACCTATAGCACTTGGCGGTCCGCCGATTGATCTTCCTCCGGTTAGGCTGTGTAGCCCCCTGAATGGAAGTCGTCATCTTCTCAAACAGCGATGTGAAAAACGCTGCGTCCATTATCGGAGCTTTTGGGTCCGATGATTCCTTCTTTGGAGGGGGGTTTCCACCCCCTTCCGGCTTCCTATTTTTCCATGGCGTTTTAGAGGAATTCCCATTCCTCTTAAACTGAGCTGCAGAAGCTATCGCTCCCTCTTCCTCACTGCCCGAACCATCAGACTGCTCCGGAGAACACTCTATAATGGCCGAGGCCCGGGTGGGCACCCGGTCCCCTAACAGTGACTTCTTGAGAGCATGTATGTCGATGGCCTTAAAAAGGTCATCTAATGACGTATCTGCTCTCCAGGTATCATACACCACATGTTGTATTTCTGGGTCCCTCAGTCCAGCAACAAACTGAGAGAACAATTCCTTAGAGAATAAGGCATCATGGATTCCTGAAGCTGGATGTACCTTCTTCAGGAGTCTCATCAGTGCAAGTCCGAAAACCCTCGGGGCCTCGTGCTTGCCTTGCACTCGCTTCTTAAAAGCGACCATCGGGTCAATCCGAGCGGAGTCTCCGTATAGGATAGTTCCGATCTCTACCAGTTGTTTGAAAGTGCCGCGGGGTCCGCATTCATCTTTCCACTGCTCCACGGCCATCAGGCCATCTCCCAAGCGCAATCCCTTACAGACATACGGAATTGCATCCTGTTGATCCCACCCACTGAGGTTGATGTCCTCAACGGTGGCTCCCAACCACTCTTCCCAAGAGTTTTTCTGCCAGTAGGGAAAAGGCTCGCTAGCAATGCGTCTAGCAGCGTTGGATGACCCCCTAATTTTAGAGGTTATCGCCAGGCATTTAGAAATGGAAGCCGAGGCGTCCTTTTCTGTACCCACGTTGTGCAATCCGATCCCAGCTATTGCTGGGTTTGTATCGTACAACTCTTGCAATTCTGTACTCAGAATTGTTCTCCTTGGAGCCCTCCTCGGACTCTTTGTGCCCGGAGTCGTCCCCGGAGTAGCGCCTCTGGTAGGCACGTTATTCTGCCTCTCCAGATAGGTCTGGTAGGTACCATACGACACCAAATCCTTAGTGGGGTCCACACCTTGACTGAACCACCAATTTTTCTCCTGGTCAGTCATATACTGACACTGCTGGGCCAGAGCAAGCAATCGCTGATGCGCCGCTTTCTCTTTTTCCAGTTCCTTGGCCTGTCTATCAGCCTCCTCCTCTTGCTGTGCCTCCGCCAATTTAGCTTTCGCAGCTTCACCGGCCGCTCGGAGCCCTTCTTGTCGAGCTCTCAAAACCGCCGCCTCCTGCTCTGCTAATTCCTCAGCGAGGGCTGCATTTTCCTTCATGCGTTCCTGTTGCTGCTCAAGAGCAGCCTGCTGCTTGCGATACACATCTCGCCTCTCCAATTCCAAGTTTTTCTGTTCATTGAACAGTATGTTTGCTTGGCATTCTCGCCATTGCGACAAACTCGAGGGAGTTAAGTCGGTCTTGGCCGCCTTATCTTGTTCGGATGCTTTCTTCAAGCGTTCCGAATCCAGTTGCTGCTCATCCAGTTTCAACTGAGAACGTGGACTCCGCACCAACTCCGATAATGACCTTCCCCTGCCCGCCGTGTTTACACCTGTCGGAGCCGAAAAGACCTGCTTCGGAATTGGACGGATACCACTGATACCCACCCTAGGTGAGTAATCACTCGCCCTACCTCTACCCCTTGCTCGGCCAACCTTTAGTGGTCGTCCTGGCGTTGAAGTAGACAAGGCACCCTCTACAGTCATCCCACGTCCCATAGGAAGATTTGGGGTGTCTGTAAAACTCCTGTAATGAGGACCTTTCGGACTGTCATTATCCGCGGAAGCGTACGAGGTACTGCTATCCTGTATACTCTCCCTGGTTTCTGACAAAAATTTCTCCAAAGAAGTTCTTTTTGCCTTCAGAATGTCACATTCTGACAGTAGACTTCGGCGAGCCTCCCGTAAGTCTTCAGTGTCCCGAACAAGTTCTGATCGGGTCTCCTCTGCTTCATGGATGACGGCATCTCGGGCCGCACAAATCTGATTCAGATCAGTGTTTGCCTGAACAAAGTCGGAACGGAGTCCCTGTAGATCAGCTTGTTTCTGATCAAACTCCACTCGAACCCTGCTAAGTGATTGCACCAGCTTCTCGTTCTCCTCCAACAAAGTTGAAAGCCTTGCGTCTTTCTCCTTGATTTTGGAAGCTCTATGTGTGACTGCACCTTCCAATGCAATCAGACTGCTTTTCCATTCATTCGACTGTTTCTGAATGGTCAACAACTCCATTTGGGCCATTTGCACACGCTCCTGTATTCTGGCCTCTCTCATGTCGTCGAAACGACGTTCCTCCAAGATGGTAGCCCTCCGTGGATTCGGAGCGGCTGATCTTGACCCACCAACGTTGAACATTGACAGGCTCATTTCATCTAATGAGTAATTCATTATTTCGGGACCCTTGTATCCCAAAAATGCGCTTGTCCTGGATGGAACATTCCCACTCCTGCGGGTATCTGCCTCCTTAACGGCATCTAACCCCTCCGGTGATAAGGCTGACGCCTCATCGGGAGACCTCGCTGCTCCGTCCAGAGCAGGAGGTCTGCGCTACTGCACAGGCTAACCTGCGTTTCACTCAGAACTGGTCACGGCACCAGTGTAATAAACGATACTTTGTCTCTTTATGATATTGGTAGAGTATCAATTAAAGAACAAAGTCGACACAGTTCGGATCAAGTGTTACAGGTTGCAAATCGGGTTTATTCAGAAAACCTAGACAAGCAGTATCTATGTGTGCGAACTCCCTATAGAGTTCGGAACGGGTCAGTAGGCTAATCAGCCGTATTGATCACAGGGTCTCTTTGCCAGCGTGGCTCAGAGTAACCGACGAGTACCGTCAGATGCTGGGTATATATAGGCAGCCAGCCTGCGCGCGCACACGCAGACCGGAAGCCTATAGCGACCTCTGTCCATACCCCAAGCCCGGGGTAGGTGCTGCCACCTACCGTCGGACTGAAGGGTTCGGACTGAGCTCGCAACACAACATCCAACAGCACTCGTCATATAACATACCCGTATAACCCTAGCCCCTACAATGTGAATCATTATAAGAGGTTCACATCTTGCTATCAATACGCTATTGAATAATATGACTATGATGTAACAGCCACAATTGACAGGAAAAGGAAATCAATTCTCCCGTTTCCTTGTGACTTTTATATTGAAAATATTGCAAAAACACCCAATGTTAAAGCAGTCATACAACCTTGTAGGAAGTGAGCAGCGTGTGATATGCTGTACTTGCTAGAAGTAGGAACACCTGAATTTCCATATTTAGTTGACATGACAATTGAATTAAATATATTAACTATATAACCAGAAGCCAAAGGTGTCCGACTCAAGGTAGCTGTCCGACTCAGGGTGCATCTACCCTAGGTTAAGATTTAAAAAACACTTTTTTCTGACACCAGGTCAGAGACGGCACCCGGTCAGAGACGGCACCCGGTCAGAGACGGCACCCGGTCAGAGCCAAAAACATTGGCTCAAGGTCGTGAGACACAGCCTTATGGTGGCTTTAATACTGTATTATAGACATAAGGTGCTCGGACATTTTACTGTTTAATAAAGGAAGTTTAATTTTGGAGGGGAGGGTGGCTATCTTGGTTCTCGGACATTTAGATACTCGGACATTTCTCGGACATTAGATGCTCGGACATGGCCCAGAGTGTCCCAGGGTGCTCGGACATTTGATGCTCGGACATTAGCTATATCATTTTACAGCATATTTGAGTAGGTCTATGCCCTAAATGTCCGAGCACCTGAATGTCCGAGCACCTGAATGTCCGAGCACCTACAATGCTACATGTCCGAGCACCTGAATGTCCGAGCACATATACTTGGACATTTTCATCGGCACGGACGACTTTTCAATGCCCCTAGGTTCTCAGTGCATGAAAGTCCACAAAAAGAGACTTAATTGTGTAGTTCTGCTAGTAACTATTAGACTGCTCATTTAAGGATATATTAGTATAGATTACACCTTTCAATGACTATCTATCAAAATATAATGCAGTGAATTCAATAAATTTCTCATCAGTGGCATTAATTTAGTGGTCGGTCTTTGTCTCACCTGCCTCATAAAGAAGTAGTATGATTAAAAGTCGCATGAGATGTTGGGGAATAGAAAATTGAATGGAAGGATATTTTAACGTAAACATGTGGTAGCGGTTTTATCTTGTCGCCATATTTCTTAATCAGCCAGAGTTCTTAAGTTTGATGATTTCCCAGCTGCTCAGGCCGGCGTTTTATAGTGAGTTCCACTTGTCAAAAGTTCTAAATTCCAGGTGTTTTTTTTCTGAAAGCGTTGTTGTTGGCCGTGTAAAACTTGTCATAGGTTGTTGGCTGCTTCTTCTGATATTTTTTTTTCATTTTTTATGAATGACGTCATAAGCCTTTATTCACATACATGTATGCTTTTTTTTCTGTTTCCGGTCTCTCTTGTCACGATATAGCGATGCCTTGAAGCAATAGATGCTCTTAACTCGTGTCCTCCATTAGGTTAAGCTCTACCATACAGGTTGTGCTTTCCGTTCATTTAAATTGAGTACACTTTAATCAGGTTTTACATACTAAAGCTCCTTGGTGGTGAAAGTAGGTAAGGACCATGTTTGGTTAGGGAGAGCTATAGCTACCCCATCCATGAGCTGTTTAACCCGTGAGGCAAGTCATTCGTTTTATCTCAACCCCAATAACATGTGCATGAAATAAGTCAACGTAGCACTCACATAACACACAATACTTTATGCTGAATACATTGGATGTATATCAGGCATATACAATAAAAGGAAATATATCAAAGGAGAGCACCAACACAATAGAACTTCTTATTCATTTCCATATGTCGTATTCACATAAAGGTCGTGGCCATTAGGAAGACGCGAACAGGAAACCCACGACACCTGTTCTTACTCCCAGGCAGGCAGTGAATTTGGACATGTCTCCTTCAGGGGATTCACTATAATCAGGTAGCCTATATGTCCAGAACAAAACAGACGCTCTGAGGGGTTCCCATATAGGCCCCTATATGTAACCCAATAACCTATTATCAGCAGTACCCATAGCACAAGTAGTATCAGCTCCCTGTATAATGACGACCATTATGGTTTGTATTACTTTGTGAGCAGCTCCGTGAGCAGCTCTTGGAGTTATCCATCTTCAGCTGGAGGGCTTTTCAGTCAGTTTCTGCACAGGGAGCTTTTCCGCCCAATATGCTTTGGTATCGACCCGGCAGTGTTTAAATTTCAGCATGGGAATATGCTGCCGTGGGGGAGACACTCCATCACTTTGGACTCTGGAGGAAGCCAGTTGTGGTATGATTGATGACATAGGAGGTGCTGAATACGCCAGGAGCATTATAGCATAACGTTGTCGTGGGTTGTGGAATTTAAATCCGCACCCAATTGTGATATTATATATGCGAATTATATCGCATTCTCGCAAAAGTGAAGTTAGTTCCACCTATAGATGACCACTTAAACCACTTTATTTGAAATTGTCTGATGTAATACATTGGGGGCGAACGTAGACTATAATGTGCATCCACCCCAGGCTAAATATACACTATCTACAACACTATATAGGAGGGGCTGGGTGACGACTATAATTGACTTAACTCTATGGGATTTAGTGAGAGAAAATGTCCAGGCCCCCTGGCTAGAAAAATAATTGGCAGGCGTCAATGGATTAAATGATAAATATCGTGAATATTATAAACGCATGGAAAATTAAAACAGCAGATCATTTAATTCACCATAATGAAGATAATAAAATTGCATGCAAAACTGCAGTACGAACTGATCGGACTTGATGCAGGCGAATTTGGAAAAGAACATCTGTGCTGGAAGAGGCTGTGTTCTTGGTATCCCCCAATCCGAACTGCTCCCTCATACAAACAATCATAGCGTAGGTCTACCCCTTGAAGGTGCCGCCCCCTCGTGTTGATTTTGTGAAGCTACAACTCAACTACATAGCTCTGCCAGCTGGCGTCGATTTCAGGGACTATTGAGCAAAGTCAAGTCAGACACTGGCAACATACAATTCTACATACCACTTCACTAGTAGATTCCAATTCCACACACCACTTCACTAGCAGATTCTAATTCTATAGACTACTTCATTGGCAACTCACAATTCCATATATACTACTGCACTGGCATCTCATAATTCCATATACTACTTTACTGGCAACTCGCAATTCCATATACTACTTCATTGGCAACCCACAGTTCCATACACCACTTCATTACTAACTCACAATTCCATACACTACCTCACTGGCAAACTGATAAGTGCATAATATACCATTTCACTCATTATGGCAACTCACAATTCCCTATACCACTTCACTAGCAACTCTCAAGTCCATATATACTATTTTATTGGCAATCCAGCAATCCAGAAGAATTAATCACTGTCTCGGCCACTTTGGCGTGCATCTCTGTGTGTATACACAAATATGTATTTGTTGCCATTATTTCGATAACCATCTTGATGTGGTAAATTGACATCACCATACGAATGGCCACATTGACGGTGAGGAGGATTCCATCTGAGGAATGCCCAGGGGTGGTTTCCTGGGGTATATAACATTGCGGTCTGCACTGATATTCCTAGGCTCCCTATACGCCCAACCTCTCAGTCACTAGTGCCCAACCTAGTTAGTCATTTTTTGGATCCCTATGCCACCAACCTAGATTAGTTATTATTGCCAGGTTGGTCACTACTGACCAGCCAACCTTAGTCTTTTTAGTTCCAGGGGGAGCCACTGAGTGGTCATCACAGGTGGCCCCAACTATAGTGGCATACAAATACAACACACCAATGATGGACCTAGGTTAGCCACTACTGACTGACCCCTTGGTCATTTTTGAATATAACTTTGCCATTGTGACTAACACTCATATGACCAACCTGGGTTAGTCTGTACTGACTAACCCTTTCAATCTATGGATTTTCAGTGTGGAGGGGGATTACAGTAGCCTATTACTCTGCCCATTACCGGGTACAATGTGTCTACATTAACGATTTTCAAAAAAGAAAGATTCGTGAGGTTCACGAGAGCAGGTAAAGTATAATATGCTCCCTAAATAACTCAAATAGACCCCTTTCAATCAGAAGCACACATTTGACTGTGGATTTTGCATAAGAGGTCCCTTAGTCAATGGCTTACCTTCTTACAAAAATGAAAATAGGATATTTCCTGCACTAAACCATCGGCCTAACCTAACAGTCTAACGATTAAAGGGACTCGCTACTTGTCACAGGATTACTGATGTTCTATTGACTTTTGCATATAACTCAGGATTATGTTAGTTTGATGTATTATCTAATAGAAAATCAAAAGAAATTGCCATGTCATGGTACTAACTTTCATGATACGGCCATTTGAGCAAGGGAGTACCCCAACTATAGAAATGAATAGGAAAACAGCATTTTCAGATTATCTGTCATGGATAATCCCCTTCTTCTATTGGTATTGCAACCAAACCTTGGAAATGTATAATGGACATCTATAAAAACATTTTAGGACCAATAAAACAGGGGTTCACGGATGAAATGAGAAAGGCATGAATTTTGGAAAAATATTTCTTTTGCCTTAATTATAGGATCCTATGGGTGTCCTAGCAGTGAATATATGTGAACAATGAAGGTATACTGTCCAAATAGCAAATACAAATAGTTGATTTAGGGAAAGTGGTGTATATAGGAATATGAATACAGCTTAAAGAATACTTTTCATGAGCTTCGATTTTTGCCACCAGGTGGCTTCTGTGTAGGAACTAGCAATTCCCTTTAATTGCAACCCCTAAAGTGTGACGCATGTTTGGCCCTTTTATCGTCAGATGACACAGCAGTACATAGGTATGGGACATCGGCAGAACATACCGCCCATCCAGTGTCTACCCGTTGACACCAGGTGGCGACACTGGGTAAGGAACACCTCATGATTTTACCAGCATCACCTGCTGTACTGTAGTGCCCAGGCGCGATCAGGAAATCTAAAAGGAATAGGGGTCCAGTAAACTGTAATCCCACATATCTCTATCTATATGGAGCTGACCGTAGATGGGATATTTGTTCTCTCTGATCATTCACTTAGGTAGTTAACTAAGATAAATTCCAAGGGGCCGAAAAATTTTGTGGAAAACTCTCACAAATAAATCAAATCTGTCCAATTTCCCTGAAAGTCTGTCAAAATGTCTCACAAATTCTGTCGAATCTTCCTGTCGAGTCTTCCTGTCAAACCGACAATCTGTCGCATTGTCCTTTCTCCTCAAGGCGTCTGAAGTTAACGTGGGAATAACACAGTATGACATGCTACATCTTACTTTATCAAGAGCGAGTACTTTTCTGATGGAGAGGGGAATTGTGCCCCCATGGCCCGAAATAGAGTGCATATGCCTTGAGTAATAGGTCAGCTAGTAATGGGAAAGAAACTCTAATGCAATGTATCCCATAGCAAGTGCTAATAATTGCAATAATATCCAGAAGTCTGACTTTATAGTACTAGAAGGACTTTCCAATGCCTGTTCTCTGTTGAGTAGGTTACTTATAAAATTCCTTTTATCATTCTAGGGGGCCTCTTGAATTACACAATAACGTTAGGGGGGGTACATATTTGAAAACCACGATGCCCCCTGCCCGCCCCCCCCCCGCCCCAAAAGAAAAAGGGGGGGGGGAGAAATAGACCCTACGGTGAATATAACATTAGCCTCAGCTTCGCCGATCAGTGCTACAATGTATATCAGTGAACGACTGTCACCCAGCATTTATTGCACTTCTAACCAGCTATGTAATCAGGGATGAACTGATAGAAAATAGAAAAACAATAGCTTGTTGGAGCAATGATTAATGTCAATTGAAACTCGGATATTGTAACAATAAGGTGGTGGATGGACAGTAACGATTTGTTTCTGCTCACGCCTACTTAACCGTGTTTTCGGATTAAATCTATCGATAAAGCTCCCTTGTAATGGATATGACGAGATATCGGCGTTTCAACTTTCATGTACTTTGATGTGCCCCTTTTGTTCACCTCCCCTCACGCTAACTACCTGTGTGGCAGTCCTTTAACAAATGGCAGAATCCGTGTTTTCATCTGTGGGCGCGGCCATCTTTGCCCTGAAGTCATTGACCTCTCGCGAAAACCCGTTCATGAAACAACGGCGGCAGATTATTAGAAGTCGTCTGCCGGTGTTCATTTCATCGTTTTCATCCCTCTGCTATCTTAATAATCTCCTCGTTTGACTCGCTGATTGCCTGCCCTGCTCTGCGGCGGGAAAATAACAATGGCGTCACTGAACCGTGTCCGAAAGTCGTCTGCTGTGCAGCAGCTGACGAGCATGACGTATCATATGGACAGTGAGTTGGGGTTAATTGTTTAGTTAATATTTGAACTACCGCCTTTCATTGTTATCGGCTTCACGTGTGATGAGAAGTTGGAGAAACTTTGACTGTGTGAGACCTGTCCGTGTTTCGCAGGCAATGCCATTGCCAATGCCATTGCCAATGGGATGGAGCGCTAGGATGAACATTTCAGGAATTCTAAAATGTTTTTGAAATTCAAAAATCAGCCAGAGCATGTTCTAGTGAAGATTAGGTCGATATTGATTCAGCAGTATTCTTATAACGGATGCCGTATGTATCCGCGTTGTATTTGCATCATATCTGCGTCGCATCTGCATCGCGTCTGCATCGCGTCTGTATCGCGTCTGCATCGCGTTTCAACCACGTCTGCATGGTGTCTGCGCCCGTGTCTGCGTCGCGTCTGCATGGGTTACATCTGCCTCGCGTCGGCAGGGTCAGCGCGACCTCCGCTGATTTTGCAGTACGAATAGTAAAGGTCTAGCACATGGCTAACGCCAGACTTGATTTAGCCATGCAGGTTATTGGCTGTTTATATCTAAGTTAAGCCAGCTTAAGCATAATTCACAAAGTAAGGGAGTCAGTATTCTTTCAATTATAAGCTCTACTCCCTGCGCTTATACAAGACGTCCCCCAAGACCAGCGCGTATTCAAGACCTACAATAGTTTATTGTATGAATGTACATTTATCAATTTCAGTCTGCCCCGGCGCTTATTCATTAGCAGTACTCATTCAAAGACCCGGCAATTACACAGGCCAATATGGTATTTTAGGAGGTCTTGTAATACTCGATCTACATGGCATTGTAAAATAAGCTATGCATATCACATCCTGCTAGGGACACACATAATATATAATATGAGATAGGTATGAACAAAACATGAGCATTTGAGGTAAAAAAAAATGTCGGCAGGATTGCGTTGCTAAATTTGCTAACTTTATCGAAATGCATGGGGATTTTTTTCAATAGCTCTATTAAATACGTCGCACACACAGAAGGTGAGGTCTGTATCTATTTGCTTCAGCTCGATCTGGTAGTATAACATTCTTGCTATCTTCTACATCCTATACCTTTCCCTCGGGCATAAACCAGCATTTTTTGCTGTCTCTGACTGGACGCCTTGCCAACCCAAGCATGTAGGTACCATAATCATGTTACAGGGTGGACTGTTTCATTGTCTGTGTGTAGAGTCCAGAGAGAGCGTGTGTCACCTGTTAACACTCATGTCCCTAGGACATGTGTGACAGGATCCCCACATCTACCTGTGCCCCCTGTCAACCCTCCATTGTCTGCAACTTGTTTGATCTCTGCCTGAATAAGAGCATCTTCCCCTGACCTCCCACCTCCCCACTACAGTCACCAACACCTCCCCCAGAACAGTACCATGTAATGCCTTGCACTGTCAACTCCCTGTAACCTTCAGAGACCAGATAGGAGCTGTCAGTGACCAGAAAGATGAACCCGCTAATGTTGTCTCTATCAGTGTGACAGGGGCTGTCATATTCATAACCACTGCTGACAGGGCTGGGCGCTGCCCTCTGGTTGGTATGGGCGCAGGGTCAACATGCCCTCTACCCCCATGGTTTGCCATGACAGTGCTGACATGTTTGCATGTTCCGACAAAGGTGGTGGATGACAGGGTAAACACATGACCACAGGGGGGTGTCAGTCGGGTGGTCACTTGAAGCCGACTGACCGCTACTATTTCATGTGGGGCCAGTTAGAGCATGTACGTGGATGTATACCGGCATGAATGCATATATATATATATATATATATATATATATATATATATATATATATATATATATATTCAAATCAGAGGGCTAATATTGTATCCTGTATCATGTATATTGTGTCGTATGTGAACATGGTCATCCGCCTAGGTACATGGACTATAGTATCCCGTTTCTATATGAGCTCCCTCTTTCCGCCTGTCCCATACACTGTAAAGATTTCCCGTTGAAATTACGGGGAATCAGTGTAAAATTTGACGGTGAAACAAGATGTTTTCATATACGGTGAATCTCACATTAAACATTTGCCCACCAGGCGGCAGCCTGGGAGAGGGCGACTTTAGTGAAACATCTTTCTTTAAAACGTATTTAAATGTGTTAAAATAATAACAATATCCAATATCCCTATTAATCACAGGGTCAATCTTGAAACCGTTGGTACATAATAGATAATAACTATATAATTTCCCTTTCTATATCAGTGTGAACAAGCAAGGATTGTAAAAACACCCATTTTGTGGTAATTAGAAATATATACATATAATTATTCACACTGCTGTCAGAGTTGCTTTGTAACAATCCTAGAGTATCCTTTGCTCATAGATTGTACACGCATATTAAGTTGATATTAGGAAATATACCAATGAATCAAGAAAATGAGAATCATCAGTGAATAGCAGTGAATCATCATATAATCATGATGAATCACCGTCAAATGACAAGGGAAAAGCTCCGTAAAATTTACAGGGATTAGAAGAATACAGTGATAGTAAAAAAACTGTGAGAGCTTGGCATTAATTGTTGCCAGTGAATCAGCGTACTTTTAGGGATGATTTTTACAGTGTAGATCAAAGATATGGTGCAAATTCTTGCTTAATTAGGGTATAAATCAAAAGATAAAAGATATAAGTATTGGCACATTGGTATGTGTCTCCTTATCTGGCTCCCTCCCTCCCTCCCTCCCTCCCTCCCTCCCTCCCTCCCTCCCTCCCTCCCTCCCACCTCTCTCTCTCCCTCCCTCCCTCCCTCCCTCCCTCCCTCCCTCCCTCCCTCTCTCCCTGCCTCCCTCCCTCCCTTAGCAAGAAATAGCACCAATATTGGCTCCTTTTGAAAGGCGTAAATGTATTTTGCAAAGATTATGTCAATAAGTGCGAGAGCCAGGCTATCTCCTTTCCTCCCTCCAGCCCTTCACCCTACGGGGCCCATGGATGCCCCCCCCCCCAACATTTTGGCAAACAATAACATTGTTGACTCAGAATACACTAGAATATACCAACTCAAGGTAAAATTCACAAATCTTTCTAGAATTTTCTCAGGATCATATAACGTTTCAAAACATCGCTGAATACACAAATTTAAAAGACAATTTCCAAAATCCTCAACAACCCTAACTCCAATCAATGTCCCTCAGGTCATGAGAGCCCCCCCCCTCAACTTTATCCACCTTCCGCTGCCCCTAGGTTTCTTTTAATATATATTTCTCTAGCCCTGTTCCTTTTCATCCTAACACAGACAGAGAAGGACCGCTAAGATTAAAGGAGTTCTGAATCAGTCGGGATGAGCTTTTAAGTTTGCACAATCAACACCCGGGTGGGGTCGGGGGAGCAGGCGCCTGCCCCGTCGCCCTTGATGGTTGGATCGCGTGCGGAGCGCCCTCCCCAATTTCGGACCAAGGCGGCCAGGTAGCCCGGCGACCTCACGGCCTGGGTATCCTAAGCGGCCGGTGAAGATGACAGGCTTGGGGTGCTGGAGGATGGGGGTGCTAAGGTGGTCAGCAGGGGAAAGGGCACCAGGCTATATAAGGCCTTTAGGGAGGTGCCCTCTGAGGTGCAGCCGGGATGGATGGAGACAGATAGGCGCCATGGCCGACCACTTATTATGGCCCATACTGGTCAAGCGCCATATATAATGGGTATTTGTGTGTAGAGCGGGCAGGCTTATTTTTGGTTATTAGTCAGCACATATAGGGGCCCATCTATTACTTATCGAAAATTGCAGGGACGTTCAATAAAACCCTGACTGTATGATACATCTACAGCAAAGTTCATGTGAACTTATCTTTTGTAGAGAACTCTCGTCTTTAGGGTAAACCGCCCATGACCCGCCCAGTTTGAACAGCAGCTAAATCACAACTGACCATGCCAGAGCAGAAAGAATGGTCCAATATACATATATTGTGGCGATATATTGCATTCAGTTTGATACACAAATCACTCGGTTTCTCCTTCATCCCCATGGTATCCATTCTGTTGTAAAATATACATGTTATACTATCCCTTGCAACAGGTTACATACACGCTATTGCGAATGCGTTAATTCAATTAATGGGTTATTTTAGTTGTTCACCCTGCAATGGCTGATATTGCGGTGGCATATTCATACCAAATTCTGAGCACCTGCATCAATCAAATGATTAATGAAAGAAGAAACCGCAGTGTGATTATTGTAATAAGCTATAAGATGTAAAAGAATGGTAGCAATAATACCATTCTAAGCTACCGTGTTTAGTTGTCCTTTTTTGAACATTTAGCCATACCTGTGGTCATGCCATTACCCCCACGTGCTGACAATGATGGGCCAGTCGGCCATTAGTGATATTAGTACATATTATATTGTTTGTATTGTTGGTCCTGCTCTAATGTTAATGTCCACCGTCAGAAGGGGCCACCACTGATCACAGGGACCATAACAGAGGTCATGTGACCCCCAAAATGGACACCCTTAACACATCGCGTGACGTGACGTCATTAAGTCAGTAAAATCGAGAACCGTCAAGAACTGGGTGAGGAGCTGATTGAGGGGAATCTCAGGTAGCGCCAGAGGTAGATCCTTTGATCATAGACCCAGAACGCTACAGTGTAAATAAATGTATTTAAAATAAAAAGGGGCTGTGAACGATGTGTTTTGAAAGCTATAATGTCCAGTGCCCATCAGCGATGTTTTAGTTCTTTCTATATTACATGGCATACTCATGTCTTTCTGTTTCAATCAAGATTTGTTTTCATATGTTCACCTACCTCTATATATAGATATTCTGACCACGATGACCGGAACATGTATATTTCCATTTACCCTCGTAATTCTTGGTTCATAATGGAAATGGGCAAAGCCATGCTTAGGTTACCATAAGATGTAAAAACACTATTCCATCAGACAGAACTTTACTAAGGTAAATGCTATAGGTAGGTGACACCTCTATACCAGAGAACCATCTCTATTTCCATGTGTTAACCAATACGCCTCCCTCCCGTCTCTGGCCAGGACACAAGCCACTGACACGCCAATTATAAGGATCACACAGGTCGTCTTGATGAACGATGATCGATTGTGCGGACCTCATAGAAAGCACTACAATCAGGACGAATAGACTACTACACCCCCCTGCTGGTCAAAAAGGGAAGTAGGATTAGGGGAAAAGTGAGGCGCCTCCATGAGAGACTTCCCCCCGGGCGCCAGGTAGACTTGTAACCACCGCTTCATACATAAAGCCATAATGTTCAGTATGAGTGGTCCCAGACTACCTGAATGGTCAGAAAGAAAGTGAGTCTCAGGTTTAAAATCTATGGGTATAGACCCCTAAAATCGACATGGCGACATGGCCATTTCTTAAAATCGACATGGCGACATGGCCATTTCTTGAAATCGACATGGGACATGGCCAGTTAAGTGACATATGACATGGGCATTTATTAAAATCGACATGCGACATGGGGCTTAGTGACATGGGAAAAAATCCTCATTTACTGTAAAATATTGTACCCAAATTTTCGTCCTTGTGGATAGCAAACTTCCAAAATTTTCCTGGGGCCTTTGGCCCCAAAAGCCACATTATGATCATTACAGTGCCCCTATATTTACCCCTTAGTGACACTAGTGACATGGCTTTTTCCTTAGTGACATATGACATGGCCTTTTCTTAAAATCGACATGCGACATGGGGACCCCCCCATCTACCCCCCCCCCCCCAAATCTAGGTACATAGTGATCACGCTTGTCATTGTGATTATATGCTGACTGTGGCTTTAAAATTAAAACATAATGGTGTATTGATATAGCTATTGGTGGCAATTCACAGCAATGGCACTGAGGTCCTAATATGAAAACTTAAAGGAGTGAGTAGGCCAACATGTGTATAGGGGCTTGTACCTGAAGCACACCGTGGAGGGGCGGAGTTTACCACAATATAATAATGTGGGTATGGACCACCAAATTCGACATGGCGACATGGCTATTTCTTACAATCGACAAACGACATGAGGCCTAGTGACATGTGACATGAGGCCCAAAAACATAGTGACAGGCGACATGAGCAATTCTTAAAATCGACATGGGATATGGGCATGATAAAGCGACATTGACATGCGACATGGCCAATTTTTAAGATCGACAATCGACATGGGGACCCCCCCATCCAGAGCCCCAATAATACCCACTAATATCAGATATACCCGGAGACTTTAGCCAGTCTAGTTGTGTTCAATTATTGGACGTAGTTATATACTAGGGACATCTTCCCCTCCCTTCATCCATCCTACTCTATGTAGCTTACCCATTGTGGCCCTTCCTGCCCGCCGTGCATATTATAATGTCATGTGTCAGACAGACAGGATCTGCCAGGGTCATTTGGTACGCTGGGGATTTTATCTTTGTACAGAATTTCAGTGGTTACCAGTCATCATAATGTTCTAGGCATTGTATCATGGGGTTTATAACTACAGTGGTTTTGAAAGTGCTATCAAGTGTTGTGTATGGAGTGAGGGGGTATACGTTTTTGTGGTTTTAAGCCTATTTTCTACTCCTCTCTCTGTCATATCTCTGTGGTAGATATTGTAAATTAGCATACTGCATTATACAAAAAGCATATGATTTGGACTCATTTCTAAGGTATTGAGGCTTGAAACCTTATACATAACATACATGTATAGGTTTTACTAAAATCCTGACAGTCTGATATTCTCTCACATAGTATTGCACGTGGGGACACGTGCAGAAGCACGTATTTGAACGCATTGACATAGATCAGATAAGATGACCATGCAGACTTTGTCCATAATGCCTTCCATCATAGACACAGGGCTCATTTGGTTATCTGTGGGTCAGCAGTGGTCATCTTTATAGTAGAGGCTATGGTCAGTCTTCAGTGGTCATCTCAACCATCTGTTGGTCTAGGGGTCTCTCTATTTTGCTGTCACCTGTCCAACAGCCAAATACAGAATCTGTTCTGGGGGCTCCTCGGAATGATAAATCAGGAGTCTGCATCCTTCTGTCGTAAGATTTAATCTACAGTAAATTAAAAATACAATTGAATAAAGAGGGCGTGTTGACAATGTCGCTTGTTTGTCTATAAGCTCCGAAGACTCACATTATATTATGTTTTCTTACTATGCAATGTTCTGCTATTTGAATACGCCTTATTCCTTTTAAAAACTATAACCATTGATAACAGCTACTTGACACGCAAAACCCACTTACTTACCCTTCATCTACCACTGACTGCAAAGTAATTATGAGCTGCACTGTAAGAAGTAAGTACTGTACACCTACAGCAAAAGTTGCTGGCAACTTTTGTTCCAGTAGATTTTGCTGTAGGTGTACAGCAACTGACTTGCTGTAAATTTACAGCAACTTATACTGTAAATTTACAGTAAATTCTACTGTAAATTTACAGCAACTTCTACCGTACATCTACAGCAAAAGTTGCTGGCAACTTTTGTTCCAGTAGATTTTGCTGTACATGTACAGCAACTGGGTGCTGTAAAGTTACAGCAACTTCTACTGTAGGTTTCATATTATTGTTCTCATCAATTTATATCAATTGATATGCATGCATGGAGAGTACCTTCCTCCATAATAGTTCAATTTCAGCTAGGATAATACACACTACACAATGTAATGGTTTAATCCTATTTAATACAGCTGAACTGTATGTGATACCAGCCTTTTCCCAGTCCAGGCACTTAAGCATTTAACTTTTCCCACCAATGTGGTGTCTATTCTATACTTTTGCTGTTTTACTGTATCATTCAACACAATTATGCAAATATCAATACAGTTTATGATAACTGCATTCAGTCTCTCTCATCCATTCTTATTCTACAATGTCTTGAGAGTTTGTGAGGCTTTATTTGACCTGTGAAAGGGTTGGGTGGAATAGTTACTACAAAAATGGTATACTGCTGCCACCTGGCGGCAGAAATCTACAGCACAATCTACTGTAAATGTACAGCAACATTGCTGAAGACCCAATTTACGGTACATAATGCTGTAATCATACGGCAAATAGTGTTGTAATACCAACTACAGCAAAAAGTGCTGTAAATGTACAGCACATTGTGCTGTTTAGATACAGTAACTTCTTACAGTGTGATATAGGGATGTAGAAGTTTCGCTGCAATGTCAATATGGTAAAATGTATAGGTAGGAGCTGCAGTTGGGAAGGGAACCACATAGCGGCTCCACATAATGTATCCCAACACCTCACGCTATCCCTTATATCCTGGCATTACTAGAGTATGTACCAGCCCAGGGTACCAGCGTTATCTATGATGGGGGACAAGATGGCGGCCTCCCAATGGGGACTGGTTACAATCTCTATATCCATGTGTTTGGTGTGCACGTGTGGTTAACGTGCAGGTAGGTGCTTCACCATCTGGCCCTAGTAGATGCATGCTGCATGTGCCACCCATCATGAAGAAGACTCCCACCTGACACTCTCACACCTTTAATGTCACACACTACTTACACGCGCCCAACTCCTCATCTGCCACACGCCATGTAATAGGTGTTAAACGGTTGGTGTCTGTAGGGTGTGGGAGAGGAAGGGGGTGGGGGTGGGTCTTCTCATAGTCATGCAAGGTACAAGTGGAAATATTCAAACATGGAATGAAGGATACCTGGAGTGGTGGTCGGTACTGGTAACATTATGTCATCATTGAAGTGTTATGGTACATGGTTAGATATTATTGGTTCATATTACTTTCTTTGTAAAATGATGGATTCTGCGTGAATTTGTCAACCATACTGTATACTTAAACTTCGATAATAAATTATCGCATGGAAATCAAAAGAGCGGGTATGATGTACTAAACTAATTTTAGGGTTAATGTTACTTCAGAAACTCATTTCTGGTACTCCCAGCGAAAAACGTTTCACTGTTCTACTACCATCATTTGAAGCATCAACCGGTGTTGCAAAAAGGGGCCACTATAGCAAATCACCGTCGATCACCGTCGCAAATATTGCTATCTGCTTATAAATCCCTGTCTTTCTGGTACCTACTCCTGGTACATCTGACAACGCTCACCTGAGAATATCAGGCCCTGGAATCTTCCCACGCTCACTGTCCGCACATCCACAGATCTTCTCACGCCTGATGATAATGGTAATGGTGCCTGACCAGTGGTGGACTGACGGGTTGGTATGGCGGTTGAGGTTAGGGGTAGGAGGAGGTGGTGAGGGGTCCGGAGCTTGGGGAGGGGGGCTTCATATTTATACACGTCGCACTGAGGGCATAATTGGACGACACTGCCCATGCACTCTACTCCATAAATCCAAATAAATGTGGCCACTGAAATTTAACTGTCAGTGCTTCTTGTCCTGGGTACTGACTGGGCACAAATTACCCCCTCACCACCTCTCTCTCTGTATGATTAGCGTACCTGGTTTAGACTACACTCTTAGAAATATCCTGTAAAATTATGGTGATTCACTGGCATCAATTAATGCCAAGCTTTCACAGTTTTTTTTACGGTCACTGTATTCTCCCAATTCCCGTAAATTTTACGGAGCTTTCCCATTGTCATTTAACGGTGATTCATCATTATCATATGATGATTTTCTGCTATTCATTGATGATTCTCATTTTTTCTTGATCCATTGGTATATTTCATAATATCAACTTGATTTCAGGCTGTAAATATTAGGCCATAAGAGACATAATTGAATGCCTCACAGTAATATGCAAGTATAATCCATAAGCAAAGGGTACTCTAGGATTGTTACAAAGCAACTCTGACAGCCGTGTGAATATGTATAATTCTAATTACCACAAAATGAGTGTTTTTAAATCCTTGCTTGTTCCCATTGTTATAGAAAAGGAAATTATATGTTTATTATCTATAATGTACCAAAGGCTTCAAGGTTGACCCTGTGGTTGATGAGATAATTGGACATTGTTATTATTTTAACACATTTAGATTCGTTTTAAATTGAGAGGTTCCACTAAAGTCCCCATATCTCCCAGGCTGCCACCTGGTGGGCAAATATTTAATGTGAGCTTCACCGTAAATGAAAATAAAGTGTTTCACTGTATTGGTTTACGGATGTTCAGTGTAAAAGTGTTGAATTTGACACTGTCTCACCGTAAATCACATTGCGGTGACAAACTGTAAAATTTTACACTGATTCCCCATAATTTCAACGGGAATTTTTTACAGTGTACTGTATATCGCTGATAACTCCTTACTACTGTACTGCAGTAGTCTTTACCCCCTCTCCCCCGCTTAAACAAGACCGGTGCTCATTCAAGACCAGTATTTAGTACATCAACAAGTTTCAATACCACTGTGCCCCCGGCGCTTATTCAAGAATGGCACCTATTCGAAGACCCGGCGCTTAAAAAGGCAACTACTAATTTAGCCATAGCAATTAGTTATGTATACATACGTAAGAACGATGGATATCATTGGGGGCTGAAAGAAATTGAGACGACTGTACACGACTACAGACAAACAACACAAGGAAAACTAGAACGATTATTCTTATTTGCTTAGACCGAGGACAGGACTTGAATGAGAAGGGTTGTCCCCAGAACGCGTAAACATCATTGAAGTAAACGTGTCTGCATGTACGTGCATATACCAGAGATAGGATTATGAAGGGAGTGCGATCCACAGGTAGATCTCCTGATCACATTCATGTAACCCCTCCGTCCGGCCTTAGGTATGATAACAAGCCTCCCACACCCTGCGTCCCCGCCCCTCCAGCGGGATCCTACCCCTTCACGGCGGGGAGCCTACCCCTTCACAGTGGGAAGGATTGCCACCCCTTCTCATCTTCCCCCCGGATACCCGGCCCCATGGTCCCTCTTCTGTGATCCCTATAGTCTGCGGTTGTCGATCCTAAAACATGGGCTAGCTCCTCACTCCCTCTCTGGACTACCTCCCAAAATAGGGGAAATAGAACCTTATATCATAGAATTACTTAAATTATGAAAAGGGACAAAAAGTGTTAAATTAGATTTCGTCCAAATGGGTTATTGTTCACTCATAGAAAAAACATACGATAATATGAGGTAACACAACAATATGTTCTATCTATACCCTGTGCCTGTGGGCTCCTAGAACCTGTAGGGGGCCTATTGTCTGCAGACACTATTCTGAATCCCTACTGGTTTATCATACACCCACCCACCCCTCCCCTCTAATCTCCCTATCCTACATTCTTATACTACTATGTATCTGGAAAATGGAAAGGGGCATAACAAAGTGAAAAGGGACAAAGACTGTATAAGATTCACCAAATCGCTTGCTGCAGAGTCTGCCCGCTAGGTGGCAGAGTGAAGTGTGGCCCCCTGGTGGCAGGAGGAGGAAATGACAGGGTGGTATCCCGGCGGTCAGCGCGGGCCGGGTCAAAGGTCAAGCGACCCTCAGGTGCTACTGCATTTTGTAAAACTCCCTACAACTGTATAATATAGTGACTGGTCATGGACTGAGCCAGCTTTTCTAGAGACCCTATAAGTCCGATTTTCATCACTTCGAAACGTGTGAGGATAGTGGTTGCAGAAAATATATGGATACAATTTGTGATATGGATTCAAGACAACCGAATGCTCAACAATTAATTAATTAATTAATTAATAAGTGCTCTAGGTATTACACGGGACCATGAGTTTTACATTCAAGAGAAAGTGGTTTTCTGTGATGATCAGTATATTATGTTAATTATTTGATTAGTCTACATATCGATTTTAGATTGCAATTGTTTTAAGTTAGAGTTCCACATTTTATACCTATTTGTCTAAACATATATTTCATTACAGACGGGGCCATTATGTTTTGTGCTAACTCATCATAACTGCACAACTGGTCCACTGTGGATCTTAGATTGACTTCTTTCCTTTACTGTCTTCTTTTTAAACGTACGAAGAAATACAGGTGTATTAAAAAAATAATCAAAATTTATTTCCAAGCCCGGTTTCACTGAAATGTGCATTCAAATGTTATACTCTATAAGGGATGGTCTTGTATAACCAGGACTCATAAACGCATGCTGCTGGGGGGGGGGGGGGGGGTACCCAAAAATTGCATCTTTTATGACACGATTTGTCAGAGAACATCGACTGTTGACCGCAAGGAAAGGTATGTATCTAAGTACATTGCATGACTTGTGTAATTAACATAATTACAATATGCGGGTATCCCCTTAATGTACCATGCACTTTATCATGGGTCATGGAGGTGGGCTGACCTAAGTTAAAGACGGGTTAGATAGTTAGTGTACGTGGGTAGAGCTAAATGGTATAAACATGTAGTTATCTAAGGTATTAGTGATAGCCACAAATATGGCACCTTTGTCTACTGATTATATAGACAAAATGCAATTATTCAATTAACTTCAATTGCCCCCTATCGTTACCTTCCAAAGAGCCGACCCAAAAGTGAGCATAGCCCTTGTATGATAGTACACTGGACCCCCACACACGTTCTGTTTGTCCTACTGTGAACAAATGTAAATAAATGTACATCAATCTGATTATGTAGACATGAATTGCACACATTAATAAAAAGCATGTCTCTGTCTCTGTCTCTGTCTGTCTCTTTCTATCTCTCTGTCTCTGTCTGTCTGTCTGTCTCTCTATCTCTCTCCCTCTCTCTCTCTCTCTCTCTCTCTCTCTCTCAATCTCTGCATCTACCTCTGTCTCCAGCCTTCCTCTCTTTCTCTATTCCCTCCTCCCTGCCACCCTCTGCCCCTGGCCCTGCCCCCACCTTCTCTCCTGTCAGTTCTGAAAGTAAGACGAAGGTGTAAATGCTGCTTATTCTCTCAAACCGGAAGTGCCGCTGATTTTCACTTGGTTGGCAAGTAATCTGTCATGTGATTGGACTATTTCTGGGACTTAATCCTCACACCAACACAAAGAACAAGATGGTTGTCAGTTCTTGTCAACTCACAGCCGCAAATATGTATCAGGGGGCAATAAAAAAAGGTAGTCCTGATCCCAGAGACAGTGGGTTGCTGTGTGGTATTACACACGTGTTCCGACTTCGTAAATATTTACAACGGTCCATGCCCTATATTCAAAATATCCAAACTTCATAACATTATTTATATTTAAAAAGAAATACAATTCTGAAGGTAGAATCGGCGAAATTGGTGTATACATTGGAAGGTAATTATTCAAAGGTAGACATCATACAAAGGCAACCAACCCCAAATGTCCATTCAGGCCAGGGTAGTGTGGGAAACGTCACCCAGCCTCACAAAAAGAGATACCCGGGGAGCCAAGGCATTATAATCAACATGTCTGAGTAGACTACAATAAAAATCACTTTGACCCTTTTCACTGGTCACTAACAATGGGCCCTGGCCACTGGGCAGTTGATAATCCAACCAATTGTCCTATCAGGTGGGAGCTTACAGAAGCCACCAGGCAATTGACCAATCAGATGGCAGCACATATGAGACGCCACTGCCTCGTCCTGATCTTATCTCATCTCATCACATGATCAGATGATGGGGTTCGTCTGTCTGGCTGATGCCGCGCTTATCCGGCGTCCGTCTGACAGATCTGTCTGATCTCGTTTATCCGGACAGGTTGCTAACAAACACATTTTCACTTGTTCACCCTTCCCTGGGTTATCTGCCCCTTCACGTAGCTTTCCGATTTAAAACATACATGTCGATATTGTAATACGTGAATGGCTATGCCATGCGTTTCTTTAAAGTGGTTATAATTAGGTAAAACAGTTAGTATATAAAAACTTACATGGAAAAGATGGGACATTTAACACAACTTTCTGCCAGGCTCGGTGCATTAAGTCTTCTCAAATATACCAATACCAACACGTACACTAAAATAGCGAACATCATAATATGCGCATAGAATACTGAATGGAAACAACGGACTGAACAGAGTTATAAAGAAGAAAAATACATAAAAATGATTTGACTCTCACTAGGCCCATTGCACATACTGATACACAAGACTAAACAGCCCCCTACAGCCCCCCTCGGCACAGTGGCAGGCGGAACTGACTATCCCAATTCGGGGCCGGCAACATTAGGATCACGTCAGTCACAAATGCCACTGTCAACAAATATAACCATGATTTAATCCTTCCGCCTCCTCACTGTGTAAATCTCACCTGATTCCTCACTCCCATACCAGTCACTCTTAGTGTCATTGTGTCATGTGGCAGAGGGAGGGGGAGGGGGTAATTGAATGCCTTTGCGACGCCAGCGTCCCTGCCTCCAAGAAAAGTAGGATAGTAAGAGATCAACCACCAGTTACAATACGATGAGGAACGGATTTTATAGATAACGAGAATTAGAGATGGGGGGGATAGAGAATAGAGAGAAATTTTCTTATACTTTTGGGGTGCATAGAACGTCCCTATAATATGTTTGTTGAAAATATATGAGGTGATCAGCTCTATAGCTATGTTATTGTTGATTGTTATTATGTATAATAACAATCCGAATTTCTTCTCATTCAAAATTATGTATATATTATTAGTAAATTGTGACACAATATGGGAGTTGGTAACACCAAAGGGTAAAGAGCCTATGCTCTAATAAACAGGAGATATCACAAGAAAAGCAAATAGTAATGAGAAAATGACCCTCTGACAATTCTGATCATGCTATGATAAATTGGTCACATTTAGAACATAAAAACAGTGTTTCTACCCTATTTTAGCATGTTTGTTGACATTCTTACTTTCCTTTGGAAACCATTCCTTCAGTATTTCAAAATAAGGAACTCTCTTATCTATTTGTCCATTCCATAAGGATACCACAACTGAAACAGAATACCATTATTCCTTCTAAATCCAAATCTATATCCCATAATTCACATTTATTCATTTATTTTCTAATATGAATATTTACATTTAATATTTAAATGTGTCGATATCTGAAGAAGCTGCCATCTATTCTGAATGTCTATATGTTCCTACCACCCACATGTGTTTGGGAGGTTAGTTCTCTGAAACATATTGGACTTTCTCAATAACCTGTAGCTGAAGACACAGTGTCCGTGAAAACGTGCCGGACACCGGCTATAGCCGGCTAAAAGGCTTCTGGACCGGCTGAACTGGTCTTGATGCTGGTCCAAATGACTGGCTGCATCTTTGGCTACATGTCAGTTTTTACGGCTTGTAAATCGGACCATTATTAAGGTCTCAAGAGAGAAAAGCATTTTGCATAAATATTTTGAAAATCGTTACTCTAGATTGTACATTTTACAATATTTCAATAGGAATATACAGGAAAGCTATATTGATTCAATATAAATCCTTGCTTTATACATTTTTTTGAGATATGAAAAGTTCCCTCAGGCATCAGGGCCTGCAAAATTTAAGCCGGTCCTGCAAAATAATAGATCTGCAGGACCGAATGTCCTGCAAGGCAAAAAAGTTTTCACGGAGACTGATTAGACATCATTTGAATAAAGGGGGGTTCCCCCCTTATGTCACCTGATGTGATTGTCTCATCACAGTTTATCATTTATAATGGCAATTTGTTTCTTCAAAACAGTACCGCGTATGTAAACAAAAAAGTGGAATAGGCTGTTCTTTGAGGCACAATATCCAATCTATCATAGGGAATTATGCATACATTAAGAGATAATTCGAACAGAATGGCCGATATATCGCTCCAATATTTTATAATGGCGAAACAAGAGTTTTAGTGCTAGACTACACTATCATAGAAGTCGACCTACGGGTATACCCATGGGAAGCAGTCAGGATGAAATATGGCCCTGCTATTGCGTGGAGGTCGCCCTGTGAACCTCCACGAGCCGCAAATTGCCCTTAGTTAGGCCCTCTCCCCGGGAGGCTGGCCAATGCCGCCCTTTCCACCGGCGCATGCGCAGTGACCCGCGGAAGCAGACGACTTCGGTCACTGTTGTTTTGTTGGTAGCAGGAGGGGCAATATGAGTTGTGTTTTCACTACTGATGTATGGGTTATGGCTTGCCATTCTGGTCAGCCATCCTCAATATCAATGGCTGCCATTGGATTATATTAGTAATTTATTCACCATTAATTCATCCTATGTGTACCTGTTTCTATAACATACATTGGACTCAATTTGCATTATAAAAGTCAGGTCTGCAGAGAGAGAAACTGGTCACCGCGCGAGTCATATAATATAGCTTTTGGGAAAAACTTGATTTTCAACATGATTACAGATTGACAGATATTGCCATAATTGGTATCAAATTAAAATAAAAGCTTACTTGAATTTTCCCAACTTTTAAAGATTGACAAACTCTGGACTATTAAAATGTGAATATGCCTTTTGGTCATGGAATTTTCCTGTGCACTTTAGCCCCCCTCGTCATGTTTTCAGCGCTTGGTGATGAGAAACCAGTGATGCTGTTTTTTGAGTGGCCTAATGTTCTGAATTTTATGATTTTCGAGAAAATGGAATCGCACCGTCTTTTGCCTAGAAGTTTGTATCTAGGGAAGTCCTGCATTGCCCGCTTTTGGGAAGCAGTTCAATAATAAAACAGGTACATAGTGTAGGATACTACCGACAATGCTTTTTCTGCGGGGATGGCAATCCATATGAGGATCCCACGTCAGTCTTTTTGTGGTCATGGCAAAATTACCACAGAATCCTGTCGGAATTTGTCAGTCGTTTATCTGCAGCCCTGTGCAGGTCTTACCCAGCAGACGACAATTCCTCTCCCCTATTATCGGCCAGCAATCTATTGTCCCATCTCCCCCTTTCCTCCCTCTGTCTTGGCTATTGTTACACGCCCAACCACCATGTCGCACATACCTATACCCCCGACCCTCCTCTACCTCCTTCACCCCCATCCCACTCACTCGCAGACACTACACTATTTCACCAAAGACAAAAATAAAAAGCAGTTTCCAACCAATTGCAGCTCAATGGGTTTGTGTTTATTGGTCTGAAATAGGCACCCTGAAATTAGAGAGAAGTGAGGGGGGGAGGGAGGAGGCTAGGGCCCCAATGTCAGATGTAACCAAGGAGAGGCGAAGAGGTGGTTTAGGGGCGGGGTACATCAAGGGGGGAGAGTCGGCTGGGAGGAAGTCTAGTTGGGTTGTCTGTGAGATGGTTCCTTAATCTGTTTTATATTTGATTAGGAGATAAGCAGGAGGAGGGGGCTGGGTCCGCCCTGTGATTGTGGACAGTTTCTTGTGACTAGGTTTGTCTGATGATGACTCCATTAGGAGGGGGTGATGTGGGGATGGGCTGCATAGACACGCCTACATCCTCCTCACCCTGTACCATCACTTACACAGTCGGCTCACCAACAGATGCTCTTTAATATCATCCTCATACAGACTTCATTTCAGCATCCAGTTTGATGTGGTAAAGGAGAGATGGATAGAGGTGAAGAAATGGTAGGAAGGGAGACAATAGCATAAATAATTCTACAACGCCTGCTACAGGGTCTACAGGGGCGTGGCAGCAGTTTGGAAATGGAAGGGGGGGGGGGCATTTCGATGGTCTGAAATGTTGGTTTGACATTTTCAGTTTCTATGCCCATATAGCATCCTCTCTCACATCCAGGAGGGTGGCAAACAATACCATTTTATTGCGTTATTCTACAGGTGTTAATAATTATAAACATACGCCTATAAATTCATGTTGTCACAATGTTATTTTGGATATGATATCATATTGGCATTTCGGGTACATGAATACCGTTTATAATTAACTATATCGGCGTATATTGGAGTCAATGGATGTATGCTTATCGAAAATCAAGATGTAAGGGTGTAGTGTGCATACATGTGCATGAATGTTAGGTAAGAATCGTTCTACCTCTATACCCGTTATAATGAAGGCATGTAAATCAAGTGTAACGCTCTCTTGTCACCTGCCCGTCGTGCTGCCATAAGTATACACTTATGTTACACAATTGTGCATTTTGTCTGATATATGACATGTCATTAGACCATGGAGAGCCTCCAGTGGACGGGTTAAAGGAGGGGAAGTGAAGGGGAGGGGGTGACACCTTCTGGGGGCAGGGTATATGGTATGGGGTAGGGTGTATGGTGGGGAGGGGTGATGGAGGAGAGAGGCAGGGGGTGTCACAATGTGTTCATAAACCGTGTCGGCACCTATCCATGTATGCGTGTCCAATCTACTATGCACACCTCCATACCGCCCCCTCACCCCCCCCCCCCACCACACCCACACACACCCACACCCATCCTCCACTAAACGTAACTATTTGCGACAATAGACTTCCCAGTTGTCAACCACAAAACTATGAGAATTGAGGTAAAGGATAGGAAAAAAATACCCATCACTGCAGGAAGAAAGAGGGTGGTAACATTGAGTCCATTGTTGTGTGTTGCATGAGTTATTTGTGATACATGTATATTTCTTATGGAAGATGGGAGAGGAGGGGAGGGAGGGTAAAGCGGAGTTGGGGGATTTGGTTGGGTAGAGATTGGGTATGAGAGGGTGAGGTGATTTTCAGGTGGCACTTATGTACAGGTATGAGTGACCACTCTTGCATGAAAGCTATGCAATATTTCCTATTGTTGTCTTAGTAAGAATTCATGTCCCACTCCCACCCCTCCTTGTAGGGTATCGGTAAGTAGCTTTAATTTGATTATATATCATAGTTTATTTTGTTATTGGTTATATTTGCATGGCAACTAGTACACCTGTTAAATTGTCTTTAAATGTGTACAGTGCTATTAAATTTTGGTTAAGAAACATGTCGTGTGAACGTATGTCAGGATAGTTTATTGGTAGGACAAGTATACCTTTCAGATGTAGACTGGTATGAAAATGTTCAGGCCTGGATATGACACGACCATAAATCCCAGCCATAAATAAGGGAACCAGAGGTCTCAAACCACCCAAAAATAATGATGTCTTCTCAACGATGACATGCAACGAGCATTATTGCGACTTCTATTCATGCATTACCAGAAAAAAGTGACGTGAAGATGTCTTGTTTATAACAGGTCCTTTCACCCAATTATTCCAATTGAGGAACTCGATCTAATGGTGGGGATGTTATGTTAGTTAAACATCATTACCGAGATGTCTAATGTATATAACACCTTGTGTTGCCTTGGGCGATATTAAAAGAAGAACATATTGTGGTGTTGCTGTTGTTGTTGTGTGTTGTTGTTGGTGTTTGTTTGTTTTTGTGTGTGTGTGTTGTTGTTTTTTTTTGGGGGGGGGGGGGGGTTCTCACAGTTTTCGCGCTAAAATCCTTAATAAGTCTCCTATTGACCAACAGTAAAAATGTAAATGTATAAAATGCCATGTGTATATTGCACCTAGAGTAAGGTTTGGAGCAGCTCTTAAGAGAGTAAGTAGTAACCTCCTTCAAAGAGGTGGGATGGAATTGATGTCCCAATTGGTGTGTTAACTCTCTTTAAAGGAGTGTGAGGCTTGTGTTTAATCAACAAATTAATCATTCCCATTCTTATATGTGTCACTCCATATATACATTAGCTGTAGGCCTACATTATACTACAGGTGTGGAGATCTACACGGTGTCATTCCTATATGTATGAATCACTGTTGGATATATACAATCCCCGACATAATTCCCATGAACCCCTCATCATATCAGTCATCTATAGGGCCTATACGTGTATAGGTCTATACAATGTCCTTTTCTATAGCACAATGGGATCATGAAGCATTGTTACGCGACATGACGTGCATCCGGGGCCGTCAGAAGACTCTCTACAGTATTATTATTATGGGGAGTGTTCATTTTCATAAACAGTGGGATTTGGTGGATTTTCACGCCAGTGCGCCAACATATTTTTCATCCCCCCCCCCCCCCCCACTTTTTCAGTAAAAACGGTATTTGCTTAGTCCCCCCTCCCACATGAGGGGTCCACCCCCCCCCCCCCCCCTCGAAAGGGGGGGGGGCACTACCACCCCCTCTGTTGTTAAAAAATGACCAATATATAGGCAGAGAATGCGTTTATCTCTGCAGAGACCTGTGATAAAACGTGTGCTGGTGTGTGCCCTTGAATGGGAGACAGTCCAGGTTCCTCCCAATTTCACGTGTTAAATGGTGGAGAATGTGGGCAATGATCCCGTAAAAGCCTGAGGGGTGGGGCAGGGAATAACATGTGGACAGGGTGGAGACGGGTGGAGCATGTATTAAAAGTTCACAAATCGTATGGAAGAGGGTTAAAACATGGTACCAATATACAGGTAAGTTACAACAAGAGATGGAAGAGAAAGGTAAAAGAGAGTTTGATACACTGAGATAGATGAGAGAAGGGAGATTGGAGGGTGCTGGGGCAGGGATATGTGAGACCAATGTACGCAATAATGTAATCTAAATGGACAGGACAGTAAGAAATGGAAAATATGGTCATTGAATGGATGGAAACAAGCGTGGAATTTATTCTGCGTCTTGGTGAAGTAAAACCTTTGATCAATCACCAGCCATTACACTTTCCCCCTCTCCACCCCCCCCCCCCCCCCCGTCCCCGAGGCCATGTTCTTTTAGCTTTTGCAGCCCGTGGATCGCATAACAATGAAGCCCCTTCTTGGCATACCTATCTGGATCATCCCCCTACCTGGGCATGCAGTGGGCCTTTATATAACCCCGGCGGCACCCTTTGGGAAGGGGATCCAATCCCTATACCCTTTATACCTACAGGTAGTGCCCGATAAAGACCTCTAAGACCGGCCGTGTTGAGAGTGTTAGGTATTAAATGGATCCCTCCTTATCTGAGACCACATCAAAGGCTGTGCCGGCAATAGGGGACTGTGTTCACCTGGAATTCCCAGAATGATTTCACTTTGACTGGTGTTTACATTTGGGGTAACATTAGAATGCTATGGTATGTCTATATACAGTGTCGGATAAATCATCAGTGGCGGATCCAGGATTGTCTAGAAGGGGGGGCCCAAACCCCAAGATGGCATGTCCCCCAGAAAATTGTGATGGTATAGAGTTAAAATGGTTTTATCATTCATTTTAGGACAGAATATTTTCCTCTTTTTCTGGAGGGGGGGGGGCCAAGGCCCGTCGGGCCACCCCCCTGTATCCGCCAATGATCATACTGTATACTTTGTGACTTAGGTTTAGTAAAGTATTACCGGAATCTCGTCCAACCTGTCCAATAGAATATTATCACATAAAGTGAATAATAATATGATTACCATACCAGTCCAAATGATATGAATTGGGAGTTGCAGATACTTTAAACGTGACAATAAATCAACAAAATATTTATGTTGTAACTAAAAACTTACCTGAATGCTGGTGTGAGGTTGCCAGCGCCCACCAGCCAAACTCTCAGTAGGTGAAATGGGTGGATTATTACTAGTCCCAAGTGTGAGGTTGTGTATTCCTGGGGCAGTTCGGTCAATAAATGATCATTGTGGACAAATTACTTATCAGTTAGCTCTACACAAGGTATAAGCGTGATGTGCGATTACCCAACTGTTAATTACCTGTGTCGTATCCATTGTGTTCCACATTCGGCTTAAGGACGGCATTTTTGTAATGCCGAGGCTCTGAATATGACCATAATTTCCAAGAGGATCCTAACTAGAAGTGACCTATGTTTTGCGCGGGTGATGCAATAACTATTAGGCTAAATATAGCGCGGTGAGTGAGTGTTCTTTGTACTCAATCATGAGAAAATTGTCAAGTGCCAATTGAGGGCTGATTCATTTAATTGGTGCACTTCTGAGTATGGCATATATATATATATATACAGGGGAGTCGCAAGGACGCAACATCTATTGGGCAGGGCATGCCTTGGGTTAGCTTTATTATGACACAAGCTCTTAGTTAACTTAGGCCAAATAAAAAAAAAGGTTGGTTTCCGGTAACATGGTCAGACAACCCAGACCCGGCCGGTCGGATTTTTTATTTTTATTTTATTTTATTTTTTTTTAATTTTCTCATTTTAGGCCTATTTTTAGCGTTTTTCCTCTAAAATCCTTAAAAATTATCCGATTTACACACCGTAAAAACTGGTATGTAGGGAAAAATTTGAAAAAGAGAAAAAAAGAGGGGGACCCGGCCCTGTTTTGCTAGACCCGGTCGGGTGACCGGAAACAAACCTTTTTTTTTTTTTGGCCTTAGTTATAGTAGAAGGTAAGTACAATACGAATATAAGATATAGTAGGAATCTATAGGCGTCTAGCCGGTTGCATTATCAACCAATGAGAAAATTCCCTGGCCTTCACTGCGGAATTCTTAGGGGGCATTATGTAACAGCCTGTACCCATTGTGATTGCTGTATCAGTGCCTATCTCGCCGGTTACCAGATCAAGCAATGGTGCCCCCTACTAAGGAACCTGCAACCTCGGTATTGAGACACTTTTATTGGTCCCCAGGGTAGCCATTTCACAGTGACAACTTCCTCAAATAGCCTCAATGAAGTAGGGAGAGTGCATGTCGACCCTAGCATGATATTGATAGCGCCGGTGAAAGGATATCATTGACTTTGAACTTATTTGCCCAATAATTTGGTATGCATAGACTTTGTTTACAGAGCATCTAAATCACAGGGATCGAGTCACATTATTACTAAGTCTTCATCAGATGCTTCATCTTATATAATTATCACCATCGCCGTTCAGATCACCTGCATCACCCAATCACGATACAGAACTCCCAATAATCCCACATCCATAATGCAATATCATCCCAGTCTCCCACGCTGTCCCCACATATAAACCCTACCCCATAATAAGTTTTCCTTCTGTCCAGCTACTGGCCACTGTCTCCCTGAATATGCCTGTCGTGGAGCCGCCTGAGGTGATGGATAGTACATGTACCTTTAATTTAGCCGCCCCCTACAATGAGCAGGGAACCCCCTGCCCTTGTCCCTTCCTGCTGCTTTCTAGCAGGCCCCAGGCAGGAGGAGACGGGGCGTTGACAGGCGGGCAGGTACGTGCTCATTTGGCGGGGTCCGGGCCGTCAAAGCCTACCTCCCCATCTCCCAGGTACATAAGGGCATGACAGGTCGACTGCAGCGATATGGCATCTACAGCAGCGGTAGATAATTGCACTAAACTCTAACTGGCTTGGTCGTTAGGTCTTCCAGCTATAACCAACTATAATCTAACTCATATGAGTTGGTTTTTATTGGGCATGCAGTGACCAGTAGTTGGAGTTACCCAACCAATGATCGCCTAGAATCTGATAGGTGCTCTAAAGAGTCTCGGCCGTGAATAGTGACCAGCGACTGCACTCGGGGGACAAGATGGCGGCCTACACGGACCGACCTATCCTATCCATATAGGTGCTCCCCAATACCTGCGGCATGGACTAATTGAGGCAGATCGGCCACAGCACTGACCAGTCGGCAGCTTTGATCCCACCCGGGAGTAGAGAGTATCAGGTGGGGCGGGGGAGATGCTATCACCCCCTGGAGACGTGTTCAGGTGGAGGCAAGTCTCTTATCTCTACCTGGATCATGCCCGAGGCTGCCCACACTGCCCAGTGCTTAACCACCCCCTGTATAACCACACCTGTTATCTGGCCACTGTACCCCACCCTCATATTACCCCCTAAAACTGACCGCTCTATCCCACTACCTGTGGCCGTCCCTTTGAAGCTCGACCTTCCTCGGGTGGGATTTATGCCTTCGCACCGGTCTCTGGTATAGCCCAGGCTCCCGTTAACGCTCATGATGTTACACTCCCTCCTCCCCGGGTCCCCTTGATGAGACCTGGAGGTGGGCAGGATCGTTTGTCAGTCTCTCCAGGCTACTGCATGTGGGACGCCGACCACTAATCTGCTGTGACTCCGGACGCCGCCGCTAGAGCCCGCCAGGTGAGCGGACGCTCTGAGGAGGACCTCGCCGCGCGACGCCCGGAAACTGTACACCGGGAGGTGGGCTGCGCGACTTCATATTAAATGAGATCTATACTGGGATGCTGGGTCTTGAAATTGAAATAAAGAGAAGCTCAGACTAGTGTCTGATCACTACCCTAACCATTAGATACATAGGCAAAGTCTGATTCCCAGAGTGTCCATGATGGAAAAATGCTTTAACTGAAGGTACTACCATGAATGTCTATATATATGTAGTTTATAGGTCCATGGTACTACTCTCTGAAAACAGTATCTAAAAGCTGTTAAAGTAAGTTATACGAATTGAATTCCTTGTATCTGTGTTTGAAACACATTATGTATTACATATTTTTACATGGCATCTGATTTTCTACATTTGGACCAATCATGCAGTGTCCACATACGCCAACAAACTTAATGCATAAACATGTAGGCTAGATGTGATATGCGTCTGTCCTGATAGAAGGATATAGCACATCCCACTCCACGCAGTCTGTAAAAGGGAAATAGGTTACGCAACACCCAAAAAAAATAGATAGCTGAACAAGCGCAATGGCTTCAAGCAGTAGCTCACTAAGTCCCTCTGGTGTGTGTTGGTCCAAGGTTCATTTCAGAAAACGTTTCAGTAATTTTCCCAAGATTGCAGGGCTTGAACTATCGACCCTGTGCATGATAAAGAAGCCGGTTTGCTGTCATATGATGCAACCAGGCAGGTGTCAGTAAGGCCTATTAATGAGATACTAGTAGCCAATGGTCCATGGCTATAGCTGAGAATGTTCCATTTGGATTATGATAGCTTGGATATTCATTTTCTAAACATGATATGTGTTAAGCACAATGGGAAATCACTCTGTTGTTTTAATATAATATTATTATCGGGTAGGGTAGAGGCACCCTGACTCGGACAGCTACCTCGAGTAGGACACAATTGGTATTCAATTACATAATTAATATCACTATTTCATATCCACTAATTCTGAAAACTGAGGGGTTCTTACTTCTAAGAAATACAAAAATTTGCCTTGACTTACAAGTTATTGTGACTGCTTAAATGCTTGGGTGTTTTTACAATATTCTCAAAATATTAATGGGGTAATGGGGAAACTGGTTTTATTGTTCAATGTTTTCTAGCTCCCTAATTATGTCTATGCTATTCTTAATGATAACTATAGGAACATATGTATCTTTTGTGATAGTTCAATTCAATCAGGTGTCCGACTTTAGGTGCAGTTTCATCTTTTGAAATAATACATGAGATGTGGATATATTCCTACTTAAAAGTCTTTTTTTATTGCAATTCACTAGGAAATGTAAGCTATATATATAATGTGTCTAATGGTGCATCCCATATCAACATGCTTATCCTTTAATGGTTTCAAATACAAGAGGCAAAGGTGATTACTTCTTTGGTGTTCAGGAAATAGGTGCCTTTACCCTACGGGATAATCTCCCCAACTTGTGACTATAGGTCTGGGGAACAGTAGGGGAGACCGGGGCACGTTGAACCTCTTTGACACCTTTATTTTTTTCCTGACCTTGCTAAAGGGATCTGAACTTTGATTTTGTATCAAGCAGTTACCTTGTAGCATTGCGGTATAAGAGAACCTATTGCAAGGCAAATGTGGTCTTTTCTTGTAGTTTTCTTGAATTTTTAAAAATAAAATCTTAGGGTGGTTCAATGTGCCCCATGCCCGGGGTAGGTTGATCCACCCACTGGGGCACCTTGAACCACATGCATTGAAAGATCCAAATAATCACCAATATAGATCAATAATTGAAATTTCGTTTCGAATTAGTCGCTATTGTAAAAATTACATATTTAATGCACGAAAGTCACTCAATTATAGTTTCGATAGAAGTGACTGAGTTTGCACCAAACAGATTTTTCTTAGGGTCAAATTAAACCAGTTTAAGAGTATTCCTGTTCTTTGTTAAGTCTGAATAAATCTTTGATTACATTCTTCTTTAATGTAATGCACTGTTCTGCCTCTGAAAAGTGATAAATCTGGGAATAAAGACACTGTAAATATGTTACACAAGAAAAATTTTCACAAACCGCAAACTATGTATTCTATCATAATTTTATAACCAAATTGTGTCTAATTTGTTTATGTCATTATCCATATTATCTTCCCTTGATACACTATTAACATTGCATCATTATTCAGTCATTTAATTGTTTTAACACCATTGCCAAAGAGCCCTGGAAATCTGGGCACCTTGTGCCGGCTCAAGGTGCCCCAGAGCTTGGAGCACCTTGAGCATGGCTCAAGGTGCCCAGTTTTTTGTGGCTCAATGTGCCCCATGCTGGTCATAACAGATAAGATTGATGTTATTCAAATTACATAACACACCCAGTAGTAAAGTTGGGTTCTATTCAAAGGTTCATATGTATACTTCGACCTCCATAGAAATCTTAGGCCAGCAATGTTTTTTAACGACACAAGAACAAAAGTTTAACAATTTCAATTATCTTCTTTCAAGGCCATAAACCTTTAATGTTGTCTAACTTTCTCATCAGCATCCTAAAATCATCATGAGGTTGCTGATCTGAACTGTTTATATAAGGGGGTACTGTGGTAGGCATACTGCCAGAAAATTCCCAAAGGAATAACAAAGAGAGTGGGCGGCTCAACGTGCCTGGGTGGTCAACGTGCCCCGGTCTCCCCTACATATAGCATTATTAGCAAATGCCATGAACACTGTCATTTTGAATGTCAAGATTCACATTTAGTAGGAAGCTGTATCTCCAATATGGCTTGGTCAATCACTTCCGTATTTGGTTTGGCAACTTTGGGCAAAATGACCTGTGATAGGTCTCATGGGATTTGCGTACGATTTTGAGATACTGCCAATTAACCTTTATAGATCCTGGGTATGGCTCTCATTTTAAGCATATAGAGAATAAGATCTATACCTGTAGGAACAAATGGAAGAACAGTTTCTGTTGGGTCTGGATTTGCCGCAGTTATTGCACTAAGAGTTAGAGTCCACTTCAGGGGTTCCAATCATGTGTAAGCATTGGCTCTTTACAATAATTGTCTTGAGTGTAGCTCCAAAACAGATCGATCCTAATGATTTTGGTAAACCTTACGTATTTGAGGTCCTGCCATAAAGTCTTTCGGGCATTTTACAGGAGCACAGGAATTATTTTCTTGGCCTTATGATAAGCTGGGCTTGACGCGTTCAAATCCGGAGTGTCATGCAGCTTTGGAAGTATAATATTGTGTGCGTGGACATTACTACACGTATAACTAATTCGTATGAAATCATGGAACATACTTATTGCAAGCTATCCAGTGACCCCCTCTTACTGTAGACACCTGTACACCGATGTGAGAGTAAGTTATAAGCATCATTTATAAAGCGGTGATCACCTGTTCGCATTAAACATTCATTTGTGTTATCCTGTCCATTTTGTCATCGTGCAGGTACAATGTATATACATGTATACCAAAATATATATATATATATATACCTATATTTTTATTCATTTCCTCAAAGGATATATAAATGTGCCCTATATACTGTATCATATCATCGCGTATAATGATAGACAATATGCATATAATATACACATGTGCATACTTACCCTCTACCATGCATTGCTAGTTACTGTTCATCTTAAGGCACCCCTGTCCTCCTGCACCAGTTTCCCTATACCACATGATGACCCTCACTTACGCACCGTAGCCTCAGGCCATGATTTATCCCATTGTCAAAGCCCAGGCTTGTTTTCTTCACCGCATACCAATCTGTTGTTGTCGTCGGAGATAAACGGTGGGGTATGATCGGCAGCACTCCTCCCCTTTCTCTACCCCATGGGATATATACCCTTCAGCAATTTCTCTCCTTGCATGGTTCGCCTGTCTTCTTCCCATTCTGTTCACATACTTGTGCTGTCATATTATTTTCTATACATATGAATTGCCCTGTTCTCTATCCAGATTATCTTCTCTTAACCTCTAATTTTTCCCGCAGCCATAATCTGCACTGTCCTCCTTATAGATATCATGCACTTCCTCTGGTATTTGGTTACATTCTCTTCCTCCACCATCAATTTCAACTTCATATCTTACTCTGCAAACCCATCTTTTACCCTTTTCCCAGGACTCTCCCTCCCAGCTCCCAAACCCCAGTGCTCAGAAATTGATTTCTTGTGCGGTGGAGCGTGTCGCAGCCTGGCCGTGCGGAGCGCTGTGATTGGTTCGCGATGGCTGACTGACAAGATAATGGTAAGAGTGGCCCATCCCCGTGCCGCGTCCGGGCAGGGTGGGGTATGGGGGTGAAAGGGGGGCAGGGCAGGGGGTTTATAAAGAGGGCGACCCCGCCCTGGTCAGTCACCACAGTCCTGACAGGACCCCAGCAGGCCGGACAGCCTCACCTGGCACTGCAGCTTTAAGACGTATACACTGCAGCTTTAAGAGGTGCACATTGCAGCTTTAAGACTTGGACCCTGGAGTGGAGTTTGAGAGTTGGGACCTGCAGGTGCAGCACATCTGTACCCATCTCTATAGATACAGGTGACGTGTGTTGATGTATGGCCACCCTGAGCCTGCAGCACGTCCTGTTTGCTATAGTTACAGCACAGGTAAAGGTACACCTGGAGGTGAGGGGTAGCAGTAGGTGCTGTGTTACCCTGCTATAACAGATACCCAGAGGGAAGGATACAAGACACACGTAATATACAAGGCAGCATCCTGCTGGGACCTTTGCTTGTCCACAGGAACTCCTCCAGTGTATCAACCAATTGTATCTGTGATCACCAAGGGAGGGGTTAAGAACTGAGTGAAACCTGGCCCTGAAGTGTATCTCGCTCCATGACCCGTCTTCAGAGGGTGTATGCCTGAGACTTGGTTCGCAAACTAGGTCTTTATTGAATATTTTATGATGGAGGAAGGTGTGCCCAGGTGTATGTCCATTGTTGTCTGTAGACTGTAGTGGTGAACCATGCATGAAGGCCTCAGCTGACGGACGTGATTTACCCACTTTGGACATTCTCTGTATGACAGAACTGTTTCACCTGTAATACAGGTATACAAGGAGAGTATAAGGACTATAGGGACACCGTTCTACGATCAGCGATATAAACAGTAACCATGTTCTCCGAGTTGGACCACCACCATTTCGGCTCCTCCATGGGACCCATGGATCACTACCAGAGCTCGTACAGCTCGCTGAACTCTATATCTGCCATGTCCATCCATACCCCGGACTACCACCACCTGCCGCAGGTGTCGGCCTCCCTGCCGCCCCCACCCCCGCCCGCGCCGTCCATGAGCCCGGAGTACCGGGTCCCCGTGCCCGCCTCGCCGCCCGACTACCGCCTCACGCCGCCAGCCGCCTCCCCGGGGGTGAGCGGCGACTTCCGGGGGAGCGGCGCCGACCCGTCGGTGGTCGGCATCCCGCTCCGCGCCACCATCAGCTTCCCGCTACCCCCTCCAGGCGCGCCCGGAACCGGAAACAGCTCGCCAACGTCCTCCTGTGTGTTCGGTTCAACGACGACAGCGACGACGACGGCGACGGCGTCTTCCGGTGGGCTAGACGTGTCGAAGCTCCGCCCTCCAGGGTATATCCACCTCCAGGCGGGAAACATGGCCGACACCACCACTAGCGATGTCCCCAAGACGACAGCAACGAGCGGGACAGGAACCGGAACAACGACCGCCACCACGAAGGTGAAGCGGAAACGCGACTCTGCGACTGGCAGTAAGAAAACCGGAAATGGTGAGAGGAAATCGCGCACGCGCGGCTCTGGACAGGGCCGGAAGCGAGGTCCACCCAAACTGCCCCAACAAGGGGTGGTAAAGAAGCGCCGTCTCGCGGCGAACGCCCGGGAACGTCGGCGCATGAACAGTCTAAACGTGGCCTTCGACGAACTCCGGGAAGTGGTTCCGGCGTTCAGCAACGACCGGAAGTTGTCTAAATACGAGACGCTACAAATGGCGCAGAGCTACATCAACGCACTCAATGAACTCCTGAAACGCGACCCGATCACATGAGACAGGTCTGTGAACGTTTATAGGTGACTTATTTTAAAATTATATCAATGAGAAGTATTGCACTTACTTACGCCAGGGACGAATAGACTGCGGGCTTCGACTGCGCATGCCAAAGAACCCTTCCGACTCAAGTATACCATATTAAATGGTGACATTCTCACCGGGACTTGTATGCAGGAATCCCACGTTTGGGAGTGTACTCACGAACACTGCAATATGTACACGCACAAAGGTGACATTGAACTCATTGCGTTGTCCGTGGTGTGCAGCATCTCCTCCAGGGGGTAAGGTTATAGTGATCGGCAGGCCGTATTTGGAGACTTTGCCTCACGTCGCGCGGTCTGCCCCCCTGGCCGCGCGCCGCGGAGCCGCCCGACGACGGCCGCGGTGGTGGTGATCGTCTACCTGCAGGGCTTCACGCGTCTCCAGTGCCTTACAAACTGTGTCTACCTGGACTCCAGTGTGAGATAAAGTAACTCAGTAACTTGGCTATGAACACACCTGACAATGTCAGTATAAATATGAGCTATTAAGCCACAGAGGGTGAACGGATGTGGCTTGTGATATTAGGGATTTGCAATTGGATTGTTTCATATCATCATGCAATTCAGAATTATTAGTCTTCTATAAATGTGTGCCTAAACTTCATATAAGACACATGCAATTGTACATATCTATGCGCAAACCTATATGTTCAAGTGTACAGATGGGAATTCCAGCAACTATACTGAGTATATTGACAGTCATTTACACTGAACAGTAAAATACATTCCAAAGACATTGACATATCATATATGCCTGAGCAAGAAATATTCAAAGTCGTATAATACCTGTCCTATTCCTTTATATCTATACATGTATATAGCTCAGATATTATGAATACATATTTTTCCCACTCGATCGATTATCGGCATTGTGTAGATGTGCAATTTTTACCAGTTAAGGGAAAGGTGTATCGATATAGTACCCATCATTTGTATGGGTATATGTTGGTTGTATAAAATAATGCTTGTGGGGGGGGGGGGGGGAATGGGGGTAGCCAAGGAGCGGGCGGGCCTGCCACCAGAGGTTATAACACCCGCATACAGGGCGGATCCCACAAGGAGGAATTTAGTACAATTTAGGGGGCAGGGCAAAGGGTGAAGAAACCTTATGACCAACACCAATTTAGAAAATTTGAAATATAGGCCTCTACCTCGGTATGTTATGTTCCAAACCGTCCCCAAAACTATGCAATTTCTGTATTTTCATAACAGGCTGTAATGTCTTCAACTCTAAGAATGTACACATGATGTCGCAAAACACAACACATACTATTACCTTTATGACAGGGAGTAAGTAATCTAAAACATCGTTTTAATAGGCGATTGGTTGTGTCTACTTAATGATAAACCTCATATAATCTATAGCCAGGGATACATGTATATAAAAACGTGAATGAAATGGTGGACAATATCATTGCTCCATTGCAATATGTGTAAATTTATAGAACACACATATATCACACTTGAAATAATATTTTACGTATACTTAAGCTTAATATAACACTCATATGTTTTCATATCCATTGTGATCATATATCATCGTTGTATATATTCATTCATTCCACATGTCACAACATAGATTTCCATTGCCATGACATTACAGAACATCTGAATAAACACAACACTTTACATTACATTGTATACCGTTTTTGTCTCCTCCATGTTAGTGTGCAGTACATGCATTATGATATCAAACTATATAGTTTTCTTTATAATCATGGTCCGATGACTAAATATGGTATCATAATTTATAAATAAGATGATTATAAAAGTCACATTATAAAAGGTGGCGCTTATTCCATGAAAGCCCCCCCCCCCTCCATAAGTTATAAAGTCTAATCTATTCAAATAAGCAATTCACTCAATCAATACGGCCTTAGCGACTTATAGTCACAGTATATTATACGAGAAAATAATAGAACCTATATAACATATAGGTTTGATATTCATAGTTTTTTTCTATACCATGGAGTTAGCGATCATGAGGTTAGTGACCATGGCATCGGGTAAGCGATCACGGCGTTAGTGATTATCAGTATTCACCTTCCATATGCTATCTATAAAAAAATGCATGTTTTAACTTTATTTCTTAGCGAGTCAAAGTCAGAGATGGCCGACTTTCTTTTAAACCATGGGGTGCAGATATAATAATTTTCTATCTAAAATTATGAATAATACTATAGGCGGATCCTCTGTTCAGCGATCACAACTTCCTATGTTTCTAACGTGTCCTGGAGGCATTTTGAAATGAATTTCCACTGGAGACTGATGACTTTAACAAAGCTTTATTACCCATACTTTAGAAGATTACCATGCAGGTTCTATCGGGAGTGGTAACTAGCACCTTGGGGTGAGGGGCGGGGCCGTGGTAGGAGGTTGGCAGGGTGGATGGTGTGTTTGTTGGGGGGGGGGGGGTAGAAATGAGCATACAGTATTTCCCCGTGTATAAGCCTAGGCCCGCGTATAAGCCTGCCCCGTGTATAAGCCTGGGAGAAAGGTGACTTAGTGCTGTATAAGCTGGGCCCCGAGTATAAGCCCGGGGGTTGCATTATCCATTCAATAACACTCATATTTCTGGGCATAACTCCACTTCTACTTGGAGTATTGACACAATTCTCTCAGTTTTGTAATCCTTAGTTACCTAATCTATGCCTACAATCATTTTAAAGAGAAATAAAGCTTAAATTGCTAATGCAAATTGGAAATTCTGAAATAGATATGGTGGAATAATAGATAATTGTGGGAATTTTGAGAAGGTATCAGAATGTTTCTTCAGGTATAGCCTGCTCCGTGTATGAGCCTGGTCAGTTTTCCAATTACGATCGGATTACATTTTTGTACAATGTAGTACTTTATAAGCCCGTGCTTATATACACGGGGAAATACGGTATATGTATATAGTGGTGAAGGTCAATGTATTGCTCTATACCCTTATGGCATATATATGTATAAACGATACACATGTGCATGGACAATACACAGAATAAAGCTAAAGAAAGAACATATTTGACAAAGGCCTAATTAGTATCAAGGAGAAGATACCATTGGGGTTAATGTGCAGTTTTGGGTGAAGAATCTACATTTAGTATCCAGTAAACTTTTTGATAGCTCGCTGGCTCCGCAAATATTCCTCTCTTCATGTTTTCTCAGCACTACAAAATAAAATAATGTCTACTTTAAAATATCATAATCTCTTCCACCTACACTGCTTTAAACCCCATATTTCTCTAGACAATAGTGGTGATATGTTCTTGTCAGGCCTCTACTGACAAGTTTAGAATATATGTCCGTAGAGGTCCCACCTGATAACATGTCATTACCTCAAACCCTGCCTACAAAAGACGACCCTGTACACAAGTGGACACCTCCTCCTTCAAGATTCTTTGTTTTGGAGACGCAGGGCAGTAATTGACGTCAATTTTGGCGGGAACAATGCAGACCCAGAGAGGAAGCAGACGACAATTTGCCAATGAGTTCTGCGCATGCTTTGCGGGAGGGGCAGGCCTACCCGTGGGGCAGAGACACCTCTGTGGCCAACAATTGTTTTGTCACAATGTCCGTCGCACGCCTCCCCTGCATCGCGATGGGATAATGAGTTTTAACACCCCTACACTTGTTAACGGATGATGGAGGGGATGGGGGAGGGGTTCGGTAAGAGAAAATAGGAAATAATTAGAATAGACAAACTGACATACACATGCATATATAAAGTTCAATATGTTCAGTGATACAGAGGGGCATATCTGCGAAATATATTGGTTTTATATAGAAGAAAGTGATCAAGAAGAATCCCGCATGTTGTTTTTCGACCTGCTTTCCTCCTTGATTGAGGCTGGGGTGGAGAGGATTGGTGGTGTATAGGTGGGCGGGGCAGGGCGTGTAGGGTGGGCAGGACATGCAAGGTGTGTACAGGCTACTGGTACGGGTGTCCACAATCAGTGTCCACACGCCTGCCGTGACACCATGCAGTAGGGTGGAGGTGTGGGAGGGTGTGGTCAGCATTATGACCTACCTGTTCAGGTGTACAGGAGGAGGGCAGCTATAACGGAAGTGTGTGCATGCATGGGGTGTATAGCACTGACCACACCGACACAATGTCATTATATGCATGCACCTTGCGAGGGAACTGTAGGGAGTAGATATAATGTAATAATCATACAAAGGTGGGTTTCAGCATGGATGTGAATATGTCACGCGCAATATCGGAATTTGCGCAATATCGGAACTTTCAAATCTCAATAACAAGTCTAATAAAACAAGTTAGTGCATAGCACAAACAGAAAGGTAGGATAAAAAAAAGTATTTGCCAAGAATTGTTACAGTATTAATTAGCTCTTTGTTGGGTTACAGGCAACTGAACTCCCATAGCTTTGTCACTCTAGATGGATTACAGCCACACCTTATTCACACCTACAGTGAGGTGTGGGATGTATGGGGATATCCTACTGACTGTTCTCACACCTCCAAGGTGTGGCACATCATACTCAAACAGCATTGACACATGTATCTAATATTATATGTGTAGAACAGATAGGGATTCTGAAAGTGCCCAATGCAAGTAGGGAGCAATTCCGGAATTGCCCTGCGCAGTTCCGGAATTGTACCTGGGCAATTCCGGAATTGGGCTGATTCTTATTCTGCGCCTGACAAATACACTATAATATAATTTCTAGATTTATGGTTTTAGGTTACCCTACCTGCTTAGCATATAACAGGATGGACTGAAATCTGCTTTAATTTTCCCAGGAGAATAAACTGACCTACCTATAAATTATAATATAGACAAGATGCTCTGCCAGTAAAACCTGGAAGACAGCTCGTACAAAAATTGTCCTCTATAGGCTCGGAGATCTGTTGGAAAACAGTCTCCCAAGTAGCAAACCAAACTGGGCCCCAGTTGGGCCCCGATTGGGCTGCAAACTGGGCCCCACCTGTGTTTCCCGACTGGGGCCCTGCGAGAACGGGCACTGGGCGCCAGACCGGGCCCAAGTGGGCTAGCCCAAACTGGGCCCTGCCAGGGCCCCGAATGGGCCCCACTTTAATATTTTAGGGTTACAACTTGCATAATAGGGCAGTCCAGTAATTAATTTTGATTAATACATTTCCTTACATTGATTTAATGACTAATATATAGCTGGGCTTGAGGTGGGCACAGGTTGGGCTGGCCCAAGGTAGGATTCTGGTATCCCTACCGGAAACCCTTCAAGTCATACATTTTCTACACAGAAGATAGAAAATGTATTCATCATGTTTAAGTCACCAAAGATGAGACTTGTGCAAGTGGCTAGATACTATTTCATCTTAGCCATCAAATCTGCAGATGATGCCTTCAGGTTATGTGGGTCCATGTCTTGTAGTTACTTTTTAACCACATTATAGGGGTCTCCAGGTGAATACTTCATTTTCTACTTTGATTTACACATTAAAATGGAAACTTCCATATATTATCAAACTGCATTGAAATACCTTCATTCACATACATGTATTAACTACATGACACATTTTGGCTTTATTGTATCTATGAAGAAGTTATCTTGAATTGGAGGAATTCTCTCTACATGGTATAGAGAGGACGCTTAGAACCACATAGCCCACTAGTGTCAATGCTCTAAACTACTTGCTGGGAAGCCCATGTCAAGCCCAAAGAAAGCCCAACTATGATTTTCCAGCAAAATCATCATTATAAAATTTCTTTTTTATTTTATTTTAAAAGGAGAGTTTGATTCACATTGTTAGGGACTACCATAAAGCATTTCTGGAAGTGAAAGTTAGCCCAGTCTAAGCCCACCTAAAGCCCAATCATACATTTCCTACCCAAAAGTGACTATAACATGTTTATACTTGGAATCGTTTTAATGGAGAGTATGATTCAAGATATTGTGGATATTTACAAAGCATGTTGTAAAATTCACTTAGCCCAACTGGGGCCCCACTGAAGCCCATGGATTTGCCCAGCCCAAAACGCAGCCCATTCCAGCCCAAGGTTGCCCAAGGCAAACCCAACTGGGCCCCAGCTGGGCATGTTACTTGGGCTGTAGACTATAGTATAGATGATGCATTTAAAATTGGGTATCTGTGCGGCATATATGAGTAGTGTCTGCAAACTGCATTATTTACAATAAATATGTATTTTTGTCCAATAAGTTATGTGCTAAATTAACCAGTACATTTTATCATGTAGTATAATACATAGACAAATGCCAATGCCCGTTGATACCATCTCTGTTGTATTTCACGAAATAAACTATAATCGTTATCTTAGGCATACCCAAGATTTACATTCTATTCCTCCTGTGACCTGCCCGAGGTTGGACAGGTTAAGTGAGCTAGAATTAGGCCTGGAGAGACGTCCTGGGGGTGGCATGGGGGTCTTCACCACCGGAAGGCAGTCATTATGGGCAGTTTGATGGCGGGCGGGGGGGGGGGGTAAAGGTGTGCGATGGGGGGGGGGGGGGGGCTTTGCGGGGGTTAGAGTACAAGATGGGGACGTTGGGGGTCAGGTAAGAGGATGTGAACGTCCGATCAGAGACGCCGAGCTTAGCGTCCCTCACGTCCATAACTTGCGTCTGCGCACCGGATAGTCTAACACTTCCTGTTAAACTTAAAGGTGTGCTGATGGGTAGACATTTTTCACAAGTGAAAACTATATCAACACCTAGACTGTGAAACCAAACCCAACTATACATGATTCAAATACATAGGTAATGCCAGAGAAATAATTATGTCAATAAAATATGAATTCCCAATAATGACGTATTACAGACATGGGGTGCATCGACCCTACAAAAAGAAATAAGGGTGATGGGTCTTCACACGCAAACCTATAAATGTATCCGGGACCAGTTGGCATGTTAAATTTCCAAGGCAA
>OX381709.1:44749709-44991550 GCA_947462335.1 Harmothoe impar | reverse complement strand
CAGTTGGCATGTTCAATTACCAAGTCAATAACATAAACAAGACATAACGCGAAGAGTGAAGAACTACGATCTAGACTTACCCGGTACATGCAACCAAAGCAGCAATGAAGGTATATAGATAATATATGTAATGGATAGACATTGTAAAAAGTGAATGATAAATAAAGTTAGGTGTCCATTGCGATTATGTTGATCAGGAAATTATGTCATTACCCTATGATTTTGAAATGAAGAGTGTATGTTTTGATGGGTTTTTTTTGGTTGTCTTTTTTTTTTGTTTGTTTTAAATCAAAGAGCGTAGTTTACCATGTATAACTAGGGCCTCCAGTCCTGATTTGTAGGTCATAATGAGCAAACATCGCACTGGACGTTCATGAATTTGATCCTGAATTTTCCTAAAAATAACGTTGCAGAAACATACCATACATGTGTGCTTAACCATCACTTGTCCCCATAACATTTACTATTTGTTGCTTTGTGCCTATCCTGTGTTTATTGACGTGTAACCCCCCCCCCCCCCCCCCCCCTGTGTCCTTGAGTAATACCCTACCCCTCCCCGGTGTAGATCATGGCCCAACCACAGCCTCCCCCTACATCCATAATACAGCATGGGACCCGCCTGTCACCTGTGACCAACACAACCTGATCGATCACCACAGCAGCCAGCAACAGACAACCACTAGCGCCACCTCCACGAGGTTTATTGATCAGTGCTGACCCCAGACACAATAGTAAGGGAGTGGTCATTTTTTAACAACAGGGGGGGGGGTGGATTTGGGGGGGGGGGCAAAAGAATTTGGACCCCTTGAAGGGGGGGGGACCAAAAGATTGTGGACCCCTCTTGAGGGGGGGGGGGGGGAAATTGCATCCCTTTTTGGTGAAAAAGCCCGCCGACCCCCCCCCCCCCGAGACCCCCTGTTGTTAAAAAATGACCACTCCCTAAGGCCAGGGAAACGTTTTTTTTTAAACTCTGGAAACATAGATCTGAAACTAAGGATAGCTAGGTACACTTATGTGGGATCTATTATTTCCTTTTTATTGTTAAAATTTTATTTAGGGTGTTGTTTTTTAAATCGATATAGGACATTTTGACCAAGCATGACGAGGGTAGGTCAAGAATGGTCCAAAGAAAAGCATGACGTCATTTATGGACGGCCCCTTGTGAGGAAGCAAATGGCAGCATTATCTGAAACAAACCTCTTTTTGGTGGGGCGCGGTCGGCTTCAGGGTGGTTTTCCGTCATGTATTTTTAAGGTTTTTGTGATTATCCTGTAGATAATTAGTTGCAAACATTTTCATTTGCTTTTAAATTATGGTATGCAATTGATAACATAGAACCAGTCTCTGTTCGATGATCAGTTTTATAGTACAAAATAAACTTACCTAGAGGTACAGGTAGGCAAATAATGTAGTTTTTCTATTATGTTATATTTGTATTAGCATGTTTGACAAACTGTTAAAACCTGCCGTATTTTATCCAGAAACCTCTCCTATTCGCCTTTCCAATGCCGAGCCAATTTGGCTATGCAGATACCAGTAGCTGGGATATCACTAATCACACCCATTGAAGGCATAGACTACAAAAAGCAGAGACTAGTAGCATGGGCGGACATCTGCCATATTGTAGCCGTTTAATCTGTCCAATATCCAACTCATCCCTTGTCTGGTGTTGTGCTGGGAGAGTGATTGTAATCTGAGAGCGAGGCCTCAGGCCTGCGCCATCGCACCTGCAGTGTTTGTGCTGAAATCTGCTAAAATAAAAGTTATCAAACTCGATCAGGATACCACAGCTTAGCCGTTACATGATACTGTTATAGTGGAGGATATCATTTCCAGCAGTTAAAGTATGTTCTGTTCCTCTTATGTTTGAAGGGGGTGAGGTTCGACCTGTAATAACTGATAGGCCTTAAAGGTATAAACCGGTACATGAAACCACAAACAAAGTATTTTTCCAACATGAAAGAGTTAAGGCTATAATTGCCATTCAAGTGGGCCTTTTTGGACTGAAATAAATAGTATTTTAATCTCCAATGTTAGGGAGTCCGGTAGGGAGTGGTCATTTTTTAACAACAGGGGGTTTTCTCGCAAACAGGTTGAAACTTTTTTGGTCCCCCCACGGGAGGGGTCAACATTTTTTTGGTCCCCCCCTTAGGCAAGTTGAAATTGAGCACGGCCGACCCCTTTGAGCTATAGTATTAAAATGTGCCCCTAAAAAGAGGGGCAATTTTTTTGGCCCAGCCCCCTTCAAGGGGTTCCACCACCACCACCACCACCACCACCACCACCCCCTGTTGTTAAAAAATGACCACTCCCTTATATTTGTATTTTCCAGTGCATGACTTAATTCAACACAAACAGTTTTAAAGTGCTAAATGCAATATACCTTAACTTTGTTTCCAGTAGACCCAAGAAAATTCTCGGAGAAAATGCCCTTCCCCCTTATTTTCCAAAAAAGGAAAAGGGGTCGGCCGCGATCAAATAATTGGAACCCATCTTGTGGAGGAGGGTCTGGGAAACGTCATATAAAACAGATTAATTTGTAGTAAATTATGTTAACCTATTAATGAATAAGAAAGATTGGACACAATGACATCACTGTAAATAGTTACTGTTAGTTTACAGCACAATATACTGTAAATTTACAGAACATTTTTCTGTAGTCAGAAATACAGAACTATTTGCTGTATATTTACTGATTTCTGTGCTGTAAATCAGATTTACAGAAATGTTGCTGTAAATTTACAGCACATGATCTGTAGATTTCTGCCACATGGTGGCAGCACTATATCATTTTGTGTAACAATTCTGTTACACACTGCATTTTTGGAGGTAAATAAAGCCCCTTGTGTGTCAAAACATAGTAAAATATGAATGTGTGAGAGAGACTTCAGCAAGTTATTGCACAAAGTATTTCAACTTGCAGAAATATGTCAAATAATGCAAATATCAGGAAAAGTATATGATAGATACCACATCTGTGGCAAAATCAAACCTTTAACTGTCTGAACTGTGTTGTGCTGGTATCACATACAGTTTAGCTGGATAAGAATTAAAACCATTACATTGTGTAATGTTTGCTATCCATAATGCAACTGATGTAATGCATGAAGGTTCTCTCCATGCATATCAATTGAGATCAATTGATAGTAACAATAATTAATGATAGAAAACTCAACTCATGACATTGACAGTACTTACTGCTGTTAAATTACAGCATACAATATACTGTAAATTTACAGCAAAATGTGCTGGCAGTTTTGGTTCCAGTGGATTTTGCTGTAATTGAACAGAAGAATATACTGTAAAATTACAGCACATTATTCTGTTTAATTACAGCAACTGAGTTGCTGTAAATTGATTACAGCAACCGAGTTGCTGTAAATTTACAGCAAAATGTGCTGGAACCAAAACTGCCAGCACATTTTGCTGTAAATTTACAGGGGTTACTTATAACAGTGATGGTATTATCGTTTATGAATGTCCATTTTATTCAACAGATTGTCCTGTAGTTGTTATCATCATTCATTGCATGTAAGTAATATCTTGCACAACACAATGTGTAAAAGGGGGTAGAAATGGAAGTTAGAAACCCCTTTGATCCCTTACTCTGAAACTGCTTGAGTTTTTAAATGTTCCCATCAGAAATATCTAGTTTTCATCTAATTATGTATGCTCAGATCTCTAGATCCAAGTACTTTGTGATATTGATAATTAAACGTACACTTGCATAAATTGTAGCATCAATATTTAACGTCAGAATTAGATTAATAAAAGTATTACATTAGTTTAAAACTATAATGGTGTAGGGGTCGGATTCCCCGTACCCTGGTGGAGAGCCTGAAGGGGTGAAACACCTGGGTAATCCTCCCCCTCTGTACCATACCGATCCAGTAACGTAGGGAGCGGAGAACAGTCAGACACGGGTTGGTAGTGTAACGGTTAGCACGCTTGTCACCGGTGCGAGAGGTCTGTGGTTCGATTCCCGGCCGATCCAATGACTAAGTTTTCCGCGACCTCTACAATGGTATAGTTAAAGTTAAATGCACAGCAATTCAGAGGCTCATACATTCATAGCCTGTATATAGTTTAACTACTGTGCACTGAGGGATCTCCCATATCCCCCCGAGGTCTTGCACCAGTATAATTTAGAGAGAGAAAAGTATTACCGTTAAACAGTCATTGAAATAGTTATAGAGTGAAATTATCAATGTGACTCCCTATACCAAACAACACCAATATACCACCAATGGGGATACTATATGCATCAATATCTACTTACAGTTTTCTGGTGTATAGAGGTGTTTTCTGTAAAGAGTGTTTTGGCCAGCAGCGTGGGCCAGAAGTATTAAATGTGATTTAGGGTGGATTGCTCTCTGTTTTCTTATACTGCACTTCTATATCCTACTGCACCCATGACGTTACATCATACTTACCTCACCATGTAAAATGCTGACTAGAATTCATTCTGACGATGCAGGATTGTGCGCCTGGTTCTACTGTCACTGTGGCGACATCAGCAATGGTCCATCCTATCCCATTCTCTACACCCAGTAAACAAAAAACGTTATACAACATTTTATGACGTTATTTAACGTTTCTCTAAGGCTCCTTACTATGGCCTAGCGGTCACATAATAACACATAAGTATGTGTTATGTGAAGGTACATTGTAGCTGTATGACATTATAGTTATTCATGTGTTTAAAATACACATCATTATACACATCATGCAGACATAGGTTACATAATTATACAAACTCGGATAGAAGGTTTAGGATGATCACTCACTTTGAGGTCATGAATACTTGTCCAAAGAAAATTAATTTTGGTAAAAAAGAAGAACTGCTACTAGTAAGCTGCATACCTAGCCCTGGTGTCTTAATCTGGTGTCATCACTTAGCCATCCTCATCTATCCAATATTGTGGCTATAGTGTCATCCCCGTTAGCATTGTCCCCACCCAGCAGGGGGCGGCCCATCCAACAACCTGGCCAGCACGCATGCGTCACCTTTCCCCACCGGCCCCTTCCGTCATGCCCCTTGTTCTCGTACTGGGCGAGACTCTCAAGGACCCCGTGACATGCTAACGTGACGTCACCGTGCTGTGCACGTGACGCCGTTTACACTAATGACGTGCGTGATGATATAGAACAATTATTACACACACCGACGCAACAAATATTGACGTGAGTTACGTCAAGAGGGCACGAGGGGAGGTGTGGGTAAGTGTTGCCAATCCTCACGCGACGGCCATCTTGAAAGTGTCATGGTGGCGGGAGAGGTGGCGTGTGGCGGGTAGGGGTGTGTAAATATTAAAAGTCAAGCGATTAAATCTGGTTTGGGGGATGGTGTGAGGTGTAGGATGTGGCCAGCTGGTTCGTTAATTATCACATGTTCTGCTCAGATGACACCAATTAATCTGCAATAATTTCAGTGTAGCAGTGTGGTGCATTCACTGACACCATGGAGAATAATAGGTATAGAACTTTATTACAAAGTGGTGTTGTTTCTTTTTCTTTTTAATTCATTTAGTTTTTTTTAGATTCCTCTTTTTTGTCTTTTTTTTTGCCCCGGGATGTGCATATTGCATACCTAGATCATCATGAACGTTAAAGGAGTAATAGAAATACACCCTTTACATACAATATCGGCGACGAGCATATTATATGCTTCAATATGGAATACATGTATCCTACTTCCTGAAATATATTCGTCGTGAGGACGTTGATTAGAGAATCTATTCCTCCTAGTAAAGGACTGAGGTTAAAAGGGCATTTTATTCCATTGAGGCGGACATCTAAGCTATATCATATTTTGTTTGTACATGTACTAATATTACATGTATACAGTTTATATATATAGCGACCATATATAGCAAATTATAGCTGGACCTTCTGGGTGATGGTAAAACTATAAGCGGTCTGAAGCATCTTCCATGTAGAACGTGTCATTGCAAACTCATGAACTTGACATGCATTGAATATTGAAAAATTAGTCAAATTGCCTTTCGCTTCAGAAACCTGAAGCGAGGTTATACAGCACCTCCCTTGACCTGTGGGCTGAATATATGAAAGGAGGTCTAGGCTTGCCTGGATGAGAGTTGGTGTAATGGCTTCTACAACCAATTGTTTTTCCTCATTTTCTCCCCCAATCCCTCTCTCATTCTCCCCTTCCCCCTCCTATCCGTCACAACCATGGTCGACCACTAGAGGCGCCTCGGGCTCGAGGTCTCACGTGAGAAAATGGCGCCATTGTTTGAGGCGACCCCTGGCGGCGGGGCCCGCATCACGGCGGAGCAGACGAAAATTCGCAAATTGTCGTTGGGCGATAACGGTTATGGGTTAAACATACCTTAGCAGCCCGCCTCCACCAATAATTGCCGCCACAGCTCGGACCCCGCTGACAGGAGTGGACAGTTTTTAGTTCTCTATCACGAAGCACATCGCCAGTTTACCTCATGTGTTTGTTTTACCCATACTTGATGTTGCTCTAGACTGGTTGTAGACTCCTATGTGAGGGTTTATCCTCTTTTTTTTCACTTCTTGGCTTTTTTTTTAAAAGTTGTTTTTTATATAGGACCCACCATGTATTTTAGCTGAAGCAACTCGACAATAATGTACAATATACTGATGACTCGAGAAGGCCCCGAGGAGAGGAATATTTACACCAACTATAGAATCCATGTATAAATGTAATAAAAAGAATTATCATGACTCGTTTGTCTTTTCTCCTGCACTCAAATCGATATAAGGGCAAATCTGCAAGAAGTGCGCGTCAACAGGTGGCGTCTCCTATCATTTCCGCTGACGCCGGAAAGACGCGCCGGAACCACATTCTATCATGGACGCCCCACGGACGCAGAGCGGACGCGCAGCGGACGCCCCCGGTAAAATTAGTGCTGATCGAGGCCCCGGGATCAAGGACCTGCGGGCTGGAGAATAACAGAGGTCAAAAGACCACCACTGACCCCGCCCCTCACTTACATTGTATAACTATCTGACCGGAGAGAAGACTGTGAGGACGTAAGTAGAGGACGTAACTAGTAACGGGGGTTACGTGGGGTGCCGCTAGGTGGCCAGCAGACTAGACACGTCAGCCTCACCTGGGCACCGGAACACCTGTGTAGGAGCAGTTTAGGGAGTGATCATTTTTTATCAACAGGGGGGGGGTGGTTTGTGGGGGGGCAAAAAAATTTGGATCCCTTGACCGGGGGGGTGTAAAAAATTTGAACCCCTCTTGGGGGGGGTCAAAAAAAATTTAACCTGTTTTGGGCCAAAAAGCCTGCGCGTTTCTATGCTTCAAAGGGCCCGCGTGCGTGCCGATTTCCGACTCGTAGGGGGGGGGTAAAAAATTTCGACCCATTGACCAGGGGGGTGAAAAAAATTTCACGCGCTCCGCACGGAAAACCTACCCCCCCCTCCTGTTGTTAAAAAATGATCACTCCCTTAGTACAGTTTAGTTTATTTTTGGAAATTTTTGTCTTTCACCTAAAGAGGCTACTAGAAAAAGAAATTTCAGAGTGTGGTCGCACAAGGTAGCGTTTGTACCCCAATACGCCCCGTCTTACATACAGTTTAGTTTCCTTGTACAGGAGCATCTAACCAAATAACCCAGTAACTAGGGGACAGCTTACTAAGTACTTCAGTAACCAGGGAACAGCTACATGTATTAAAAAAGCAAGGTAATTCAGTAACTAGGAAATATTAACTACATGTATCAAGGTACCCCGTAGCGTGGGGAAAGGTAATAACTCATCAGGGGTATAATATCATATAGGTAGACCGGTTACTGTGGCACATATTACCAGGTAAGTGGTCAACAGCTATATATGAACAAGATAATACTGGTAACTATAGGGGACTGGTGGTAACCAGTTACTCGTGGTGTAGCTTAGGTCAAAGAATAAATATCTAGCATATAATATTATGGGACATTATGGTGATGTTTAACAAGTTCTTGTACACCAAATTCCCACATATAGACAGGGATCCCCCCCCCCCTGCCCCATACATTCCTGCATTTCCCGTTGTAATTCCTGATTACATGACCAGCCAACTAAGAGTACTTATTATATCTAAATGGTACAGCCAATTGGATAAGGCCTTTTCGCTCCGGTGAATATCTACAAAGGTATTTTTTCAGTGCACCAATCTTCCCAGAAGTCTCCCGGGAAGGCCGCCATTTTGTTTAGGGGTGACGTTATGTGACGTCACAGGAAGTACCAACTGAGATGATTGTCGTCTTTTCTGTTCAATTGGGAGAGGAAATGATAAGGGGTATTCAACCACAGAGAGTGGTGTTGTTACGATGTTGCATTTAGATATCTAAGAGAAAACTGTTATATATTATTGCTAGCGAAATCTCATGTCCATTCAAGTTTACGGGAAGAGAATGACGTTTTTTAAGTGCAGTATTAATGGATGAATAAAGCATGGGCACTCCAACATGATTTCTATTATCAGTATGGTGCCTACTGGATGATATCATATATGTAACAAACCGTTATTGATGTCATATGTTTTGCAATAAATCATTAGAGAGTAGAGTTTAGTAGAGCTATATGACATTGGGTTTTAAGGTAGATTAACATTACAAAGGTATCATTGTACCTGCCAATAACATAGCACTAATGGGCATTGCAGGCTGTGTTGGGGAACCCGTAATTACATGTAGCCTGCTGTCATACTGCAATACGTTATACGTAAAATATCACATTGTATCTTTTGTATGTGACAGACACTCCGCTCAGATTACCAAAGATTCCTGACGAGCGCCCCCGCCTTCATTCACCCCCGCCCCCTTCACACCAACCCTTCCCCTGCTCACCTGGCAGTACCGCCACCTGCGGATGGTTCGCCGCCCCCACCCCTACCCCACCCCACCCCCACCGCCAACATCCCTACACCTCATCACAACCCAAACTCCTGCCTCCCTGGGTTATAGTCGTGATTTATCGCCCTTTTCTCGTATTGAAAACATGTATAGGCTGGGCCGAGGAGTTTGCTTACCTATTGCACAAATAATTACAGGATGTTCTGACTTTCATCAAACCTATTCACATACATGTATATGAATTGTTTAAGTATGGCACACTGCATAATGCAATGAGAAAGCCATAATAGATTACCAATCTTAAATGTTGTGCATGTTAAATTGCTAAAGTAAGTAAGTAAATAAATAAAGTAAGCAAATTCTACAGCGAATATAAATGAGCAAATTTGATTTAAAAATTGGCTTAAATGTACCAACAGGAACTGCTCCGCACGATTGTAATGCATTTATGCAACCCAAATTGATGAGTCTATCCTCCTCTGCCTGCCTGGTGTCCAGTCTGGTGGTCCCTTGCACCTGTTCCACTACAGAGCACACCCTATTCCCTCCTACACTGCTTTCATCCCCTCTACAAAACCACTGTTAAACGACTGCCTTTGATCTTCTTTGCCCTCTGTGCATATCTGCATTTCATTTGCATATTTCTCATTGACCTCTGGCTTGAGCCACTTTTGTGTATGATGATGAGACCACGCCCCTCCCTCATCCCTAAGCTGTCCCTCCCTTGTCATAAGTAGTACGGGAATTAGACCATTGTCCCACCGACTACCCCAGCAGGCCACCACAGTATCACAGGCTGGGCGGCGATTTAGAGAGAGATAAAACTGATAGAACAGAGATAGTAGAACTTATCTGAGATGTAGGCGCTCCCATTTTCCTTGTTAATGGTTGTAAATATGTCATCTAGCTGCTCATCAATTATGACTTAATCACGAGAATGTTATTCATCTGGTTTTGCCAATTTTACATTTACAAGTTTTTGGTCCTCGGGAGGGCTATTATGATATAATTTTAAAAAGCAATCGATAATGGGACGTTTTCTAACCTTTTAAAATCTTACATTGGTTATTTTTTATATAGTCATCAGAATGGACTACAGGTACATGTTATTTTATACTGACTATATTTAGAATTACATGTTAATAAAAGGTACATGTAAAGCAAACTTGATACTTTAAAAAAAAGTAAAATTTAATACTTTATTTCAGCAATTTTCCAAATTTATTCTTTATTTAGATTATATACTTTATTCATACTTCATTTTCAAGAAAAGAGGAGAAGTTTGCCCTAAATTACAGTATTCTATACTTTGAATACGTCATTTTCAAGAAAACGGGCCAAATCTGCAGTTTTTTTGGCAAAGAAGTATGGACGCAAGAACAAACATGCACACAATTTTTATCTTCCGAGGGAAGCATTTGTTCACACTGCGCACAAAATGTCAACCTACATTTCATCTCGATCCCCTGCTCCTGAAATTGCCAAAAAAAGAATGCACAACTAAGATTTCAGAGATTATACTTTATTCATACTTTATTTGAGCTAGATTTATACTTTATGTCGTTAGTGCTGATACTTCATTTTCATGAAGGACTGGTGGCAACACTGGTATTTGGTTGAATCAAAGAAATGTACTAATTGATTGAAGGAAGATGAGGTTGAGATTGAACCATAGGGATATCGTATAGCACATGTAGGCAGGCCTATTGAGGAACCTGTCTTATATCAAAAGTCCCAATTGAAAACCCCTCATTGATCCCCGAAAGCATCAGATCTCGAACCCTCACCGTATTTTGCTTATCTAAACATATATTCCTGTCGTAGATTTGTCTCAGAAAATTGTCAGGATGGAATGATAAATCTGTGTGGCTATCACACCATTGTAATTATCCCATGACAATATGTTGTACACGGGTAGGGGAGAGTGTTACCTTATACACATGGGTGTGTCAGACGTCATTGTGTACACTATTGTGTTCAGGTACTATACCTGATGGGGATGGGGTGAGGGTTAGAAGGGGTGTGGCAGGAAAGTCCTCACCTTTAGCCAGGTCCCTAACTTGCCTCCTCCTGCCTCTCATATTACATTGACTTAACCCCCCACCCGTCCACTCTGCCATCAGAGCAGCGCTAACAAAATGATGAATGCCGAAGCCGTTGCCGAGAATATGGTGCTCTTCAAACCAATAGTTTACAGACTAAGAACCACATGATAATAGTTAAATTTCTATAAACATTAATGAGTACGTTTTGCGATTTTGTTGATGAACTTTCTTTTTGTAATGATGGAGCTAGGTTAACGTTAGCCACACTAATCCACTGGCTAGGTTAACGTTCACAGAGAAAAGAAACAGTCAAAAGGAAGTTATGGCTGCCTCCAAAATGACTCCCTTTCCTGACTTTCCCATTGTAGTTTTGTGACTCCCTGATGTGAATAAGGGAATACATGTATATGTGACTCCCTTTTTACGTTGACTCTTTTCCCTGTTTTGTCATATACATATAGAAGGTGTCATAAAATGCACGCACTACAGGACTATACCCCACCTTCACCCCCTTCCTCATCAATCCCCTACAACCTACTCACTCCCGGCGCCAGGTAATGTCGGCAACATTCTGGGGGTATCATTATCTTGAAACACCGTGGTCTCGAGGTCACGTGTCACTAGGCGAGAGGTTACACGAGAGGTTGCACAATGAGCGTCCGCCGCACATTTTAGTTCCACTGCTGGCCACCAAGGCGCTGCTGCCCGGGGCGGTGGGAGGGGCAGGACACGATTTAGGGTGGGGTGGGCAGGTAAGCAGGGTAACCTGAGATCTATGGACGGGTGGCAGCCTAACGAAATGATCATCATCTATTATTTAAAGCTCACCTTGAGGAAGCGGGTCTGTCTGCATGCACAGGGGCAGGGTGCTACCAGACCCCTATACAGTGTCCTGGTACTGACCTCTACACTTGACCCCTTTGACCCCATGTGGACACTCACAGACTTGTAGCTACCTCTATGAATAGCCACCTTAGAATAAGTTAGATGCCAGTGGAAGAAGACATGTGGAATAAGACATGCAGAGTGATAAACTAAAATGGACCTGCTTTCTTGGTTCATTTTCCAGCTTGAATAGTTTTTAGGCTTTAAATTACTAGTAAAATTGCCAATATTTTTCAGACATCAAATAGGTCGTCTATATATTATATCTATTCATTCAGAGGAGACAAACTAGCCTCTCAGTATTGCAGAGCATGTTTTGGAAAATGAATTCCTGCATTTTTCATCTAGGCTTTATTCTTTTGATTTTGACTTAAATTTTCGGATTTACCAGAAAGTCGCTGAGATACAAACTGGTTTTATGGTTTAACTAATAGGCTAAATTCCCTAATGTTTAAACGTAGGAATTGCCGCTGGAGTAAAAGTGAGATTGTGGCACGCCCATATTATCCCCTCCAGACAGAAGACCACACAGGCCTAATTGACTGTCACAAAGTTAGACTTAACACCTAAAGTCGACCTAAGTGGATGGCACCTACACCTACCCCTGTGTGATCCCACACGTGGATGCTTTGATCCTGTGTCTCCAGGTGGGAACTGACCCACAGGACACCCACCATACCCCCCCCCCACCCCACCTCCCCTCCCACCCACCAACAACCGCCGTCACAGGTTTTCTGCCCCTTAACTTAAAGGTGGGACATCAGTTGATTTTAACTACATCTATGCTTTCTACATTACCCATTATGTGTTACATGTAGTATGTTTCTGATCGATCTGTTTGATGTAATATAGTAGAAAGGGGGGAGGGAGATCCAACTCACATCATGCAAATTTGTATTGTTATAATCTATGTTTTTTTAAATGCAAATAACCATAGCTTAGCTTATGGTACACAACAGCTACCGGTATATATAAGTACACTATGAGGAGAATTTGTTTGATACAAAATTAAGATGCTGAAACAATAATCCCACATCTTATAGATATACATGTCACTCCTCTCCCTTCTTTAACACAATGAATTCAGGACAGGTATATGCAGGCCGAGTTTAACACCTGTTTAGGGACTAGGGGTACCAGCTTAAGGTGTGCTTTACCGTTGAGGGTGCACCCTTAGTTGACACCTGTGTGGGGCTCCTGTTCCTGTGTTGTGGATCTTTACCGGCGTATTAACACCCGAAGAATGGTAAAGTGACCAACGCCAAGATCCTTGTCAGGCGTATCCGCATAGACCCCATCTTGTTACCTCTCTCTACTTCCTCCATAAAAACGGTGCTATGCACAGCAAATCATTATGGTTGAAGTATTCAAAATTTAACTACTTGAAGAAATGAATATATTTTGATTATTTGTGATAAGACTAAGCTTAAATTGCAATCCATCGACCTTCAATATAATTTCATTGGTCTACATGTATTTAGTTGTATTGCTTTTGCTTTCTGAGATGTTGGAGGGGTAGGCCACATTATGTTTCAGATAGAATTTAGTACATGATCAATGTTTTGTTAAATTAGGTTTAGAATTTCGACAGTTGCTATTTATCCCCATCATTGCCAGAATACTTCTATGCATGTGTAAATGGACATCACCCTATAATACAGGCACAGTGATAGCTATAGTTATAGCCATTAATTATATTTGACTTATTTTCTGTTCATTTATCTTTGAGTGATTGCTCGTGTCTATCATTTCTCTATGCCCATTACTTAGAAGTCCTAAATATTACAGTGATAGGCTAGGCCAAGATAACCCAAATCGGAAGTGAACATTCACCCCACCCCTCTCCCATCACGTCAATCAAACAGCGGAGGCCAGGGGAGTGACACAAAATATCAGGAAACTCTATGTCCGAAGTCTTTACAGCATAATTTGTATCTATTTGTAGGCCCTCTTTGAGTAAGGTTCTTCTGTAGTGGGACATATGTCAAGTGATAGTGGTAAACAATGGCAGGAGCCGCATCGGCGACGGGACCGGGCTGCCCCGCCCCAGCACGGTCCCTGTACACCCTTTGATCTGCCGGGGAAGCTACTTCCTCCCCTCTTCCCTTTATACCCCCAACTCATCTCTCCTCCCCTCCCCAACACCATTGTTGTCCTATCGGACACATCGGCGCGGCAACAACCCCGACCGGAACCGGGAAACAAGCGGTTGATGGCGATTAGCAGCCTTTTAATGATAAAGTCGGATGTCGTCTGCTTTCAGTCAAATTGTCGGCTGCCGCGAACAGACGCTTCCCGCGCGTTCATCAGACCCCCAGCAGCGCCCGCTGTCACGTGATCAAACGCCACCTAGCGGGGAGGGTACAAAGTGCATGTTCCGGATGGTATTTAGCGCTAGGTGGGGCAGTCCTTTTGTAGTTTTGTCGTATTGTTGTTGTCAGACGTAGAAAGCTTCCCCTTATTAAAATGCATTTCTGTGTGTGTACATTTTTGAACTTGCAGACTGAGAGATGAGATAAACGTGGCCCGAGAAAAGGCAGTCAATCATCACAATCATTCCGTTTATAATTATGGTGATGTTAGTCGGAGAGCATTAAAGCATGCATGGTAAATAACTTATATCTCCAAAGGAGTATATGTACGTTATGCTTCAAACTTACGAAGGTATATCCATTTTTCTGCCGTCTGTTTCCTGCCACTGTGTGCATTGGGCGCAACGTGATGAACTGCTGAGTTACTTGTATGTGTAAGAGATGATAATAATGAATTGAATTGGCTCTATTGAAGGAATAGCTTCTCATGAGGCTTTGTATAACACCGTAGTTTTGAATTTATAACGCACCTGCGCTTATTAGTTTCGATGGTACCTGCCCTTATGCAAGACCTGCGCTTGTTCAAGATAGAGAAATGGCCTAAATTGCCATTTTAATATCCTCAATTACCATGCGCTTACTCAGGACCTTCGCTTATTTGAGACCCCCTGCGCTTATTCAAGCCACCACTAGGCCTATCCCAAAATGTATGACTTCACAAATTATCAACATAATGGAAAAATGCAGGACCAATATGTTGTTGAAAAATATCAAACAGTGGCAGATTCACAATTGAATTCCATTGGACATGCTGTACAACGTAGACCTACGGGATGACAATGGACCTTCACATCCCTCCTCCAGGTACCCCTGGGTAACCCCCACCCACCATCCGCTCCAGGGTCAGCCTATGGCAGCCACATCTGTAACTTCACCCCTACTTAAACATACTAAAATATTATCTAATATGTACAAAGTTCCTCGTGGTATGTCTCATGCAAAAGAGGAATGCATCTAAATTTACACGACTTGATATGACACTATTAAATGGTATATTTTTGTTCTGTGATAACATGCGGCGACCTGTATTGTGTCTAGGTGGATGGGTGTGGTGGTGGCGCTACTCGGGGAAGGGGGTTCTATAGCAGGTAATAGCAAAGTGTAAAGTAACAGGTATGGCTTTGTTTCTGCCGTGTAGATAAATGGGAGGGCATTATCAGGTACCACTGGTGTGGAACAGGATATGTAGAAAGGGTCTTTACCAGAGATTATGGCCTAGGGAATTGGGATGTGTCAAAGGTTGGCATTTAAATGGAATCACGGCAAAACACTTTTCAACCTATTTTTTATTTGTTTGGGATTTTACCTCTATTGGCTTGAGTGAATTGCAAACGTGGGCAAACTGTCTGAGTAGTTGTCAATTGTTTTGGATAACAATAGGTCTTCTATTTCTTTCTGTTTGACTGCTCTTTAGTGGATCCCTTTGGCATGAAATAGAATGCTATTATGCTAATATGCTATAAAATATGTCAAAATGACGACTGTAATCCACAGCACTGGTAAAATATTGAATTTTCATTGAAAACAAAACTGTGCAGTATTTTACTGTGTGCAGTCCTATTTATCATACTAATAAATCATTAGATTTATTACAAGCATTTTGGACTTTATAATTTATGTATTGCTTTACCTCAAAACGAGAACCAGTTCCAAGATAGTATGGAAAAAACAAAAATGCAGTTCAGTGTGATGTTAACCCTTTCACGGTCGCATAATGCATTAGTATAATATGATTTTTGCATTAATGCATGTGAGTAAGATACGAATGCAGTCTTGTCACAGGGCTGCATTCATGCATTATGGTGAAAGATGACAAAGCGTATAGACGACTATGCGATTCCTACAGGGTTAAGTGATATATTTGGAGAATATAGAGTGATGTAACAAACAGTTGTCCTCTGTGTAACGAGATATAACTCTTGTATGTTGTTGGCGTGGACCGGTAAGTGTTGCTTCAGTTAGACAAACAATACTCTAGTTGTAGGTAAATTCCTGTCTCAATGCCCACACTGATATTCTTTGGCTCCCCATAGGACCAATCTCTCAGCCACTATAGCCTAACCAAGCTAGCCATTTTTGTCTCCCTATACGACGAGCCTAGGTTAGTTAATATTGTCAGGTTGGTCAGTACTGACCAACTCACCTTAGGCTTCTCCAATTCAAAGGGTTTTAGGCTAAGTCCTTTTGAGTAAGGTATTAGTCATTAAATGCCTCTGTCATTTTTGAATAGCACTTGGTCATGCCTGACTAATGTCCCTATGCTTAACCTGGGATAGCCAGACTCTGTCATACTAAGGGGCGGGGCTGTTAGATTTGATGTGCAGGTAGCAAAGACACACAGAAAATATTGTTGAAAATAAATAATCTTGGACCAAATATGGCAAAATTGGAATTATGGAATTCGGTGCCCCCTTAGCTTCAATATTTAAAGTGGATTCTGGGTTCAGATAACTAGATGAACCTAGGGAACTACTTTCAGGATCCTACCCATTATGCACAAAGTAAATTGTCAGTGATAACACACAATTGCACTGGTCAGGTGATATTGTGGGGTGCCCTGCACAGCACCTGCCACAAAAATAGTAATGATGTATATATGTAAACACGTTATAGAGCTGTAAACACTCTATAGCCTACACATACACACCACCAACATCCCCCCCTACATACTTTACTCATTTGTCATGGTTAAACACGTTTCAGATTTACAGACTTGTTTCACAGACAAAAACGTGTGCCACTATTTGGAGCACGCTATTCCATACTGAACTGAGGATAATAAAAGCCACACCTGGTGGTTGTTACTGTAAACTAGTGTACATGTAGAATGCACTTCGAATGTACCTATGGAGTATGGTACTGTCTGGCAGTTGCAATAAACTCTCTGGCAGAACGAGTCTGGTGTCGCCACCTGGCAGAGGGACCGTCAACAAATACAGAATCTCTGGACATCTCTGTAGCTAGTGTGATCGTTGCCTGCTAGGGGGCAGCAGTGAATGCGGTGGTCATGCAACATTGGCTCTGTCTTCCTTTTCAAACTTTTGAACTAAAGCACATGTATGTGTTCAAAGTGCCCAAGCCCAACAGACCTTCCCCACAAAAACACGTTTTTACATAATGATAATTTACATGTCTTTTTATTTGTACAGGGGTTTCAGAATGATACACATACAAGAAAGACACATGTCACTTAGGCCATTCCAAAAAGGGAACCAGGTTTTTTCAACATGAAGCACGATTCTGTTATATTCGTTTTACAGGAGTAAAGATTATACACACAGTCTAAATGATCCAATTTTAACAGGTCGGAGTTTAATCACATTCAACTTATGAAGCAAAATGAACGTATCATTTGCAGTTGGCTCAGGGTCATGGTGATACAAGTGATTGAATTTCTTGATTTAAATCAATTTTGATAAAATGAAGTGATTCTGGCAGAAAGATTGAAAGTGTAAGGGAAGTGGTTACCACCCCCTTCCACGCACTGAACCGACCCAGAAACGTACAGCGCGGTCAGATTGTCAGACGGGGAAGTAGCTCAATTGGTAGAGCAGCAGGTTACGTGATCTGAGGGTCGTGGGTTCGAGTCCCGCTTTCTCCAGATGATTTTTCCACGACCGTTACATTGGTGGAGAAAGCAAGCGCACTCGCTGGTACAGTTGACTTAGACGGCGGGAGCATTCCAACTTGCTAGGGTTCCAAAGAAGAAAACAGGGCCTCAGACCAAGGCCTTGGGAAGAACTGGATCCTAGTATGGGCAGTTGGAGTTCAGCATGGAGTCCAGTCAACAAATTGGCTGGATCGGTTCGGCGCTGTGAGCTTCTATCATTGTTCTGCGGGGACATGATAGAAGCTGGGGGAGCTGTGTAAGGGAACTGGTTACCACCCCCTTCCACGCACTGAACCGACCCAGTAACCTATGGCGTGGTCAGATTGTCAGACGGGGAAGTAGCTCAGTTGGTAGAGCAGCAGGTTACGTGATCTGAGGGTCGTGGGTTCGAGTCCCACTTTCTCCAGATGATTTATCGGCGACCGTTACAAAAGTGTGAAATATTTCAGTGACAATGTGTTATTAATTGATTATGCATGTTGAAACATGTTCCTGGTTCCAAACTACTTCCAAACCATATATCACATCCATCTGTAATCACATTTTAGCCAATTGGCCATGGATGGGGTTTGGAGCTAGGTAATGTGCCTCTACATGGGTCCCCGAATTTTTTGCCGTGTCGATTTTTAGCAAAAGGGCTGTGTCGATTTTAATGTATATAGAACTTATAGAGAGATAATGCAGGTCGGTTTTTATCCTTTATTTTTCTGTGTCCGTCGATTTTTAAAAGGGCCTAAAACGACCATGTCGCCGTGTCGAATTTTACCCATGTAGAGGCACGGTAATCCCTGAGGGTTATGTTAGATATCAGCGGGGCATGATAATTAAAGCAGCAACTCGACCTCCTCAGACCTCCTCCAACTCTAGCATAAATTTAATATTTATAGGACCATCATTTGTTTTTCTTTAAGGCAGAGCAAAATAGCATAGCATATAAGGCCTCTCTAAAGCATAATGGATGGGCTAAAATACAGATATTAATCCATCTATGGCGGGAAGGAAAGCCATCTCTGCAGGGACCAATGCCAATATGACCTCTTGTGGTCGAAGATGGAACTAAAATGGCTTAGTCTTGTGTGGCTAGTACACTTAGAGCAATCAGTACACACTTGAGGTGGAGGTCTACATACAACAAATAAATAGGGAAGTATATATAATGTATAATCTGCATGAATACACATGAAAGGCCTTATGGTTGTGGATGGGAATAGTGCTTTGATTATGCATATAAATAGGAGCACAGTGAGAGGTAGTTCACCTCAAGCCCAATAGGAGGCTGCATGGAGTAGGTATCCTGCAGATCGTTATGTTATCCGGTTTACAGTTGGTTGACTCCTATTCTCAAAGGAGGTATTTTGCCTATTTTCATATAGAAAGAAGCACCCATATTATTTGTAAATCAACCTGTCCACATAGGAGTCTGTGAAGATTGCTGACATATTATAATCTAAAATTCGATGCTTGGAGCTCGAGTAGCTGCTTTAACCAGGATTGTGTTGCACACTGACCCTGCTATCGGTATGCTTGGTTTTTGAGTTTGAGTTTGAATTATTTTTATTTGGCATAAATCCATTATCTAGTAATGTCTTTCGACTACAGCCAACAGAATGAAATGCAATGACTTGTAATATCACTCAGAAACTCTCCGGGTACCAGATCAAGCAATGGTGCCCCCTACTAAGGAACCTGCAACCTCGGATAACGTATGCAGATACCATCGCTCTGATCTGTCTCTGCTGTGCTGCTAAAGTTCACACTCAGAAAAGTCAGCGTCATTGTCGCTAAATAATTCACCTCATCTCACATGAAAGTCAGGCAGTGCCTGACTTTTATGTGAGAGTGGTTTTAGCGACAATGACGTTGACTTTTCTGAGTGCGTTCATGCATGTGAACCCTGTGGGTTGAGCTGTGTCTGAATGTGTTTTCTCCGGTTTACATGGTTTAACACCAGGTGCCTTTTGATACTTTGTTTTGCAAAATTGGTGTAAGAATGACGTTTTATCGATGATAATGCTTAATGAATGTGGGGGATCTATATAACTGAATGTTGTATGTATTCCGCCTAATCGAGATGGTACAATATGTCCAGTAGAAGTCACCATTCCACTGGTATCAAATGTACTCCCTCTGGTCTCCAGCAATCAGATCAAGCAAATCTAGTCGGCGAGATTAGGGTACAAGTACAAAGGGAAAGGGGAGGGGGGCATAGGTGTTGGAGAACCCATCAGAGCGGGATATTCATTGCGTATTAACTGTTTTCAAACACCAAACTGTATCTTCAAACTGAGTGGCAAATTAATAAGATAACATCTTGTCCGGTTTGCAGTTTGGTGTGTTTACGCCGTAGTATCCATGGCACATTTGGCACACTTTAGCAGTAGTTGGTACACTTACAAACTGTATGTGTGTTTCTGATGTTTGGAGCCGGCCGGGGAGCCCGTGTATATGTCCGTCACGTTTGACATGCTTGTAAGTGTTGGGTTGGCGTGGTCAGTACAAACATGGATGTTAGGTGTGAAAACCTCACACCTTCTCACCTCCCACTGTCACACCTTACCCTATAGCCATGTTTAGTCGTACCCCGCCCACTGCCACACCCTCTAACCCGTTAAAGGCCGCACACTGGTTTATTGGTTATACCCTTGGTCATCATAATGCATGATTGTACATGATTGAGCCCCTGGTGAGTCTTATCGCCAGGACTGCATTCATGCATTATACCGGCCCTTTGGGAGTGGATCAAGCCCCTAGGGTGAGCAGAACGGCATGGTACATGAACTGTCGTATCCACATGACCGAGTGCATCAAAACAAGGAAGGACATCGCACATTAAAGCACTATGTGGCCCTTAAAGGGTTAGCGCTCCCCTATAATCCCGGCACGTGGCACGTTCACAGTTATCGGGTGGACAGATGTGGGATAGAGTCACACTGTTTTCCAGTTTTCGCAGGAAAAGTTCCGTTCTAAATTTTGCCATCCCCGATTTCTATTTTTCTTTACTACTATAGTGAAAACAAAAGCCATGCCTGGATAAATTCGCAAAGCAAACTCAAATCACAGAAAATATTATAAGTATTTACTTTGCCATACTTGAAAAGATATTAAGTTACATACCTAATGCCATAGTAAAACAGTTCTAGATGTGCACGTGTTTATAACCAGTTTTTTTTTATGGTTCTGAAATACATCACGACATTGGTGTCGATATGAGTTACTCCATTTAAACAATCATGATATAGGAAAGTATTGCTGGCCTAATTATCACAGAGCGGAGTGTTAATTGATACAATGATAATACCTTTGCCGTCAACCATGAAGCGATTTCGGGTTTGTTTAATATAGAAGCTTGGCTAGAGTTTGCATGTTTTATTGTGTGTATGTAACCCGCATCTAAACAAGTTGCAAATGTACTCCGTGTATCTACATGAAGCATATGTATGTTGACGCATACACAGCACTGTACGTTCAAACCATGTGCCCAACATTGCTAACAGAGGAAACATTTTCCAATTCACTGGAATTAGTATTATTAGTGTGTGGATTCACTAATACCGACTCTCAAGATGTTGCCGTGTGCATGGGATATACACACGTTTGTTATATTATAAATACCCGATATATTATGTAGGATCAGCTATATGTATGCCCAAATATACAACGCTTATATAAGTTGAAATTAAGAGAATCGCTATTGATTCAAATGTACACGATTGAAGCTATTAACCGTGTTGACTTTAGGGGGCATTACAGTCAACTCCCTCCTTACGGCCACCCCTCCAGTACGGCCACCCCGCCATTAAGGCCATTTTTGGAAAGTACCAATCGTTTTTCTCTTTATTTTAATATAAAAATCTCCCTCTAATGCGGCCACCTCTCTAATACGGCCACCCCGCCCTACGGCCGCTCATATTTCAGTCCCAAATGAAGAAATTCTCCCTGTAATGCGGCCATTTCTGTCAAGTCAGTAAGGCCACTCCAAAAAAAGAATTCTCATAATACTAAGCCATGAGAGATATGTCAAAGGCGCTTTTTTCATTATTCTCCCTTTTTTTGCTTGCTAAGGCCTAATTCGTATACTAGTTTATTTTTTAGTGAGTAAAATATTATTGATCTGCTAAAGATGTAAATCTTAGCCCACAAAAGGCCATTTTTGTGTTGCAGGTGGTGATGAGAAACACGTTTAACCCTGTGGATTATATTTCTATTTGTATGTGTATTCCTGTGACATATGTTTGGATAGTGTACGAAATGTGTGGAGGAAGGTGTCAGAAGCCAGTCTGGGGCAGGGGGGCAGCGCATGCTTAGCTTTAACACCTTGCTGTCCTCCGCCACCCGCCACTCCCCCCCCCCCCCCCCCAGCACCCGCTTACCCTATCCCCACTGGCTTATGACAACTACCGTGAGACATAATGGTGCACTCTCCTTACATAAGTGACGTGAATACACATACTGAATTATAAATATATATGCGAATACATAGTTTATCATAAAATGAAACAAGCAAAATAGTGTTTCAGTGGAATACTTTAACTAGATAAATTTCATCCCTACATATTAGTTGGTAACTAAGTTGTACTAAGTTACTATCAGAATGACAATTTAACTTGGTGATTATAGCCGTATATGGAGATCCCCATAGGTTTAACATTGCCTCCCTCTAATGCAGCCACCCCGCTAATGCGGCCACTTTTGGAAAGTCCAAAGGGTGTCCGCATTAGAGGGAGTTGACTGTAGTTGGTGCTCTTCTCTGACGCCATGCTAAAAACGCCAATTACATACTACTCACACTTACAAGGCTATGACTATGAGGCGCGTCTCACACTCCGGGCTGGTCCCGCCTACCCGTGCGCTTCTAAGGCGTGGGAATTTCCAACGTACATCTGTATAAACATTACTTTAATACTGTCTATTCGATACAATACACCAACATTATACATGTAATACTAGGAAATTACATCTAGGTAAGTGTAGGTTATGTTACAGACGCGTTGTTGTGTCATGAAATATAGCGGAATACATTGTGGCATATCCCCGGGGCATAACAGTGGTGCTTAAATAACATAAAGTACTTGTACCAAACTTAAAGACCACACCGCGGTATTCTACCTCTCAATATAACTCCAGTTCATATCCGCCAGATCCAGACTATATATGGATATAAACATATATATACAATATGTAGAGTGCCACCAAAAACTGTATATGAACATTCCAGAGGTGACAAAAAAATATCTAAATGTCCCCTTTAATTACCCTTCTATAGATACACATGCGCTGACCAGTCCATTATCTATTTATAAGCAATACACAATACTGTGCTGCTTGGGTGGTCATATTTTCTGCATAGTGTACTGATGAAGTCGAGACTGTAATGTTGTGATTGTCGTATCAATAGCTGTCTGATTAGGACCAGCCAAACACGGGTGTCAACCCTGTGCACCCCGACCTCTACGACGAGACCCCCTCCCCGGTGCCCTGCTCCTCTCCCACCACTCCAGTCAGCCAATAGAGTCGTAATAAGATGCAAATAGATGTACATAGATGGAAAGGATGTCTAGTTAGACTGGTGTCCCCTGAATCGTATTAGTCATTTTTAATCAATGTTTTAAAGGTGCAAATGTAAGAAAATCCCATCTTTTCTTTCTTTTACATGTATTTATCATCTGCCATAAGAGCATATTAGAAGAACATTACAAGAAAGTAGTTTGAAACTAAGAACCACTACGGCATCGCTGTATAAATGTCATTTATAATGTTACTTATAAAATAATGCACGACACAGGCAATGCTGGGATGAAGAACAACATTTAATTGCTCTCATAATTATGTTACATCCTTCCATATAATTAAAAATAAGCAAGTATTGTGTTCTTGATTATGAGTATGTGTAAAGATAAACTATTGCCCGGTTAGTGAGTATCTAACTAGTATGATGTCAGTGGCTGCCATGTAATACTTGAGTAAGTCCAACTGAGTATCTCCACAAAATAGCCCCCATGTACAACCTGCGGACGCCTTGCTAAGGTTGATCAGCCCCCAGTCCGTACAGGTAACACTCATGTCCCTACTGGAGGGGTGTCAGGGAGGGCTGGGTGTTGTAGGGGGTGGGGCATGTTTGTCCACCCCTGCTGCTCTCCCATTGTCACCTCCTGACAACACCCCGCAGGTGTCTCCCACACCACCCCCCTGCCGCAGAAGTGGCCAACCCGGAGCCGGACAGCGCCGCGCGCGCCCCCTATGGGCGCCTACTCAATGGCCCCGCAGCGCCGCGGTGCGGCAGTGGCAGGTTAATCAAATCAATTTAGGGCGCGACAATTGACCAAATTGAGACAAACACCAAGGGTGGGCGATTGTGTAAACGCAACGGGGGAGCAGGGCGCGCGACGCTGCCGTCCGGAGGCAGGGGAGGTGATCACGGTCGGGATGGGGTGAACGGTGGTGTCCAGTGAGTGGCCAAGCAGGAGTCAGGCACCCTCCTACCTATATAGTCCCCGCCATCCCTACCTCTTCATCACAACACACAGTTTGGTCATCCAGAGCCCATCTTGACCCAGAACAACTGCTAAGAGTCAACCAAACCCTGCACCCCTCTATACACACGGACTATTAAGCTACAGGAGGAAGAGTGCTACACCCTATTTATTGGTTATCCTTCAGTCACAGCAAACTTTGTCATTTTCTCACCAACGACCTTCACCAGTGACTTACTGCCCCTCCAGTTTGTGGCGCCAACCTGAGACATTTCCACCTCCAGTCCACCGTAAGTTATATTAACCTATTTCTTATTATTTTTTCAAATTGTTATTTGAATCTTCAAAGTTTAGCTGAAGTTGCAATTTCGGAAGGCGCACTTCCATACTTTTTAATAGATCATTCATATTCACTCTGACCCATGGCAGTTAAAACCCATGTATTAATAGCCTTCCACGATAGGACTCGTGCAATAGTGATGTAGCAATCTTTCGAAATTACACGCTTGAAATTTAATTGCTTTAATCAATCTTACTTTCAAATGAGCAAAGCATTTCTCTGTATACACTCAGGGGAAATATATCCAATCTGTTAAATCTTCCTTTTTTAATTGTTTGTCAATTTCAACATGCCATATAATTTCTCAAATATTTACACCAACAGATTTCCTTGCGCTTCAACCATATGAATGGCTTCCTACACCTCCTCCAGTATTACTAGCCCCAACATGGCGTCCTTCAGCGTAGAATACCTCAGCACTCCCTCCAGGTACAACCGTGGAGGGGAGCTCACAGACCCAGACACAGACTCCTCTTCTCCAGGTAGGTTGACTGTTCATATTCCATGTAATAATTAAAAGTGGTATTTTCCATTAGAAAAATTCCATGCCATAAATTAAAGCGTCGCCAAAGTGAATTTTTCTCATAATGTAGGATATGTTGACCGACTCAGATGTACGGGTCGTTTAAACCTTAACTCCTGTGAATATTTATTCGGTATCTATACTTTCTTTCCAAACAAATAACCATTGATATGATGAACACAATTTAACAAATTTGTATTATTCATTTCCTTCAGGTAACAACACCTCCGGCGGTTCTCCCAACCTGCTGCTCGCTCTCTCCGGTGAGGACGCCGTGGAGTCACCACCCCTTAAGGCGCGCTCCATGCCCCCCTCCAGACGTCCTCAAGCCTCCAGTCCCAGTGACCTGGAGGAGGACGCTACCCACCTTAATGACCCATCTGCCACCCCCACCTCCAGTGATGCCAAGCCTAGCCAGAGCTACATCGCTCTTATCTCTATGGCCATCCTCCAGCACCCCCAGAAGAAGATGCTCCTGGGCGACATCTACCAGTTCATCATGGACACCTTCCCTCACTATAAGAACAGCGCCGACAAAGCCTGGAGGAATTCGATCCGCCACAACCTCAGCATTAATGAGTGCTTCATCAAAGCCGGGAGGGCTGATAACGGAAAGGGCAACTACTGGGCCATCCACCCCGCCTGTGAGGAGGACTTCGGCAAGGGCGACTTCCGACGGCGCCAGGCCCGCAGGAGGGCGCGTCGGTCTCAGCAGGTGAATGTGAGCAAGATGCCGCTCACCTACAGGTACAGCCTAGGGTACGTCCCCATGAAGAGCACCCCCTCCTCAGGTGTATCTGCTCCAGTAGCTGCAGCCGCTCCAGGGCCGGCCAGAGGAGGTTATGGTGGTGCCAGGGCGCATCCTTATGGAGGACATCACCAGCACCATCAGCAGATGCAGAGTGGTGCCTATGGAAGGATGGAGACCAGCCCTACTGCCTACCACCACCACCAGCACCACCAGCCACAGCACCACATGGCTACAAGTATCACAGACTACACCAACTCTCAATACTACAGTGCCCTCACCAATGCCTGCCTGAGCCTTAGCCAGCCACCCACCTCATCACCACCCTCCTCCAGCAGCTACTCCAGCACACCAACCTCCAGGATGGCATACCCAGGTAGCAGCGCTTCCACCTCTCCAACACTGCTCCCAGGGTCCTCCTATCTCCAGCCATCCAGCGTGTCTCCAGTGTCAGCCCATGAATCCTCCAGTAACCTCCTGGAGTTGGGGTCTGCCTACCACCCCTCAAATACCACCCATCAACAGCAACAACAGCAGAACAACCATCACTACCCTAGCCCACCACAAGGTATCAGCCTTTCTGCCTACCCTACAGCCTCCTGTGTCTACCAGTCACAAGGAGTTAGTCCTCCTGGGTATGGATCCTCTCCACCCAGCAGCACAGCCTCCCCAATCACCATCGCCCCCGCTGGAGGACTCTATGGTGGAACCTATTCCGGGCTACCTCTGTGTTTCCAAGACATGCCTGCACTAAGGGATGCCATCAATGGACTGGCTGGCATCTCGAGCTAAACAGACTTTTGCTATAGCTTTAAGACTGCTAGGATTAAGTTTCCATATTTAAATGTATGCATCATATTTAAGTATTTATTACTCGGATTTGAAGCTGTTAACGCATACACTAGTATCTAAATTCCTACATTGCTTCGTGTGTCATACAGGAATTTTTATTCAAGATATCTGGGGTATAGAAGGTCATGCATGGACTATACCCAGTGTCAAAGTTTAAAGCTGAACAGACTTCAAATAACACATGGACAAAACCTTCCCTTGTGGCAGTTGCTAGACACTTGTGATACTGTCAGCAGCTTCACAGGGGGCAGAAATGTGATAGAAAAGACCCAATTCTGATTAGAGACGGACAAGATTGTGTCCGGTTTTACATGTCCAGTCTGAAGCCTATCTCTCCATCTGCATACAATGCCTCGGTCTACTGGTCAGTGTAGGGTCAGGCACAGGCTCCCACAATGAGCTGTCAACGTGAACAATCACCAGACTTTTTCACAAAGCTAATCAAGGACAAGCCTAAAAAGGGACATCAAGCTGAAAATATTCATTGAGTGCTGCTGCAATATGTGTTGGATTCACCTTTTCCCAACCATTCAAAATCTGACTGACTTCAAGTGGGTGAATTTCAAATTTCTCTAGGCCTTAATTTCTATCGGGAGAATTTCGGCCTAAATGGTGGGTTGACGTATAATAGACCACCCTGCGTTTACCTGCCGCCAGTCAGGAGAGGTGATAATGTGGCCAATAGCTCACTAATAGGGCACTTTTTACCTGCCCACGGAAGGTGTAGGCTGGGGAAGGTAGGGGGGAGTCGTGTCACCTTTTGTATATCACTTACAAAGGGGTTGATTCACAATGCAGACCGACTGACAAGCATTTGGCCAGAATACCCCCAAACTCGTACCTCCCAGACATCTTAGCTAGTTCTAATTGACTACTTTGTTGTTTAAATTATTTGACTCTGCTTATAAATATGTGTGTAAACCTGATTATGTGTATTATACTTAAGCTAAAAGACACATAGATATTAAGGGCATAAATTGTGATCAAAATGGACTTACACAAAGGGAATATACATTTTCCCTTAAACGAGCAAAATGTCTAACCAGGTATTATATAAATTTGTACATATGTGTGTGACATTTAAGTTGATAATGTTTGTTTTGTATATTTCATTTGTTGATTAAAATATACCAAAAACATAAAACTGACATTCCTTTTATGTGATCATCACTTTTATTTAAAGTAATAGGCATAATTATTTTGATAATCCTCAAGAGTAAGGAGTTTAGAGGAAACAGTTCATTAGTCCAAAGCATCAACCTTAAAGCCATCTTGTAGATCATCAAATATTATTTACATCTTCTAGTACATAAAAATAATTCAAATGAATGCATCTGATTCTCCCCTCCACTTGGCCTTAAGACTGGTCGTGGGTATGAAAATGATCAAGTCGTAGCAAACTGTGAAACCACTCAAGGTGATGTAACCTGGATAGGTGGCGCCACAATAGGCGTCTACCCAGGGGGCAGTGCGGGTTGATACTAATTAACCTAGTGGCGTCTCGGTAGGTGGTGCTGCTGGACCCTGCTCTATGACGTCACCACCTTGTTCCCGCCACAAATTGTCATTGTCAATGGTCCTAACCCCAGTATTATCAGGAGGTCTTCTCAAGGTCTAGTAAATTGGAAAATATATAGGTAGAACCCCGCCTCCTATTTGTCAGTACAGTCGGATGTAGCCACTAAATACGGTCTTGGAAAGCAGACTTTGATATATGGCTCTAGAATGCAGACCACTTCCTGTATTGTGAACATAAAATAGTTGATGGAAACCATACCATTTTGGTCTATTTTCTATAGGAACTATATCATCCATCCTTGCAAATGAAGCATTTATAAGTTGCAGGAAAAACGGGTCGGCTCACCAGGTATCTGGATATTCAAGAAAACATTTGGGCATTCTGTCTGATACATTATACAGTCAATGTGTTTATCTTAAAAGCGTACACGTACTTTTATCTTCTGAATTTAAAGACAAAACTCACTGGGTATTATGTTTCTAAGGGGTTAAATGAGTGATGACAGATCCTACATTTTTTCACTTCAATTTTCAAATAATAATAAATGAGTAAGTATTACCAAATTCTGTTAGCATTTCCGTTTTTTTCCTTATGCCGAGAGAAATCTTATCACACTAACCAGGCCTGGAGTGTTGGCTACATCATGGTACTATTGTTTAATCCCTATCATCAAATGCCCCCTCTTTATAGTCTTGTTTTGAAAGGAAGACCAGATTTAGTGAAATGGGCTCCTCTCAAGTGAAGTAACATGGCAAGAAAATGTCGGGTCGGTAGGTCGGATTTTTTTTTTTACCTTTTGTTTCAAAATGAAAGTACTAGCCAGCCGCTCCGAAGACCCTAAAATTGACCAAAGAAGGGTAATATTACAAAAATGTCTTCACTATTGCATGAAAAAACCTAGGGTCGGCCCTGTTTTGATAGGGTCGGTCCCGCTCAACCCGTACCTTTTTCGCCACAAGGGCTCCAAATGGGACTGGTGGGACTGCTATACTTAGATTGTTACTTCCTGTCAGGCTGTGCACATGAATTGGTGTACAGGATTTGATTGGTCAACTCCTGGGGAAAAGTTAGTGAAACAAGTTTTTTATATGAGTTTGTCCAGACTCTACTATTATAGAGTCGGGGACTGAGACTGGTCGGTCGGGTGACATGAAACAAACCTTTTTGAGGCCTATGTAGGAAGAAAAGCGGGGAAATAGTGTACCCATATATTGATACACTTTTATAGCAAACATAAGTCAATTTTGTTATATTTATATACTGAGCATTCTATGTATAGTAGAGCATTATATCATTATTTCCCTTTGCCCGGTCAAAGACTTCGTTTTATATATAACTTTGAGTTTGAACAGCTGCACTGTGCATAGTAAGCTCAGTATATGAATATATAAACTTTCACTTATGTTTCCAATACACATGTATTGACATAATATTGCAGTATTTCACCTATTTCTTTACCCGGTCAAAGACGCAACAAGGGACGAACCTGCAGAGTCACTAGATGCCGCCCATTCTGTGCGTAATCTTAAATAGGGCTCCACTTCTGGCGTGTTTTTTTTATTTTTTATTTTTTATTTGGTCCTCATCAATACAGATGGTCTTCCTGACCAAGACGCGCAGTTTTACCGAGCAAGTAAGGCTACAATCAAGTAGTCAATGTATACAGGTGTGAAGATGATGATATAATACAGTGGATGCGACAAGAGCAAATACATTGGAATCAGTGTAGGAGATATGATTATTTCTATTTCAAAGACATAAGGTGAATATCAGTTTAAAGTAGTGAGTAGGATTCTAATATGTTGATATGTTGATATGGTACCAATATGTGAGGGGAATCGGGAGAGAGGAATCCAGGGTCAGTGCAGTTGTCTTTAGCAAAAAGCGAGGGGGTTAAGTTTAGGAGGATTCAGTCAGGGTTTAAAGCGCCCATTAAAAGCGCTCTTCTCATCCCTTTCATATTGGTACCCAGAAACTTTTTAAGTGCAGTTTTAAAAGTAGCTTTCACTTCAATTTTTTGCAGGTGGTCCGGAGGGAGTTCCAAAGCTGCATGCCTCTATACATTGGGCTTTTACTATACAATGTAAGACGCGGACGCCGAAGAGGAAAAAGTGGACGCAATTGGCTTCTAGTCCTTGGATTTGGATTCACAGGGAGCAATTTAGAGAGAGGCCGTTAATTCAAGTCTCCTTTTCGTCTGAGACGGTACCTCACATTGAAACTGGAGCTCTTTAGAGGAAATGCAATAATTGTTAAGTCTGAGGCAGCACTTCATAGCCCTATTTTGATTTCTCTCAATTTTTTCGGTCCATGATTTGGAAGCAGAATCATATAGAAAGGCACAGTAATCAAATTTTGGGAGGATGGTCTGCTTGAACACTTTGATTGCAGTCTCCCTAAGCATCATGTGTCTTATTTTAGTCAACTTAAAAATGAGAAAATTTGTACTTTGAACCACTACCTCAGCTTGTTTTGCCATGGTAAGGCACCTGTCGAAAGTAACACCCAGATAGGAGAATGTTTGGACAAGTTGAATGGGCTTGCCATTAATAATCGGGAGTGAGTCTGGACATTTTTTGAAAGCCTGGGAGGTACAATACCAGGCAAACTTTGTTTTAGCCTCATTAACAGTGAGGCCAAGGGAGATGCAGGTCCTGTGGATTACATCGAGATCACTTTGAAAATTCTGGAGAGCAGTTACAGGATTTGAATGTGTGGAATAAACTACTAAATCATCCGCATACATTTTGACTCTACAGTTTTTTGCAACATTTAAGATCTCATTAACATAGAAAATGAACAGGGCAGGGCCTAAAACTGAGCCCTGAGGTACTCCAAAGCCAATGCTTTTTGAGGAGGAGGTAACTCCTGAAACCGTAGTGGTTTGGCTCCGGTGAAAAAGATTTAAACCAATCCAGAATGTGTCTAGGGAAGCCAACTTTTTTTAAACCACAGTACTCAGTCACAGTACTCTAGTATTGCATCCGCCGTACTAAAACCCTGCCTGAAGCCATATTGTTTGGGGGAAAGCATTTTCTCATTTGTGATACAGGTCATGAAGTAGTTTTGCATCAATTTCTCAAGTATTTTACTGGGGAGAGGAAGAATAGAAATTGGTCGCCAGTTAGAAATATTTTGGAGTTTACCAGTTTTTGGAATTGGGGTGACTACGGCTTCACACCAGGCTTGGAGGATATACCCATTCTTGATGGAAACATTGTAGAGATGAGTCATTTGTGGTACTAGAGAGAGAAGCACATCTTTGAGAAACTTAGCACTAACATGCTTCATACCAGTGGATTTATGAATATCAATATCTTTAAACATGGATTCAATAAGAGGTTCAGCAAACACATCCGGAGAAGGACAGGAAGGAACGTACAAGTCATCTGGGTCTTCATAAAGATGAGGAGGAAGGTTTAATTTTGAGTACAATACACCCCCAATAGTACTGAAGAAGTCATTTATGTAAGAGGGGGTGTCAGTGACAAGTTCATTTGTTGTCTGATCAATGAGAACAGGTGCTAAACTACTCTGTGCGGTTTGAGAATTTTGTTAATTTCTGCCCAAAACTTCCTAGGGTCACCCTTGGCATCCTCAATTTTGTTTATGAAATATGAGTCCTTGGCATTTCTTACCAAAGTGCTCACTACACCCCTGGCTAACTGGGCATTTTTCAAGTCTTGTGGAATAAAAGTTTTAATGAATTTTGCCGCCAAATCATCTCTTTCTTTCATTTTAATAACAAGGTCAGGTGTGACCCAAGCATTGCCAGTATTTTTAACTGTGAAAGATTTAATGGGACAGAAAATGTCTAGGAAAATGTCTAGAATTGATATTATAAAACTCCATTTTTCATCGATGGAAGATAACGCATAATACATATTCCAATCAATTTGATCAATGTACTCCAGCAGCAGTGGCTTTTTATACTTAGCATAGGAGCGCCCTTGAATTTGTTCTATTACCCATGTATTTCTAGCCTTTTTACGAATAGCGTACACAGGGAAGTGATCACTTACAAAAAAGGACAGGATGCCTTCCTTTGTTACAAATCTGGAAAAAGTTAGAATATTATCAATGGCAGAACCACCATCATCTTTAGGCCTTGTAATACCCTGGATTAACCAGGTCAGACAAGAGTCCCTACAGAAGTTTTTTAGGGTAATGGTTTTGGTTTCAAGCGGGGTGAGCATGTTAACATTGAAATCTCCAAGAACCCAGACTTCTTCATTTACATTAGTGACCAAGGGGGTGAGGAAGTCGCAGAAATAGTTCACCACACCTGAGGGGGGTCTGTAAACCATTATGACTTTCATTGCCTTGTTCTTTGGCACTTCAACCTTCACAGTTAAACACTCAATACCATCATTGATTACACTTTCTTCATCAACCGTGTGTGAATAAGTATAGAGCTTGTTCGATAAATAAACTATAAGGCCTCCAGCTTTGTTCTTTAGCCTATCAATTCTATGGAAGCCCTTCAAATGCCATTGAATAAGAGAGGCATCATATAGATCTGATAACCAAGTTTCAGATAAAGTTATCAAACGCTTCCAAGGCAATCTGTACTTCTGGAATTTTTTTATGAAGACTGCGGCAATTAAGGTGGCAGAATTTGATACCTTTTTCCTTTTTAATGGAGTCTGAACTATCCATAATTAAAGCAGACCGTGAAGGGAGAGAATTGGAAGCTGGTGATGTGAGATGTGTAAAAATGAGATAAACATAGATAATGTTTAGCGCTAAAGGCAGCTTTATGATATACAAGGGTTCAACTAGAACTATATACATTTGGGTAGCACAGTTGCCAGATTCTGCAACTACCACTGAGGCCCCTAAGCCACACATAATACACCAACAGTAACATAAGGGGGCGGTGTGGGTTTTTTTTCCGCGCTACTGATAAACCACTGTTCATGTGGTTAGGGATTGAGACGGTAAGTCCCAATGGGAAAAATAATGATAATGGGTGGGGGGGGGGGGGGGAGGGACATAAAACAGTGAAAGGTCTGTTAAGAGTTTGGAAAGGAAACTCCAAACAGGGAGACACCTTGTGTCAGTTGCAGAAGTTGGCAATAAGAGTACATTGGATAAGTGAAACACATTATGCTGTAAGGCATACATTAATACAACCCAGGAAATGTAGATCTGGCCAGAAGGAGGCCATGTTACACCATCCAACTCAGGTTCAACAGAACGAGAGAGCGGTTCAGAAGAACCAGAAGGAGGTTCTTCAAACTCGGGAAGACAGGACTTGGGATGAGGCAGCACTCTGCGCTTGAGGTGACCCCTCAACAGATCTACCCAGGCTCAAGAGAGCCCGTCATGGTTCAAAAGAACCAAGGTAAGAAAGGTGAGGGGGGTATTCTATGGCATGGAAGTATAGCACAGCATGAAGTACTTGAGTTTATGGGCTCGAAAGAGCCAGGTCAGGTTCCAAAGAACCGTAGCAGGAAGCCGTTGAATGCAGTTCATCATAGTCCTTATAAAATAGCTACTAATTGAAGATTTGTTAGTATTGCTCGGATTTAAGATCACAAAATCTAATGTTCAAAAAACTGTTTGAAAGTGAACAGCAGATAGGAAGTCCGGGAGGGACAGCAGTTTGAACCTAGAGGGTGCAGGGGGGAGAGGTATCAGTACTTAAGCACTGAATTAGCGCTTAGGATGGGATCTGCAGTTTTGTCTGATGACCTTTCCAACAACCGAGAGAACAATCGGGGCAGTGAGGGCCGCTGCTCCACAGGTGGCTTTAGTAGCAAGTTGTACACCATTTACATCCACCAAATCCCTGAAAGAGGGGTCAGGGAATTTCTTCATCCCTCTACTTTTGACTTCCTCATAACAGATATCTCCTTGAGGAATAACAACATTGAAGAAGACCTCTTCCACTGGCTGCTTAGGTTGGTCATGGGTGGAGTTTAGAGCTTTACCAATCATCACAGCCAGTTTGGTCTTGAAGGAGTGGGTCGGCCTGGCACCATCTTTTAACAGGTGGTATTTGTACTTAACAGAACCTTTGACAGAATCATTCTTTCTCAAGCAGGTGTGAATATGTGGAGTGGCTGAGCCAGACTCAATATTTAGGCCTACAATATTAAAGTTAATTCTTACTAGGCTCCTCTCCAGTCTTGATTGAGAGCTATCCCTTCGCGTAGAACTGTTGGCCTTAGCTAGGCTGCAGGGGAGGATGGGGAGAATAATGACCTTGGTGCTGGGAGAGGAAGCAAAGATTTTATCTGTCAGACTATTGAGCTTTTCTGTTAGGAGGGAGACACTCTCTGACTCCTGTTGATTGAAGTAATGGTAACCATTCATTTTGTCCACCAAATTATATAAACCTAGTGAGATCAGAACTATTTCAAAGCTGTTATTCTTCAGGAAGTCCTCCAGGAATTGTGTAAAGTCCTCTACCCGGGCTCTGTATCTCAGAAAAGAAATGATTTCATAGTCTGTAGAGGCCTAAAGTCTATCATACAATCTACGGAGTCTAGTGTCTCCTATCCAGAGGCACTTGGGGTTTGGAATATTCTTGGCCATGTTGTGTAGCTTTCCTGCCACAGCTAAAGAAGTAGGGAACTTTAATTGGAGTTTGCTGAGGCAAGTGAATGGGAATGTGCAGAATCAGGGAGAATTTGTGTAGAAGTAGATGGTTCCTGTTTCATCAGAGCAGAATGTAGCTTTTGCAGGAGAAGGCCATGCATGTTTTTCCCAGGGGTTCTTGTGCCATAGTCATTAGAGTGTTCTTTCTGAACCGGAAAGAGACTCCTCCTCCCCAAGATCTATTAGCAGAAGCCTCAATTAGTGGGTATGGATACATAGAGATCAGGCGAGAAGCGAGATCTGACTTCGGCTTGAATTTGCACTCAAGTAATTTATACATGAGGGTGGGTCTAATCCTTTCCCATTCTGCCCTGTTTTCGGGATGAAGATCTTGTTGCTCTCTTTTTTTATGTCTGAAGAGATCCTGAGAGAGAGGATTAAATCAGCAGTCTTCATGGCTCCTGCATAGATGGCCTTGTAGTAAGCATAGGCTTGCTCCAGAGAGCAGAAAGGTACGTCAATGCCCTCGTCGGTAACATAGACTACTTCTTGCTGAAAGAAGTTGGACAGGTATGCCGTGTGGCCAGAGTAAATCAGACCTGACATTGTCAGCCTGATGTGCTCGGCTTCACTCTGTGAACCCCAGTTCTGTTGACCCTGCTGAAAGGGGGAGTCTTCTCTCCTCCAGTATTCTTGGGTCGAGTTCCACGTCGCCAGTTGTGAGGTAGACTCAGAGCGGGCAGTGGGGTTCAAGTTCTGGGCCATATGTTGTTCCTGAGACTGACTCCCAGGTGAGCTCAGGGAGGGGGCTGAGAGCGCTGCAGTAGAACTGGCATGCTGCGCAGAGTTGGAATCTTGGTGTTGGGGTGCGAGGACTTGTTGTTGGCGAACTTGGTGCAAAGAATTGGATTGCTGGGTTTCAGCTGAGATTTGTTGATTGTGTTGTTGGAGGACAAGGTTAGGTGTTTGAGTTTGAGGTGGATGTAGAGGAGGTGTGTGTTGATGAGGCAGTTGGGTCGGCGGTTGGTTTGGTGTTGGGAGTAATGGTAGTGTCTGTGGAGGTGGAGGTTGGGTTTGAAGTTGTTGGGGTTGTTGTAGGTGTTGTGGTTGAGATTGATGAGGGAGTGAAGATGGAGGTGGTTGGGGAGGTGTTTGTTGAGGAGGAATGGGTGGAGGTGAGGGTTGTGTTTGTTGTTGGTTGTTGTGTTGGCGGGGGTGAAGGTTTAGGTGGGTGAAGAGGTTGTTGTGTGGTGAGGGGTGGAAGTGTGAGAGTGGTTTGAGGGAGGAGTGTTCTGTGGTAAAGGATAAGTGTTGTTTTTTTTGTTTGAGAAGATAGAAGGAAGGGAAGCAATGGTTTGTAGATGCATAACCGATTGTCTTTGGTGGGTTTGGAGGTGGGAAGGTGTGTTTTCAGAAGTGTGTGAGAGGGAATGAGGGTGGTGCGAGGGTAGGTGTTGTTGGGGGTGTTGGTGTGAAATTGAAGCATTGACTAGTGCAGCAGGTTGTGATGGCTGAGGTGGGAAATGTGAGAGAGCAGGCTTTGAAGTGTGGGAGCGCTGCCACTGCTGAATCAGCGGATGATCTTTCTGAAGCATTTGTTGCTTGGAGTAGCCGATTATATTGGAACCATTGGGCTTAGGATTATCAACAGGACTTAAAGGCTTTGAGTTCTGTCTTGGAGGAAGTAAGAGAGACTGCAGGACCATTGACACACTTCCATCAGCAACTGAGTTCTGCTGTCTCGCAGCTGGAGTGGGTCTGACATATGTAGCTGCAGCGGGAGAATGTGCCACTATGTCAGGGGAATTAGAAGAGGGAGGAGATTCCTCCAGATCAATGTTGTCAAGCACATCCATGCTAACATCTGGGACTTGGTGCTGCGGGTCAAGATCATCCGACCTGAAATGGGGAGGGAGGTAGATTTGTGGAATGGAATGAATCCAGAGTGTAGACTGTGCCGTGTATGGTTATTTGGGTTTCAGTACACGGCGCTGGAATGTTTTTTACTGCATTGTACCTGGAGATTATTCTCATCCTATACTTTAGAGCTCTGGTCTCTTTAGAATCTTGAGCTTCTATTTGAACCCTCTCCATTCCATCTAATAGGATAATCTTTTCCCTAGCGTCAAGGAATCTGGCCTTGTCTGCCAAACTAGTGAAAGCAACCAGAAGTGGGGCAGGCCTGTCTCTGTTTATGGGGGTGTCAGCCTTGCGAAGTCTGGCAGTCCTGAAGATGTCACGGACTATCAACATAAGACACCATCCATAAATAAGATTACGGCAGAAGTGGCGATTTAAGATTACGGCAGAAGTGGCAATTTAAGATTACGCACAGAATAGGCGGCGTCTAGTGACTCTGCAGGTTCGTCCCCACGTGCGTCAAACATGTTTCAATTGTTACAAACTCATGAGGCTGAGCCATAGGGGAGTGATGCCATCATGCATGTTTTAAATGTGCGAGTAGGGAGCGAGGAAACAAGGGAGTGAGGGAGTAGGGAGCGGGAAAATGAGTTGGGGATTTAGGAAGTAGAGCATGCAGTACCGGAGTAGGGGAGTCGGAAGTGAGGGAATAGATGAGTAAGGGAATATGAGAGTGAGAGATAAGGGGTTAAAGTAGTAAGGGGAATGACAACGTGAGAGAAAGATCGGCTGTGTAATTAACATCGGGTACTTGTTTGATTCAATTCTATGCTAATTAATTGGCTCAGTATATATAAATGACATATATGAATCCTATAACCCGCACATGGGGTCTGAAAAGTTAAGTTATGTTCTATACTTTCAAAAACCCTCATATTACCAGTCCCTGGGCATATTTATAACCCACACTAGAAGTTTTGTCCGTGTATAACCCATGAGTTGTACCCGGGAATTTACGGTAGATGTACAGTGGCCTAGAAGGGCCAAATAGATAGAAAAGTGCAAAGTCCAACATTATAGCACTCCAATGCACTATATGGGTATATATCTAAAACTGGACATCGACATCCATGTATCAGAGTCCTTCTAACAGAAAGCTATATTCAGTCTCATCAAAGTAGAAATACATACCGGTAGGTTGCTATATGAAGGAGAAGGCCATGTTCATGCCTATGTGTATGTCTGTGTGGTTGTACATGAGTCTGTGTCCATGAGTGTCTGCATTCATGCTACAGTCATAGGGTGTTTTTACGGAAATTTCCCTTTTTTGCGATTTTGATCTTTTTTTCTCGCCAAATAGGGGTTTTTCAGGCAAATTTCCTTTTTTTGTGATTTTGAACTTTTTTCTCGCCAAATAGGGTGTTTTCAGGCAAATTTCACTCTTTTGAGATTTTGAACTTTTTTCTCGCCAAATAGGGTGTTTTTAGGCAAATTTCACTTTTTTGAGATTTTGAACTTTTTTCTCGCCAAATCGGGTGTTTTTAGGCAAATTTAACTTTTTTGCCATTTTCAACTTTTTTCTCGCCCATTCAAGTGTTTTTGGGCAAATTTCACTTTTTTTGTGATTTTGAACTTTTTTCTCGCCAAATAGGGTGTTTTTAGGCAAATTTCACTTTTTTGCGATTTTGAACTTTTTTCTCGCCAAATCAGGTGTTTTTAGGCAAATTTCATTTTTTTGCGATTTTGAACTTTTTTCTCGCCAAATAGGGGTTTTTTAGGCGAATTTCACTTCTTTGCGATTTTGAACATTTTTCTCGCCAAAAGCTGCGGAATCTGCCTCCATGCGTGATCCCATTGATGGGCTCTGGATAGACCCATGCATAGTGAAGACCTACATAGTGGACATGAGGTCAAGTTAAAAACTGCAAGTCACTTGTTTTGCAACTTGCACTGAACTGAACCTAATAGCCCTTGACTGGATTGTCAACAATCAATTAAACTATGACCAAACTCCCTCTATTTCGGAGACCAAATACACTATCAAATGATTTATATTTTTTCAAAATAACACCCTGTGTGGAATGGCTCGGTGTTCAGGAATCCTACTGCGAATAAAAAAATGTCAAATTCTAATTCTAAATACATGAAAATTGAGAAATGCTGACGTTCACGGGTTATATAGGAAATGTACTAAAAACAGCAAAAAAAAGGCAACAAAACCCTAATTTTCTCAAAAACTGTTCAGTAGGATTTTTTCTAACTGAGGTTCCACTGTTTTCTACCCTCATATTACACACTGGCATAGAGAATACATTGACACCTAGTCAGGATTTTGCGCTAGGAGCAATCTGTGAGGCGAAAAACAGCCATAATGAGCCACTGGTCTGAAGTATAAAACTGGGCATCGATCACTATAGAGCTACAAAGAGACAGAGAATCGATGTCCAGTAAAAAGTGAAAAGTGCAGATCAAAAAGGTGAAGTGAAAAGCGGTTTGAGGTTTGAGGTTTTCACATTCAAATTTCACACTGTCGAGCTGTCAACAGCTCGTGACAGGTATCTTTTACCATTAAGTATGGTTCAAATAGCAAAAATGACCAATTTGGGTAGAAAAAAAGGTCAGAATCTTTAAAAAATGTAATTTTTGGGAAATTCGGGAAAAGATACTCTAGCATTTGTAGAGATGTAGATATATCATGCATATTTCACTTAACACAGAACAGGAGAATTTTAAGGGTTTAGACTAGGTCTACATTTTTGTTTTTTGGATAGGCAGATAGGAAAACAGTTTTATGTACTCAATGTAGGAATCAAACAATTATTTGAAAATTAATTTTGGTCTGAATGTTCTTTTGCTCGTCCCGCAAACACGCTGTAAGAGACACTGGGGATCATAAGGAGTCAATAAGGAAATATGGGGAGTGAGGAATTCTAGTGGACCAGGGCGGTGGGGGAGTAAGGGAGTGAGGAATTAGGGGATTCAGGGAGTATTAGGGAGTTGATGGAGTGTCTATTTTAATATCTGGTGTGAGAGAGGGGTGGCAGGCGAGGAAGAAAGTTTGTGACTCCACTCAGTTCCCACCCAGTCCCTGATATTCGTCTACTCAGTCCTTCTGGTTCCTACACCCGGTCCCTACATCCTCCCACTGGTTCCTACCCTAGTCCCTGCTATCATACTGAGTCCTACTGGTGCCCCCACCCAGTCATTGCTAGTTCCTACGCCCAGTTCCACTGGTTCCCAGCCTAGTTCCTATTGTTCCTACTCAGTCTTGCTGGTTCCCACACGCAGTCTTGTTGGTTTCTACACCAGTCTCTGCTATTCATACACCCAGCCCTGCTGGTTCCTATGCGTAGTCCCTACTGGTTCCTACATCCAGTCCTTGTAGTTCCTACATTCAGTTGATGCTACATGTTGTATTCATACTCAAGTCTTGCTGGTTCTCACACACGTGGTCCCTGTTGGTTCCTACATCCCGTCCCTCTTTTCCCATCCCAATCCCTGCTATTTACATACCCAGTCCTGCCGGGTCCCACGCCCAGTCCCAGTTGGTTCTTACATCCAGTCCCACTGGTTCCGACCCCAGTCCCTCCTATTAACCCAGTCTTGCTGGTTCCCATAGTCATACACAGTCCCTACTTTTTATAACCCAACCCTGCTGGTTCCCACATCCACTCCCACTGGTTCCTACATACAGTCGCTGCTGGTTCCTACACTCAGTTAATGCGTCTTCCATACTTATGGAATGCAGATTACCAAACTCAGTGCCTACTGGTTCCCACTTCTTTGTATGGGTGGTGCATTTGCTACATGTATTCGATATTGCTATACTTATAGACTATCCTGATGTTATGCAATGACACTGTTGTACAAGAATGTTAACCTTGATTGGCAAACTAATCATGCCAACGAATTTGTATTTATTATGGTGAAGATTTATTTTGTCCGTCATAAATAACATTTTTACCTATACAACAAGTTCAATCAATCAATCAATCAGTATTTTACAATTTATAATATTTCAGGTTTATCAGTACCCATGAAAACAACGGTTACATGAATAAGTTCAACTATTCAACATATTTGCAGAAATTGGGAACTTGTGACCAGCAGTATCACACAAAACACCCATCAAGTCTTAAACCGTGGTCATCATGATTCAATTCCGAGAGGCGTCAAGATGAGGGAGTCGACAAGATGGCGTCTTTTATCAGGACCTGCTTCAGCCAGTCGCGCAGCATCTTTTGGATTTATCTGTAAAATAAATAAGTCATTCTTTGTTTCATTTCCAACAATAAAAACTGTTTGGTGTGTATAGATCAATTTACAGTGTGCAATGTCGGTATCAACAGCACCCATTTTACAATGCATAAATTGGTTCGATATTTCAAAACTGTTATGCAGAATAGTTGAAAAAGTGCCCTTCTCGAGTCATTAACTCTTTTTAACACCAAAAATAGCAACGTGTAATTGAATATGAATAAGTAGTATGTCGCTTACCAATAGCACCTCGTAGCCCATTGCAGAGAGTACTTGCAACTCCAACTTGTGGATTCCCAACAACACTGGCTCGTTTGAGACATACTGGTTTTCGCTGAGTACTTTGATAGTAACCCTGTAAATTATAGTGAATGTTCAGTGTGTTATAAATACAAGCCCCAACGTTACTTGCTATCGAAATGAAAATTGGAAATGTTCAATGTGAATGTTTAACATTTTGTAATAGGTTCCACTTCGTGATTTCTTCTACTCATGCGTCTACATAGAATTTATCAATGTATGATTTCAAATATATTTATTTCCCTAACACCAGTACCGGTAATTTGATTCAACATTTTGAGTAAAATTCTATGACATACTTCCTATCTGGTCCACTTGTATCTTTGGGGAGTAAATGAAGGTTTGGGGCTTCCTTCCTGTAATGAGAGTTTAAGCCTGATTGAAAGCGACAACATGTAGTGCACATCAGTGACTACTATAATGTAGTAAGTATCATAGTATCATACATATTATGTATGTTCTCAGGTCTAGAAATACAGGAGTTGCAATGGCGAATGATACAAGAGAAAATATATGATATACAATAACATACATGACGTATACATTATTATACCTGGCCACACTAGTCCTCTTCTCCCGTAACAGATCGGCCAGTACCCCCTCCTCCCGCTCGCCATGTGTGGAGTTTCTGCTCAGTTGCACTTGGAGATCTTTCCTGAGTTGCTCTTCCTCCTCATTGCACTCTGCACTGTGCCACTCCAGCGGGGTTCCGTCCGCCCCAATCCGCAATTCCAAGTCTAGAAGAATATCAAAAATGGTTTCATATCATGTCTATTGGCTATGGAAAATCAGTGTTGCTGAAAGTATTTAAAGAGGCCCCGACACCTCACCCACTGCATGCTCAGAAGTAACTATTAGCCAATATAGCCGTGAACATCACAGTACAGTGTATATGGCCGACAGATACACACTCTAGGAGCTATGGGGAAACAATGCCGGCCATCTGATGGGTCAGGCCGGACAGGTGCGAAAATGGCTGTTTGGGGAAGAAGGGGGAAGTGACGTAAACGGCGGTAGGGGTGCTAAGGATTATGGGATATGGTCCAACTATCGACCTAGAGATTCCATCTGTAAACAGCAATCTAATTGCCTCGCTGTATATTATGATTTTAGCCTAAGCTAAAGGGCGTCTATAAATTGAGGTAGATTTGGGTCTAGGCTAGCCTATCTTTGAAAAGAAATGTTAAAATAACAACACGTTTTCCCTTGTAGTCCACTCCAGTTAGGCCAGCCTTAGTACTAGACTAGGAACTCCAGTGGTATATGCATACAGAGACATGGAGCCCCTGATGCATAGTATGCATAGCCATAGTATCTCCATGCACAGAGAAATTCCTATTGAAATCCCATGTAACATCCTTTGGTTGATAATCCTTGTAAATAAATGTCACTGAGGTTTTATTCTGAGACAGTAGTATGTAACTCCAGCTGACTGGACTAAGTAAATGAGACCACTGCACCTAATACTTTCGCTGGCTTGTACTAGACGCCACCCAAGGTCAAGCTCCACACCTCCAGGTGTGAACACTCACTAGTAATAGTATGCATCACACATACGACGTGGATGTGGCACTGTTCCCCATATCAAAGTAAATTCACACACTAATCCTTCCCTTTGAGGTAAATATCTGGGCCACACTGGGTGGGGTGAGGAGTCGAAGGTACGTTTTGAATGATTATTTGATTCTACCTAAGAAAAGGGTCTGCATATTGTCAAGCTTCCTAAACAGGTCCGACCCTTTTCAGATTTTGTAATGATATTACGGTTTTCAGCTTTTTTTTAGGACCAATTACGAATTTTGAGATGTACATGTATAAGTAATGTACCTGGCCATTTACACCCTGCTTCCACCTTTCATACTGCACTTTTTAAAATTAAATACATGGGAAAGTCTATGTGATGAGAAAGATTTATTTGACAGAAGGCCACAAGAAATTTTCGGAAATAGATTTTTTTTCCCCCTGTTTCCTGTTCAAACATCAAGTAAGTGCCGGGAGGGGGGGTATCCGTTCAGAAGACACCAGATGACTGCATTTTACCCCCACTAGGAATCCTAGACGGAATGTACCACTGTCACGATATAGCACTGGTACTACATGTACCAGTCGTACTGTCATGCTAGGGTGGTCGCAATATATCATTTCGATGGTCGAAATGTTCTACACAGAAATCTTGACATTTTTTTAACCACCAATGATACAGTTAAATGACATCTAGAGACTGTGACCAATACATCCATTAATACTTGGGCTCCTATGTTTAATACATTGATTTAACTCTAATCAGTTTACTTTGGGATATTCCCTTGAAAACATTTATACTGTGCATGTAATTCAGAAACGGATTGAAACAGTTTATCTGTAATAACTAAGGCCTTCCTAGGTTGCAATATGCCATCTGTAATCATTTTGGTTACACTCAAAGCAAGCGTCATGCCGACAATCTTCTAGATGTGTTTCCTTTCCGAATCCCTACCTACAACCCTATATCGGAGTACTGGCATGATAGTAAGAATGTCATATAACATAGGGACCATTATGTATTGGTACATTCCGACCATTTGAGTGATAAATTCCAACCAGGTGATGTGACGGTCCATTTAGAGCAATGGTACAACCCCACGAAGCCTATTGTGACTATTGTAAATCCTAATGCATAAGGCCTATACAGTTTGAGGTTATGGGGGGAGGGCAATGGCTTACCCCCGCCTCCTCCAGCCCCCTTACCGCCGCTGACGTCACAACATGGCGAGGTGTTAGCTGAGGCCTGTTGTGGCTCTGGGCCCCACCTGCAGTGGTCGGCCCGGCCGTGTGTGGTGTGTATTGCTTTGGTGAACTCTTTACAGGGAAAATCAGTGATGTTTGCCTCTCGTTTATAAAATAGTAGACAAATATGGATAGCTAAAATATCATGTCAGGGCCTCTTTAATGCACCATGGCAATGTGGCCTGTGTCGCGAGATCTTACACAGGCTATTTGCTTTCTACACAGGGCATTTGAAGGTACTGTGTACATCTGTTGACAATATCTTTTTATCCTCAAGTTCTGTTTCAATCATTTTCTCTTAAAAACTCTGCATGAAGTAACTTGCTGTTAACTTACCACTCACTCTGCTGAAATCAGTTATGAAATGGCACTTGACGTAAGACGGTTTCCCGAGTATTTTCTCTAACGTCAGCCAGGAGGCGGCAAGTCCTTGTCGCAAGTGTAGAGATAAACCGCGGACGGGTTCGCATGACTTACGCTGGTTCATGATGTATTCCTGCAAAATGTCAATCAATTTTTCTTTGATCCAATAAAGCCATTTTAAATATGAAGCAGCTCGGTTGTATATTATACATGGATCTTAAATATGCTTACTATCTGTATATACATTTCTCTAGATTTACATTCTCTGTTCCGGAAATTACAATGATACATCTAGTTCTGTAAACAAAACCATTTTCTCACCTGCGGGAGCCTGTTGCCATTGTAATCTGGACATTCTGTTTGGACGATTGTATTTATCAGTAACCTTTGATAATGGTGCTCAAACCTTCTCCCTGGAAGGCAAAACAGACACTCAGCACAATCAGGGGTGTGGCACAAGTTCCACTTCAGATGAGACTCAATAGGAATAAGAACCCTTCTATAGAATAAAGATTTAATGGCTTTGCCATCTTTGGGTTCATACATATTATAGGCCTGAACCTGATATGGTTAAGGTTTGTGTAAGTACACTGGTATGACGCCGTCAAATGAAATGGAAGTTGTTTTTTAACTATAAATGTACTGTAAAAATACACCTTCAGTGAGAGATGATATTTTTGACATACAATATTGTTTCGTACCAATTTACATCAAATATATCTTTCAGAAAAAAAAAAGATTCATGCGAAACACAAGAATATATACTTGTCATGGCCTCTTCGAATTGTGGACTGAGGACATAGCTGATCTGATCGTGGGGGAAAATACCGCCCATCACGAGCCCCAAAATTCCCTCGGTGAAGGACATTGGGTACCGGACACACAGGGTGTCATCCTCGGTCACTTGCCGCTCCAGTTCCTGTACAAGTACGTTGGATACGGGTAGTTGCAGGTTCCTGAAACTCCAGATTATCCTTGCCAGATCTTTAAACCGATGCCGCATATTTCCTTGCACGAGAAGCTCTTCAGCTCGATCGGACACAGTCCTGTGATGAATGAAATGTTCATGTTCATCATCATCTAAGATTGATTTACTGAGGACTTTACACAATGAAAACAACAACTTTAAACTCTAAATAATATATTTTAAAAGCATTATTCTAACTTTGGTCGAACAAATATCACAGGTTGATAGAGATTTTTTCTTACATAATAATGGTGTATACAGTGACTACTATCACCTAACGCACAAGTAGTTTTAAGTCTCTGAATACATGGTATCTATATCAAAAGGAAGGTAAAGGAGTATACACCTGAAGAATCCTTCATGGGAGTGATGCTTGGAAGCGAAGGAGCTGATGATATTGGACAGGTTTGACATGCGCTTGTCATTGCGGATCATGCCGGACTCGGTCAGCTGTGTGGCTAGCGACTCGTAGAATGTGGATTTATTATACCCCGCATGGTGCAACACCTTCATGATGTTACAAATTGTGTAAAGCTGAACGTCCTCTAGCTGCGCACAAGTCTGCTTGGCTATGGCCTCCAGAATGACATAGTTCTTCAAACCATGGTTACTGGCAAAGAATGCATGGCAGATGAGGCCAATCTGGGCTAGGGTGAAATTCCCATTTACAATAGTCTTGGATAAGTATTGTTCCATGGAGTTCATCAGTGGGAGAGGTGCACTCCTGTAAACACCTATGTAGAAAAGTAATTGCACAAACTTGCTTGTGTCTAGTTCTGGACTCGGCCACTCTGTCTGGACTTTGTTGAACAAGGCCCCGATGTAGTTATCACTGAGGCATTCACACACATACAGATGGTCAGTCAACCTTAGACTTTTAGTTAAATTTGTTGAGTTCAAATGTGTGAGACACACTTCTGAAATCAAATGCAAGTCTTGAGAGCTGAGCTCAATGTTTTTAGAGATGGCCAATTCCTCCAGAAATGATTCAATTTGTTGAGTGTCCATTGTTTTCAGCAATTCTTTCTTCCCCTCAATGTTTGATCTACTGTACCTGTCCAGTATGGCCTGCTGGTGTTCATTATGGACTACAGGATATGAAATGCGAAAGAGGGTTTCGCTGAAGTTTCCACCACAAAGGGCATCTGTGCGTAGTCTGGTCAGAACACCTTTTGGGATATTCCAAGTTCGATTTGGAATCAACTGTTCTCGATTGTACGAGTTGAACCGCTGTGGCCTTGAGCGCCGCACGGGAGAAGAATCTAGTGGCTGTGCAACCCCTCTAGAAGAATGTCGCACGACAATTCTCGATAACTGCTTGGTCCACGTTGTTTCCTTAGAGAGACATATCCCCATCATCTTGCACAGGCCTGCCATGTTGACAACAGAATTCTGTAATAGAAATGTATGATTGATTATCACGTTTCTTATCAGGGAGTGGTCATTATGTAATGGCAGTGGGTGTTGGTGAATTTGGCAGGGATTTATTTGTATCAATAATACAAATATGTTATCCGACCTAAGTCTTTGGAAAATACATAGACAAATGTCAACGCCCATTGATACCGTCTCTGTTGTATTTCACGAGTGGGGGCTGGGGCAGTATCCCACGAAGCCGCAGGCTGAGTGGGATGCGCCCCAGCCCCCACAAGTGAAATACATCAGAGCGGTATCAATGTAGTTGGCATTTGTGTTAATTTTTTTATTTGAAGCCATTTAATGAAGGAAAAACAACCTTTTCTTAGCCCATTGAATACAGACACATTGTATTCAATGGCACCATTGAATACGGCCTTCCAGTGCTTAAGCATAGGAGATCTTGTATTTCAAAAAAATAACAACCAGATGCTAACAATGCTAGTTTTGGCCTATTCGATAGTTCCAAAAACTGATCACTCCCTCAGCATTATTTGAACTAGATCTATATGAGCTGTAACTTAGCAATGTAGACTCTAGCCTAGGCCTACTAATACTATTTAACCTTTAAAGAATTAGACTCTATTAATGAAGTTAGCTGTTTTGAAGGCGTCTTAGTACGGCGGGGGCCGAAGTTGAAAGCTCAATTATTAATAAAGTATGTCTCATTCCGTGAGACTCTCCGTCTGTTTCAGAGTCAGACTCAGAGAGTGTATTAATCAATTTGGAATCGACTGTACGAATGTACAGTTGACGATAGACCACAGCTCTAATCACTGGGACTGGGTGTCCTGCTATGTGTCAGGCCTAGTGTGAACAGAAGGTTTGTCTTATAAACCACTGGTTTACTAACAGCTTGGCCTTAACACCTGCACAGGTGTGAAGTTCTCCATCTTACACTCATGTGTTAAAACAGTAACAAAATTGGAGGAACTTTTTTTTTTAATCTGGAAAATAGCTGAAAAGGGGGGGGGGGGGCGCTTATTAGGGGGAGGGCGCTTATTACGTCGAATACGGTATATCTGAGTGAATATGGAAAGCTAAGTGTCTGGAGATAAGCATGGAACCTTCTTTGGCCTTGTAAACCTTTTATTTTGTCTGTAATGAGGCCATGTAGTTCACCCACAGTCAAAACATGGTAGTGAGTTCAAAATAGCGCTGCCGCTGCCGCTGTAGTCCGCCCGTTGCTGTGATCCAATATGCGCCCTTCCTAGAAGCACCCCAACTGGTCAATTGCATAAAAATATTTCAATTCAATTCAAATCTTTATTTCAGACTCAATCGTAGTACAAAAGGTCCATAGGCTATAAAAACACACTTACATATAGATACAGATAAAATAATACAGTTAAGGAAGATTAAAGTGTATGTACAAATCTTGATACCAGCATCTCCAGATATGAGATGTGTACTGGGTATCTGGCCCCCCTGACCTCATTTCTTGAGCTATAAAAAACACAAACCCCTCATTTTAATCACAATATCATGGCAGGATGGTGTTTCTCCACAAATTTGCGGAGCTCCGCAAATATGTGGAGCTCCGCAAATTCGCTTCCATAAATTTGCGGAGCTCCACAAATATATATGGAGCTCCGTATTTGTATGCTTAAGTACTAAAAAACTATTTCCATATATATTTGCGGACCTCCATAAATATATGGAGAGTGTATTTACGGACCTCCGCAAATTTGTGGAGAAACACCATCCAGTCAACATGAATGGAGCCATTAGTAGAGAAAGATAAGAGTTTCTGTTTTCTGTGGCCAACAATATTATGGTGACATTCTTCATGTCAAAATGTAATAAATAAATATGAGTTGTTAAAAGTTGTTACCATGGGGATGTTGGTAATTGTGTTCTTGAAAACATGTGTGAAATCCAGATGTGTGTCCCTAGCCATTTTAAGTTAACCTGTTCTGTCTGAGTTAGAAGGGTGCCTAGGGCCAGAGCTACAGTGCCCCCAACTGCTGTGTAGGTGCCCCTCTCCTGCCGAGAATAGGTAGCCTATATGATACATACCGTATTTCCCATTTCTGTGATATAGTATATCACAGAAATGGGAAATACGGTATGTTCAGATGCATTCACCATGATATTTCTGGATATAGGTATGATAGAAACCAGATTTTTACAGATCTGCAAAGCTCTCATGGGGATCAATTCTCATGGAACCAATATGTATTCTTTATCTCATTTTTCAAAATTTATCAAACTCCCTAAACATGGGGATCTCTCACCAGCAATACTTGGCTGGCTCGCTAGCTATTAAACAGGGTAGGCCTATTGTAGCAATATAAGCTCATTGATCTTCATATTAATCAAGTACCGTAATCAACAGTATTCTGCAATACAAACTTTGGTCCGTGTTTCCTCTTGCTCTTGATTTGAACGGATCCACCAGAGATTCAAGATAACCTGTATTCACAAGTTACATAAAGTCAAAGAAGACACTTGTTTTGCTCCACGGGCGCATCCATCTTGAAATGTCAGGGAAATAGTCATAACGCATATATGTATTATATATCATCGTTTCGGCACTACAGAAGGCAAACATACTGATAACTCATAGTACTCTTTCTAGCTCCATGATAGTTTAGATTTATGTGGTTTCTTCCCAATTCTAAAGAGATTCTAAAAAATAAAAATAAATAACCCTACCGCCAGCCTAAACACGGACCGCGACACCGGTTCTTGGCGGTCGCGTTGGCAATTTTGTCTTTACACTTCTATGTTTTTCTCTAAAATGGAGACTTCTGAATCGCCTAAAACCACACATGTGTGGAAGGGTAGGTACAAAGAATATATGAAAGCTATTAAGGCGCTTTAGTTTTCCTGAATTAGCCTGAAAGCAGCAAAAACAGTTGTGGTCACCAGGCCGCGACGGGGCGATAATAGGTGCATTTTATGAGTGAGGTGGGAGGGGCACTTTTTAGTTGCCAGTGAAGCCTGCAGTGGGGTTGGAGGGGCACTTTTAATAATAATATAATAGCTTTTAGTGACAACAAAAAGGAGGTCATTACTGGCCTATGTAATTGACACCATTTTGAAGGCTGAGTGGTATAATAGTAGGTCCTAGACACAATCGGACTATTGGACACTATTCGGTATTCAAAGACACAGTGCTACCGACTACCGATGACAGCCCCAAATTAGCATCTCACTAGAATTACACAAGGAATAGCTCAAACGAAGGGCCTGGAAAGCAGCTTTTCATAGCACTTTAAATCAAGTTAAAATTCCTACTAGAAGAGATTCTATAGCACTTTAAATATCGATATTGTAAAATAGTTTCTGCCATTTCTCGGTCAGCATATTTTGTCAAAATATTGAGATAACACCGACACTTAACCATGCGCCGTGCGCGTTGTATATTTGCCACTTTGTACATAAATACAGATAGAATTTGATTGAGAAGGCCTATCAACAAACCAATGATACCTCCTTAAAGCTAAATATTACCAGATTAACATATATATTATATATGTTAATCTGGTAATATTTAGCTTAAAGTGGCATTATATTACTAGAGGGATTCATATTTTAATTTCAACAAGGAAGTCACCACATAAGTGAAAAACTAGAAAAATTTAATCCGATTTTCAATGTGGCAAATCATGTTTAGCTAATTTTCGCTGGACTATAGCCTTACAAAACTAACTTTTTCTTATTCCAAAAATGATGTAGAAGAGCCTTGTAGGTTCATCAGGCTTCTTGGACAAATATTTCCCTAAAAATATTGTCTCAAACTTATGAGTCTTGAAATACTCATATTCTCTGAACATGTTGGCAGATTTATCTCAAATTAGTCTTAAACTGTAGCCTAATATGTTGTTATATTGGTAATAACCCACTGTGATGTGTAAACATACATTAACACCCTTTATCTCACTACTTTCTGCTAGAATTACCCTGATTTTACCCAATATTGATGTAGGGCAGCTCGGCAGAAACCAACATTTGCCCAACAAACCATGTATATACACATATTTTAAATAATTATTTCTATAAAACTTCACTCACCAATAGATAGATCAGGCTTTCCTCTTTGAGTACATGCAACCCATTTGTGATTCTGACATACATAGCCTTTTCTATGGCAAATTTACAAACACCTGTTTCGCATTGTGACAGATACAATACGCAACACCTGGGGATTGGCCTGTCATTGCTATAAATAATAGTAATTATACAGGTTTTTTGAACATGTCTATAGATTATGGTAGCTATTATTTCTAGCTATGTCCTAGATATTTTACCATTCAATTGCAGGCATCGCTACAGCCTGGCTGATTTTGGCACTGCTACTCTTCATGGGCCAGGAAAGTTTGGGCCATGACCCTTCACAGCTGCATTCTAGGCCAGGGCACTATCCCTACGTCTGGTGCCAAGTGACTGATGCCCTTCTCAGCGCGACTGATGAAACCTTCTACTTCAGGCCTGGAGCTGGTATCGATTTAAACTCGCAGTGTGCGCCACTCGTCAAAATCTGGCCCATCACTGCGCTTCCTGATAAGAAAGCTCCCCCTGTGTGTGATGAGGAGTATGAGGAAGGACATGCTTTCACCATCTTTTACTACCATGGCATCAGTAACTATTTCCACCTTACAAAGGACATGGCTCTGCCGCTGTACCAGTTTCTACATCATGACCAGGACAGTCCGCCAGAGACGGTTGTACTCATGCCAACAGTAGAGACAACCAGGCTTAACGTTAGTAATCCAAAGATACATTCATACTTTCACCTGTCATGATTTCATTGTCTTCATACATATTCTGCTGGATGTCAGTTCACAACGATGAGTCAATTAAAAAGCAATTTAGTGAATATCGGCTTTTATTAACTTAAATGTACTAGCCTACCGGTAAAAGTATATCTATCTAAGAAAGACCAGCTCTCCCTTAGTCCGATGACATACCGGTACTGAAATATACTGTATAAATATCCAACTGACAATTCTCATTGCTTTCCCCTGTTGCAGAAACTGGACTGGGATACCCCAGCATTCCAAAACCCTTCACGATACTGGGTTCAAATGATGAGGGTGAGTGTCACATTTTTTACATAAGATTATTATGATGTTATGATTTGAAAGTAAAAGGTTTTTCATGCTTCAATTATATGGATTGACTATCAAAGCAACGTCAAACATCGAACGCATGTACTTTAATCAGTTTATCTGTCAGTCATGTATGAAACCCAACATTTTTAAGAGAAGTGAAAGCACTATGATTTTATTATTTACTATCTATTACCACCCCAGCAATTTCTAATCTAGATGGTATTACATTCGTGTATATCGAATATTTTCTAGCCACTGATGACAGACAATGCCATCTTAATGCCTCTTGATAGAACCTTCCTTAACTCGTCCTCGACAGTCTGCTTCAAGAACCTTTATATCGGAGTAAGTATATATCTAGATATATATATATATATGTATATAGAAAAAAATGCCAATGCCCGCTTGCTGTCAAGCCCACTATAGTCATGACATGAACCAGTATTTAAATGCAAAACTAAGAAAACACAGTTCTTGTCACAATTCCACTTTCTTCAACTTCAAGTCCGTGCGATTTACAAGAATATATAATGCTATAGGCACTGGTGAGATGAAGAGAAACAAGGGTTTTCATTTTCCACATTAATCCTAATAGACTCCTCGAGTGAATGATCAGAAGCCGGAGGTGTTACAAGGCTACGTCAAGTTCATGATGTCCCAGCTGCACGTATTGGAACGCCCCCTGGCCATAGACGATCTAAAGGTGGGGCTCATCAGCAGGTAAGGCAGAACCTACATTTTCTTGTATTTCCTACGTCTCGCGGTATAAGCCGCACCTGGACTTTGAGAAAACTATATAACCCGCACTTGGAGTCTGAAAATTGCTACTGTACTGTAGAAAAAGAAAATCCATATGTACTTTTGTCACCAAATTGAAATACACTACATGATACAAGAAAGGGAAAATATGTAAGCCAGAAACGCACATATTATGTGCCTGCTGCCATTGTTAATCAACGTGATATTTGATTTATTATAGGAGCAACAGGCGAAAGATTCTAAATGAGCAGGAGTTGCTCAATGCCTTGCGTCCAACCACTCATATAGATCTACTCAAGTTCGAATCGCTCAGTATACGAGAACAGGTATGTTGTTACTGGACATCGATTCTCTGTCTCTTTGTAGCTCTATAGTGATCGATGCCCAGTTTTATACTTCAGACCAGTGGCTCATTTTGGCTGTTTTTCGCCTCACAGATTGCTCCTAGCGCAAAATCCTGACTAGGTGTCAATATATTCTCTATGCCAATGTGTAATATGAGGGTAGAAAACAGTGGAACCTCAGTTAGAAAAAATCCTACTGAACAGTTTTTGAGAAAATTAGGGTTTTGTTGCCCTTTTTTGCTGTTTTTAGTACATTTCCTACATAACCCGTGAACGTCAGCATTTCTCAATTTTCAGGTATTTAGAAGTAGAATTTGACATTTTTTTATTCGCAGTAGGATTCCTGAATACCGAGCCATTCTAGAAAAGCTATTCTTTGGAAAAAATACTTAGTATTTCTTGATGATTTTCGTTGCACAAATTTAGGTTGTAATATAAAAACTGCATTGTCATCCAATCAAAGTGTTTATGCACTGTTGATGGTCACCCCCTCCCACCCTCTTCACTGTGCATTGAAGGAGAACAGGCAGGGGAGGTACACGTGTCTGTATATAGCTGTTGACCTGGGTGCTGGGTGCATTTTTAATTTATGGGGTGCCAACTGTTCATGAAAGAAAATTCAAATAGATTTTTTTTTTTTAGTATCAGATTAATGCAACTACAAGTCGTGATAGCACTTAAAGCATTCTATTTGCATTAATATGGATGGTGGCCACCTTATGGGGTGCCAAATATTCATGAAAGAAAAATTGATAAGAATTTGTTTTTTATTAGCATTAAATTGATGCAACTACAATTCGAGATTGCATTTCAAGCATCGGGGCATTCAATGAATGGTAGTCATCTTAAATATATGGGGTGCCAACTGTTCATAAATAAAAAAAAGAATAGAATTAGTTTTTTTATTAGTATCAGATTAATGCAACTACAATTTGTGATTGCACTTAAAGCATTGTGGCATGCAATGACTGGTAGCCACCTTGAATGTATGGGGTGCCAACTGTTCATGAAAGAAAAAAAAGAAAGTTTTTTCTTAAGAATCAAATTAATGCAACAGCAACTCAAGATTGCATTTAAGCATTATGGCATTCAATGATTGGTGGCCATCTTGAACCTATGGGGTGCCAACTCTTCATGAAAAAAACAACTAAATTGGATGTTTTTAACAGTTTAAAATTAATGCAACTACATTTCAAGATTGCATTTAAAGCATTGTGGCATTCAATGAATGGTGGCCATCCTAAACCTATGGGGTGCCAACTGTGTTTGAAAAAGGTATCAAATAGAAATGTTCTTATATAGATATCAAATTAATGCGACTACAATTCTTCATTGCACTGAAAGCATTGTGGCATTTAGTAAATGGTAGCCATCTTGAATGGGTTGAATGAAGGAAAAATCAAATAGGATTTGTTTTTTTGATAGTATCAAATTAATGCAACTACAAGTCAAGATTGCATTTCAAGCATCGGGACATTCAATAAGTGATAGCCATCTTGAATCTATGGGATGCCAACTGTTCATGAAAGAAAAATAGAATAGATTTTTTTTTTATTAGTATCAAACTACTGCAACTGCAATTCGAGATTACATTGAAAGCATGGTGGCATTCAATCAATGGTTGCAATCTTGAATTTCGAAATGAACATACACACAGACATATAGGCATGAACATGGTGTTCTCCTTCATATAGATATTCATGGATTTCTACTTCTAATAAATATAGCTTTCTGTTACATGGATGTCGATGTCCAGTTTTAGATATATATCCATATAGTGCATTGGAGTGCTATAATGTTGGACTGCTGTATATTTAAGATAAGAAAATCGCGGTTGCTGATACATGGTCATAACTGCGGTATGATTATTGATAAAATAGTCTATTACTCTGCATTAGATTCAGCATCCGCCAGAATTCCAGCCTGACGGGTTAATGAAACATTACTGTATATACATGTATAATACATCTACTGTAGAAACAGGAGAGTGGCACTTGAACATGATTGTTCATATTATATATATCAATATTTGCTTTTTACAAGGACATCTTTCTGTAATTTTAGACATGATAATAACGAGTTATTGTATGTTTGATTCATATCATCGCAAGTGGACAGACGCAATTTTATTGTCCTACAAAAGTGTTTAATTCAAAGATCATTGTTGTTTTGTCTTTGTCAATTAGATAGCGCTGGTTCAGCGCTACGCTGTTATAATAGGCGTGAATGGTGCTGGACTCATGAACGCGCTGTTCCGACCGGAGTATGCGGTGGCCGTACAACTTGTCCCGTATGAGGCACATCTGAATAATGCTGAATTCAATAAGATCCTGGAGTCCACTGGACCTGTACTAGAATGGCGCAATAAACACAAGAGTCTACATCGCCCCACTCGCGCCAGGGATGAAAGCAGTGCAAACTCACAAGGGGATACGATCGTCCATGTGGCAGAATTCAAGGAGTTGGTAGAAAAGGCTTTGGATATGGTCAGAGACTCGCTCCTAGGTATCAGGGAAGAGTTATGAGAAGCAGTGTAGAAATTAAAAATTGACATGTTTGTTTTTTAGGATGATGACATGTTAGTTGATGTAAACCATAGGTGGTCTAAGAAGAGGGAGTACGTACATAGCGTGGATGAATAGAAGTGGGGTGTTGGAAGACTAGTATATAGAATAAGGTTGTCATTGAAGGTGTTCCTTTTAGGGAAACCAGGATTGTGGTATACTCTACCAGAAAAATATCATTCAGAAAATTGATTCAGAACAAAAATCGTGAACCATAGTATACAGTATATGTTTTCTGGTATGTGTTGAGAAACGTTGTCCTCCAATATGTTATATGCAGATGTGTTCTTTACCTGTTTATAGAGTTCAGGTGCCAAAGAAGAGGATGGAATAAGATGGTGCTTATTTTTCTATTCCTGGAGTCTGTCCTTTTAAGACCCACCGAGCAATATGATGTCGATACATGTACCACATGGTACTATTCATAGTTGTGTCATGTTCGCATGTCACCAATTTGTATATTAGTGATGGTTAGTGTAGTTAGTCCCGAGTGCAATGCACCAGGTTTAGTTTTGTAAATTACACAGAGGCCAATTTTCCTACTTTTGTAGGAAATCCTTCTTTCTCCCTCTGATTTCCCTATTAAATTGTATTGATTGATTCTATATAGGAAACTGACCAAATCGCAAACTTTCCTACTTCTTGTTGACCAGGAAATGTCATCTCTGTACTTGATGTCCGTGGTTTAGTTACATATATTTGGAGGGTACTGCACCAGTACCACTGCTAAGAGTTTTATTGTGGATCTAAGTGTACTACGGAGTACAATTACTCTAGTTTATTACCCTATGTCTCTGGTAGATTTTATATCCACTCCAAGTTATTCCCCGTAGGGCAGTCACTCTCACTAAACCTCCGTCCTGATGCAGTTTGGTTAGCAGTAAAATGTAGGTTCAATATTTGTAACATTTGAGTAGTTATACATAGGGAACATTTACAAATGACGTCACCAACTTTTTTGGCAAAAACAAGTATGACCCGGGTCGCGTTAAGTCACTACACCTAAAGACCCTCTGTACAACCGTGATGTGTATCAAGTAACGTGATGTGTAGTACTACACATCACGGCTGATCATGTAAACGTGATGTGTATCAAAAGAACGTGATGTGTAGTAATAATCCTACCGTGATGTGTAGTAACTAACGTGATGTGTAGTAACTGGAATTTAGGCACATCCAACCGTTATGTGTATCAATAAACGTGATGTGTATCAACTCCCTCTTGTAACTGGTGGGGATTGGCAGCCAAGGGGGCACAAAGTGCAGTTTAACATTGAATTAATGTTGAAACAACATTGAATCAACAATGACAACTAGTCGTCAATTTTGATTAAATGATCTGTGTCCTTTGGGCAGGGGAGGATAGGGAGGGGAGGGCCAGGGGAGGAACCGGGGGGTGGGGGTAGCACTTTTCTGTACTTTAATGTTTGATGGACCCACCCCCCGTTTTTGGGCAAAATTTCCCTCTTTTAAAATTTGACTCAAAAGTTGGGAAGGCTCATTTTTCCGATAGCAGCCCCTTTCAAAATCCTGTATCTGCCACTGCCCCCCCCCCCCCCACCCTCTTTTTAAATTCTGGAGAGGAGGAAAATGATTAACTGAATGTTAGAACTTGAGGAATATATTTAGATTTCACCTAGATCTGTAAATATGATATTTCCACAGATATTATACCTTTTCTAGGAATATATATTCACAAACTCGATAAAGAGAACACATTTTGATACAGATAAGGTCAGGGGATTAAATAAAATCTTGATACAGATCACGTTGATACAGATCACGTTAATTTGATACAGATTATATTGTTTTGATACAGATCACGTTATTTTGATACAGATCACGTTTTCATGGTCAGCCGTGATGTGTAGTACTACACATCACGTTACTTGATACACATCACGGTTGTACACCCTCCCCCCCGCCCATTGGCCGGTGACGCTACTTTTGAACGTTCCCATATGCTGGGCAGTCATTTAGTAATATCAAGGGTCAGTTAGACCAACTGTGCACTGCTGTTGGTGTGGTGATGATAGCATTTTGTGGTGATGGTTTGCATTTTGTGTGCATATATTAATGCAATTAGTAAAAAAAAAAATACTACTAGTATTGAATTAACAGGCTACTCTTTGGATGTAACATAGTTTAACTTTTTCAAGATGTCACGGGACTTTGTATGTAACACAATTTAACTTTTTCGATATGTCACCGGAATAACAGATAATGGAGAAAAATGTCAAAGTGTGCAGTCGAGCTCCAATGGTATCGCTTTATCAATGATTACCTCTTTGCTCATCACTGCAGTAAAAATGGCGGATTTAGATCGCATTGCCCGCAAGTATCATGATGAGTTGGGGATTCCTTGTAGATGCATTTACTTAAATCATTCCAAACGTATAAGAATTAGTGTGCACGTTGCATGCAACTTGTACATAAAAATTCGAATTAACTAGAATTGTCTACTGTATACTTATGTAACCTAGTTGAGTGATCATCACGTTTCAATTATTAAAGGAGAGGCGGAACTATAATGTAGGCCCTTTATGAGTTTAAAGCAACAGGAAATAGATGTTAACCATGTTGGCGATTTTGTAAGTAAAAAGATATCACTAATTATATAAAAATGATTATGTATGCTGTGTTTTATTCCCAGCAAGATGTATTTGATGTTATATTTTGTGCCCCCTCGCCAAACATATCGGTCGTACATGAGCAATATGGGGGAACTTATTTTCTGGTAGTCAGAATCTAGGTCAAGCAAGAGTGTGTGTGATTCCTCTTGCAAAGGATTATTGTTTTTATAGAATATCCTTTACATAAAGCCGAGTCTGGCTTTGATAGTTGCCATAAATATCGTATTGTTTTCTTTCTGATAGTTTATATGACGCAAACATTGTTGTTAATTCTTGCCTAGAGCTCAATCCCCTTCACAAAATGACTTTTGATACTTTGATACTGAAGTGGTGTACTTAGTTTTATTTATACATTTTGTAGATATATATGTGTTACGTACGTACACGTGGTATAGTTTTTGAATGTTACTATTGTGACATGTTGCTCTTTTCGATGTATTTACTAGAGACTAGTTATGATAAGTGGTATAGTTTATAGAAATGATACTAGTGAAATAGAAACCCTTTGTTTCTATTATAACCATTCTATGCAGTTAACATGATTTTCTCACACTTTCGTTAGTGTTCAAAATAATATATTTAAAACAACATGGGTTTTATGTAGTTGCAAAACTAATAATAATACTAATATGGTTCACATTCGGATGTATTTTGATAATAACGATTCTGGTTAAACCTCTTAAACTGATTAACACTTAAATATTATATATGGCTTACTTTCCAATAATGCTGATGCATCTTTAATAAAAACAATATATGATCCGTATCCGTGTTATTGTGTCTGACGGGGCCTTTCTAGACAGCTGAAACATCGCTTTTGATGGTCTAACAATAAACCTATTACTAAAAATGTGTGTTCGTGGTTTTAATTTTATGCTATAGAGTGTGCCTACCGCCAGGTTCCCGTGGATACCGGATTTACCTTGTTTTATAGAACCCAAAGTAAGAAACTAAATTGATCAAAGTTATAGGAAGCTGTTTTCCTAGAATGACCCGGTAGTCTGTGTGGCAATTTCCATTCAGGATGGTGTACCCATTGCACCTATCTTTTAGATCTGACTGAAAGGAACTTTAAAATATGACCTTGGCATTGTGCAATCAAATATCCAAAGGGTAAATAAATGCCTTGTGAATCATCCGATATAAAATGCATATACCGTACTAAAGGTTAGAAACAATGTTATAAAAGTCTGCTAAGACTAGTACAACTCAACAAAACCTTTCTTGATGTATGGGTCTATAGAACATAAATATAAAGCATCTACCAGTTCATACGAAGAAGCAAATCCCATCATGCGAAATTGGTTTTCTTGACAACAGGTTTGTCATTTATTCTTGTACATGTAGATGGGAAAAAAATCAAGAAATAAATGATAAAGGAAGATATAGACTGCAACACAATAAAATGCAAAACAAATAGAATAAGCAGCAATGGCATACGTATATGTGTAAATGACAATTTTATAGTACTCTTTATAGAATACTGTTTGCTTTAAATTACCGGCTACTAACATGAACAATTCACAGGAGTCAACCTGTAACAAGTCCCATCTCTTAAACTAGTAGGGTTAGCAATAATTAGTAATGAGTCGTGATGTGCTGTCTTAATACCACTTCCACAGTTTAATTGAATAATTCAACGTACCAAAGATCTACCTTAATAGCCATATACAAACAACTTACAGGTCTGTAACATTAGTATTTCAATAATCCATTTTGGGCACCTTGTCTAAATGCTACTTCCACTGTAAGGTCATAATCATTTAGGACTCCTTAGCTACTAATTTCTGAAATGATTTGAGCATTCCAATATTGAACATCGATATAACATGGATGGCCATATCTATGGTGGAAATAATATCAACTAATCCAATGGCATTTCGCTGGCCAATTACTTCATGCATCAGTGTTCGTGTACACTATAGCTAAAGGATTGTGTCCACGATATCAAATAAATAACTTTTTACACATGATCATTGTACCAGTTTACACTAATAACTAAACGGTATATTGTTTACACAGGGATTCTATATCACAAGAAAACCACGGGGACCTCCCATTTTAAAATGTATATACATACAACCCTGTGTGAAAACCTGATGTAAACCTTGTTTCTTGACAATGATGCATGGTGTAATATACCATGTACGCGAGTACAATACATAACATAATTCAGACTTCTAGATTTCATTTATCCAGCAATATAATAAATTCATCTAGAGTGCCTTGTCACCGATGGAGAACTTATGCAAAGACACGCATATATATATATACAATTTATAATCTGTTCGAAAGTTCAACTTCACATTCTGGATGTTCCGATCGAACTTCAATCTGAAAGGAGGTTTACCAGATCAATCCTTTTCCTTTCCTTTCCTTTTCTTTTTGAGCTACAATGGCGCACATGTACATGTACAATGGGTGCCCCTTCTCCAAACAGCTAAACACCACATGGGAATCAGTGCAACTCATTTCCTTACTCTACCAGACAATGAGAATCATCTGGTCGTGTAAGCATGGTGGGGCCCATCACATTATAGGATAATGTCAGCTGCTTTGCGCTAGCATGGTGGGTCAGTCGGTTCCTCGTCGCAAGCGTAAGACCACAACAGGAGTCGCGTGGTTCCGTTAAGACGAGCCGCGTGCCTGGTTCATGGGGTTCTTCGGTGACTTGTTCCAGTCCTTCTGCAGCATATGCTTCACCTGCGCCAAACGCATCTTGGGGAACTCAGCTCTGAGTGCCGGTAGGTTCTCTTCCTCAAACGCCTTATACGCCGCCTTCATTCGCTTCTCGGGATGCATGTCAGCTTCAGGCTCCTTCGTACTATTGAAAGGAAAAACATTGAGGATGAAGAATAGCGGATTCAGAGAACGATGCACTTATAATAAGTGTTTTATAGAGAGCATAAACATAATATGCATCTAATATAAAGGGATGAAAGTGAACAATTTAAAAGAATTTGTATTTTAAATGTAATTATGGCCTGACACTAACCTGAGCATGGCAATGGCATCCTCCACAGACCGGGCCTCATTCTCCACCTCAATATGATTAATGTTCTCCTCAATTGGAATCTCCTCCGCTGGAACTTCTTTCTTCTCCTTCGCTGCTTTAGCTTCGGAAAAGAAAACAGATTGAATGTTACTTATTTTTTCTAACGGAATTCAATTTGCGATAGCCTAGCACGGAAATGAATATATAACGACTGAGGTTAGAAGAAAACCTGAGAGTTGACTGACCTTCCAGCTCTTCCTCTTTGCGAGTAGTTTCGATCTGTGACCTTGTCAATTTGGGTGGTCCAGTAGGTCTTGCTTTAGGCTTCGACTTTTCCATTTCTTCATTATACAGGTTCGACAACTCCTGTTTCTTTTGTGCTGCCTCTCGTTGCTTCCGCTCTTTCTCTTCCTGAAATGGATAAGGGAAAAATAAAATAATTGTTGTCTGCATTAGTAATAACCATATAAGTATGAAGTAGGGGTTAAATTTGGTTTACTGCAGTAATCATTGATTGATTAAATGATTGAAGAAGATGCTCAGATTCAGAGTACATCAACTAATAACGTACCAGGGTATCAGTATATATTTTTTTTACCCCCCTCCGCTGGGATTTTTTGAGAATTTTAGCAAAAAAAAAAAAAAAAAAGTACATGCTGTCTAGCAAACACCCAGACTTAGGCCTTCAAAATGGGGGATATTTGGGAATGTTTCTCAATATACCCTCATTTGATAGCCAAAAGAAGACTTTTCCATGCTCTTTTTTTTTCTTTTTTTTTCCTCCCGCCCCCTGGAAAATTTCAGTACTAATGGGCAGCTTTTTTCTTTTTTTTTCCCTCCCGCCCCCCAAAATATTTGCTCTGAGTGCCCGTAATCCAAGTTATCAATAAAAGGTGGCCTAATTGACACATTAGCATGGTTCATTATCTTAATCACAATCAGTGTTTTGTTCTCACCTTTCTTTGTGCTTTGGCATTGACATGTTTGTCATCATCTGCCCAGTAGGCATCATCAACGGCCTTCTGCTTCTTCAATTCTTCCTGCTGCTTCGCTGCATCTTTGCGAGCTCTGGCCTCAACGGCCTTACTGTTTTCTCCTTTGAATTTCTTCGGCATACTATAAAATAGGGATCAAAATATTTGATGAAAGTATGTATATTGAAGTTTTATTGTGTGACATTTTCCAGCAACTTAAGTTATTAATTTATTTTACTAGGCCTGGGGTATGTGGCGACTCTGTACGGTACTAGATAGCCAAATATGTTGATAACACTCAGTGTTGACAACAGGTCCGCATTTTCAGTCCCATGAATCCATCCCTGACCCTTTTGTCAAAAAAAAACAGATGAAATGTGGATTAGGCAATAAACATCAAACAGATTCTATCATATCTGGATGTGGTATAATCTCAGACTCAGGTCTTTAGCCTATTTATAGCTATTATTTTTCAGTACCGGTTATAAATAAATAAGCAAATCGTTATTCGGTATCTAGATTCAAAAGTTTAGCTAGTAATAAAAATATTAGGCACACTGTGTGAAGGCCTACTGAATACTCAGCCTTAAGGCAAGGTCAGACTAGTCGCAGAAACAGGAAAGCTACGATCCGATTTTGTCCCTACGAAATTGGGACTAAAAATCGTGCAGTCTGGCATAGGGCAACGACTAGAAAATCGGCAGAAAAATCGTCCAAAACCGTACGATTTTCAAAACTGTGAAAATTTTGTAGCATGCACGACTCTGGCAGTCGTAGCAAAATCGGGTCGTAATTTTGACTGGTCTGCCCGGGCCTTTAGTGCTGTCACACTGGTCTTGAAAGTTGAAACCCAGATGATTTGTAAAGCCATGATAATTGTTGCACAACAATTGTTTTGGATTCCTTTAAGTTGGTGTGACTGGCTTCTATCATTACCGTATTTCAATTTGTTCAAAAATAATCAGTGGTAAGGCAAAAAATGCCCCACTCAGTGTGTGCGGTCAGTGGACTGTGGATTGACCTAACAATACATGCATTCTACTGATATTAGGGCCAAAGATGGTGACAGAAACCTAGTAGATCTACTAGTAGCTTAGCCCATAGACTTAAGGCCCGGTCAGACTAGTAAAAATTACGATCCGATTTTCCTACGACTGCCTGAGTCGTGCATGCTAAATTAAACTCCCACGATTTTGAAATCGTACGATTTTGGGCGATTTTTTGCCGATTTTCTAGTCGTAACCCTATGCCAGACTGCACGATTTCTAGTCCTGATTTGGTAGGGACAAAATCGGATCGTAGCTTTCCCGTTTCTGCGACTAGTCTGACCGGGCCTAGGCCTATAGCCTAGCCCTACTAGTCTAGGCCTACTCCTAAATTTTCTATCAAACTCATAGCTACTATAAGGCTACTTACTCCATTTTAATCTATTTAAAATACATTCTGTTGGCAAAGATTCCAGGTTTCATGTGGTATGATTTCTGATTAGCTTGAAGTTGCACAAAACGGAATAGTTGGATGCCCATCTCAATGTGACCACATCACAGCCAGAGAGGAATGAATAACTAGGATACGCTATCCTCCTTGGTCTTTGTCACACTCACAGCAGAGATGTCCACCTCTAGGCCTACAGTGCGTCACATTCAGACACAGTGAGTAGCAGTGTATTTTCCGTTTCACTTTGTTTCTAGCCCAGATTGACATATTTTAATTTGATATTTACAAGTAAATTTGAGATTTGCCGGCATATCAACAAAGATCAACGATACACACAGAATCATGTCCCTTGTAATTTACTTACTTGCCGTCTTTGTCTTCCAGCGGCTAAGAGAAAATTACCGATTTCAGACCAAACCACGGAGAAATTTTTGTGATTTCATCAACACCGGAAATGGATGCGGAGGTTCACGAGGAAAACGTGTCCCACTTTGTTTGTTAAGTTTGAAGAAGACAGTCAAATTTGCTAATGAAAGGAACTTAAATCAAGTTATACTGAATAACTATATATTTTCTCACCATAAAAACTCCCTTAAAGTGAGTTTTTGCTTTCTTTAGTTTTTAATATTCCTGTGACAGTAGCCACATCCGGTGCGCGTTATTTATATTTTTTGCAGACAGAGGCGTGGGTAAGTGTTGTTGTGCTCGTTTCTGCTGTTTGATATCGTATTACTAGTATATGACAGATAAACAGTAAGAAACAGAAGAGCTATGATTGACATCCATGGGTTGACATATAAAAGAAGTGTACATATAAAGTATAAACAATTATAAACTGACACTGGGTGACTGGTAGGCCTACAGTACAGTGGTACTGTAGTCTGTATAGTTGAGCTTTCCCAACCTTCTACTACGTGAAGGTTGGGCCGCCGCAGGATAGCAAAAGCTGGGAGTGAGTGCGACCCAGGCTGGGTCGCAAAGCGCTGCACCCTCATAGACAGTGGCGCCACCTGGCGGCGAAGTTTGATTGCTCAAAGAGGGTCCCAATAATTGCTATGCTACTCCGGCGTAACCCACAGGCTTAGCCTCAGTGGGTTACGTCGGAACTAAGTCTGTAGGCCTAGTGTAGCAGTGGTAATACCTACACAGCCGTTTCACTATAACCTAGGCTATTCCTATAGCTTGTCTCACATTGCCCCATCCTCCTATGTTATCAACAATTCAATATAAAAAAATTATGGTTCCATATTTAAATTCGTCCAAAATGATAATTTTGTAAAGTATGGCCTATATTAGTGCACTTCAAAATTATGGGAAAATTTACAAAAATTCCTTTTGGTTACCATGACAACCTGCTTCGTCGTAAAATATGAGAAATTTACTTTTTACAAAATATATAGGCCTAAATGATAGAACACCTACTTGAGGTACTCAAATTTTCGCCAATTTTTTTAAAATGTGTTATTTGTAGCTAATTTTATCTGTAATAAATTATTTTGGGCTATAACCCTAAATCTGGAGGCCCCAGGCCTTCTGTCCCACTGTATCCCGGTCTCCCCTACATATGAGCGGCTCCTCTCGATGTCTTAGCTGGAGCCAACTGGCTAGCTGCGGGACTGCATCTATGGTCTAGGGCATTAATTAATACCTTCAGCTTCATTGCACCAAATGGAGGAAGAGGCCTCGAATATACATACAGGCCTATAAATATCTGGGACTGGGGGGTCAGCCTGGCTCAAGGTCGGGTCTGTGCACTGAAGCGTAATGTGTATTGGGCTGCAACCATGGCTCTGTATAGAGAATACAAATACCAGTACCGAGAATACACATTCTGATAATACACATCCCCCTCCCCCACTGGCGGCCGCCCCTGTGTTAGTGGGGACCTTCATGATGGGGGCATGAAGGAGTAGAATAACTTCATCGGGAGCCTTCCATAATACCAATTGGCATAACGGATTCGTAAAAGGCGACAAAACTTGAGGCCTTGCTGCTGTGATCAGTCACGTGAGCTGTTTGGCAACCGCTGCCCATATGCACGGGCCCGGGCCTTCTTGCTGGTGGTCTGGCATGGGATTCCTCCTCAGTGAACCAAGTCTGAGATATCAAAGGCCGTGGTTTGTCTGGCCCTGCCTACTATGGTACTAGCCCAGGTGGGTAGGAACAAGCAAATAAAAGAACACTTGCTATCCTTTGAAAAGAGTAGGGGATGTGCCCCGGTAGCGGTTTTCTCCCTCACCTCATAGATGCGGTCATTCATTTCATAGATTTGATCATCCATAGATGCGGTCACTGCTGTATTGGGCAAGCAGCATATAAATATCTGTCCTACTACTGCAAGGCAGACTACCACTATTTGTGAATGACTCCTTGCCAACTTGAGATGTCCCGTGAGGTACTTGATGTACGTCTGGACGTTAAACAAATCAATCAATCAATCAATCAACGCACGGCCGCCTGCATGCCAGCATATGCCAGAGCTGAGGGCCGACTGAGGCTATGTGTATTGGAGTCCTATGCCTGCCCTAGAATGTGAACGCTAGTGGGAGTGGCCAGGAGAGGTAGCCCACCCTACTAATTAGTCTAATAGGGACGCTTGATTCTGACAGGTGAAGCCTTGGTCGACATCGGTGACTATTTAACCACTGACCACAGCAATATAAGTCTCCCACAGAGAACTCGTTAGCCTGGCCCTTTGTCGGCCTCGCCAGGTCCTTCCAGACAATGTATACCCCAGGCTCGTACATCCAAGTCCGCCAACCTACGTAGCTAGTGGAGTTGGAGACTGGAGGTTCGAGTCTGGTGGTACCCGGTACCCGGGTTTAGGTTTGCATGCCACTGCCAGCGAGGAAAAAGTACTACACCCCATGCCATTGCCAATCGACATGCAGGTGCAGAAACATCTAGGATGCAAATATGGCCACACCACAAATAAGTACGGATTATCTACGGAATTTGTTTTTCAAAAATTGGTGAAGGTGGGCGATTTTTTTTTCAATCCTTTTTTTTCTCTGGTGATTTCAACTTTAAATCAAGGGGAGCGGGCACTTTTTTTTTCTGAGGAAATTTTTTTTTTTTAATTTTTACCAACTAATATTTCCTGGCTCATACCAGGACACTGAGAAAAGTTAGAGGTACAGGGCCTCAGTGTAGGTTATATAACAGGCTGATGTAAGAGATGGGAAAGATAGGCTGGTGTTGTGCTCTGGACTTATACCGGTAATTAACACCTTGAATGCAGTATACAGGTTAACTATAGAGAATTTATTATGTTTTTTTAGGTGTAAATTATGAGTTCACAGGACCAACATAGCAGATATGGACAACAGCAGGGTGGATGGCCATCTGACTACCCTCCTCCACACCACCCGCCCCCTCCACTATCACAACACACTCCTCCAACAGGGTCACAGCAGCCATACGCACCCCTTCCTCCAGGGCCACCTCCTCCGGGCCCTCCGCCTTATCGACACGGGCCTCCGCCATATGGACAAGGACAAGGGTCATCTCCATATATGTCAGGCCATGGACCACCACCTCATGGACCTCCTTCACATGGTTACGGCCCACCTCCACAGCGGTATGGACAACGCGCACATGACTATAGGCCGTATCCTGATAGTCACGGCTCTCACCCGCACGGCTATGGACAACCACCGCAGGGACATGCGCCTCCTCCGCCAGGCTACGACCCGCGAGCGAACGAAAGGCCGTCTATTCAGGGGTATGGACATGGTGTGCATGGACCGCCACAGCACAATCATAATCAGGAAACTACCCCAGAGATGCAGCCTCACAGAACATTTCATGGGTATGGTCATAGCCAGGATAATCCATCTCGCAACCAACAGTCAGATGCATCTTATGGCACTGTTAGAAATGTAGAAGAACAGACCGAGCCACCAAGTGAGCAATCAGCTGCCCAAGAATGGGTCAATTCATGGTTAATAAAAAATAAAATAAACCACAGATTAAAAAAGAAAAAGCAGCAGGAGGCTACGCTAACAGTAAGTATCATGGCATAATAACTGAACTTGATTTATGATAGTGACTTTGAATTTATTGATATTACAAAGGCAATATTAAGATGTACCTAGCATCAATTCATAGGTAATTTCTTGTTGTGGAGGGTGATATCCATCCATGTGATTATTACAGGTTCCTGATGCGAGGCGTTTGATGCGAGAAGCACTTAGTGTGACTGAAGACCTACAGCGAGTGGAGAATGACCTACGTGAGAGCCTAAACGACACAGAAGGCATGTGGGAGCAGCTCAACCAGAAGGTGAAGCTACTCAAGGTAGGTCACAGTACTTCTGGTCTATAGGGTACCTAACTCTTGTCACGTGACCGCCGACTTATGGGCTACCCAACTTTCAGGATGGTAGGATTTTTTGTCTCCATATATGTACATATATCTCCACTAATATTGAGAGTTGGGCCTTAAAATCTCAAATTTGGGACCTGTATTGTCTAAGTTACATATAGTTGTTTTTATAAGTATTCTACAATTTCCATAGCACCTGTGCGGCTTGTATAATTTGTCAACGTTCGGGGTGTGGCTTTATATATATATGCAAGTTAGGTTTATATGTGAGAGTTAACGGTTATGCAATACACATGTACATATACATGTACGTAGTTCAGCTTGTTACTGGACATCGATTTTCTCTCTTTGTATCTCTGATCTAGTGATCGATGCCCAGTTTTATACTAATCAGCGCTGGGCAGCTGTCGCAATGTCGCAAAAAATGTGCGACAGGGGTCTTGGAAAATGCGACAGGGACATTAGGAACAGTTTGGGCTTTCTAAAACTGAAAGAATTTTGTAAATATCCCAATTAGAACCAAAGTTAGGACCATTTCAATAGATTTCACAGGCTTCCCCTAAACTAGTCCGACACATCTGGCGCTACTGCGCCAGACTGCAGCTACATAGAGATCCTATAGTGGGAGTAAGGAGGGTGTTTTTCTCATATATGTACTCACTGTCAGTCCCTGAAAATAGTCAATCCTGTCCCCAAAAATGTACTCCACATGTCCAGCATACTTATACTGCTGCAAACATGTCAATGTCAGTGTATGTCACACATTTTGATATCAACTGCAGAGAGAAGTGGTGGGAGGGGTGTCCCAGAGGAGTGGAATTGGCATAAAAAAGCCAAGATTACAGATCTATTTATGCATTAGGAATACCTTATGGATGGTGAACAGGTGGGAATACATTGAGGGACATGTGGCTGAAAGCATTAGACTGAAGAGTGAATACTTCCATCAAAATAGCTACTCTGCCAGATTGGCAGAGTGACTTGGTTAGCCCAAAGGCACATGGTTTCTACCCCTGTTACAGGGGTAGAAGTGTCGAACTACCCTAAACCCCTCAGTATACACCCATCGAACAATGGGTTTGCAATTTTTTCTTGGATCTATACACCTGCAAATCCCTCAGAGTACACCAATCTCAAGTTGAAATTCCAAACTTTTCCAGGAGCAATATGCTTACAGAATGCACCAATCTGAAAGTAAAATTCCCATAGTCTTTGGAGCAACATGCCCAGAAACTATAATTATACCAATCTAAAATTTTCTCAAATTTCTTGGAACATTGTATCAAGATCCGCTCAGAATTAACCAACCTACATAGATCTATGTGGAAATATGCCCCCAAAATGCACCAATCTAAAGGTAGAATTCTCCTGGAGCAACATGTTTGCAAAATTATTAGAAGTTAACTAATCAATGAAATTTCTAAATTTTCCTGAAACAAAATGCTCTCCAAACCATCATAATACATCTATCTAAAACGTAGAAGTTCAAAATCTAGGGCAAGCAGTACCGGTATGCTCCTAAAGCCCCCAGAATATAGCATTCTAAAAATGGAAATCCAAATTTTTCTGGATCAATATGCACCTGTTCATAGAAAACACCAATCCAAAAGTAGAATTTCAAAATTTTCCTTAAGCAATAATTCTCAGAATGAACCATTCTAAAGGTAGGCCTATTTTCTGGGAGCATTTTGCCATAGCAAAATGAACAAATCTAAAGATAGAATTAAAGAATTCCTTCTAGCAATGTGCCCTGAGTGCCCTAAAGCCCCTCAGAGCACACAAAACTAAAGTCAGAAATATCAAAGTTTTCACACCCAAATTCACCTCAACTGTCCCCGTCTTAAATTCAGAAATACTTTGCTCCAAAGATTTCTTGGTTTGCTCCAGCATATCACAACATGCCCAGCCCTCATACTTCAGACCAGTGGCTCATTTTGGCTGTTTTTTGCCTTACAGATTGCTTCTAGGGCAAAATCCTGACTAGGTGCCAATATATTCTCTATGCCAATGTGTAATATGAGGGTAGAAAACACTGGAACCTCAGTTAGAAAAAATCCTACTGAACACTTTTTTTGCAAAAATTAGGGTTTTGTTGCATATTTTTGGTGTTTTTAGTACATTTCCTACATGAACCGTGAACGCCAGCATTCTTCACTTTTCAGGTATTTAGAATTAGAATTTGACATATCTTTATTCGCAGTAGGATTCCTGAATATCGAGCCATTCTACACAGGGTGTTATTTTGAAAAAATATAAAACATTTGATAGTGTATTTGCTCTCCGAAATAGAGGGAGTTTGGTCATAGTTTAATTGATTGTTGACAATCCAGTCAAGGGCTATTAGGTTCAGTTCAGTGCAAGTAAAATGGGATCAGACATGGATGCAGATTCCGCAGCTTTTGTCGAGAAAAAAATTCAAATTGCTTAAAGGTGAAATTTGCCTAAAAACACCCTATTTGGCGAGAAAAAAATTCGAAATCGCAAAAAAAGTGAAATTTGCCTTAAAAACACCCTATTTGGCGCGGAAAAAGTTCGAAATCACAAAAAAGTGAAATTTACCTAAAAACACCCTATTTGGCAAGGAAAAAAAATTGAAATCGCAAAAAGTGAAATTTGCCTAAAGACACCCTTTTTGGCGAGGAAAAAGTTTGAAATCGCAAAAAAAGTGAAATTTGCATAAAAACACCCTTTTTTGGGAGAAAAAGGTTCGAAATCGCAAAAAAGTGAAATTTGCCTAAAAACACCCTATTTGGCACGGGAAAAGTTCGAAATTGCAAAAAAAGTGAAATTTACCTAAAAACATCCTATTTGGGAGAATGCACTCATGGACACACTCATGAACACCCAAACAGACATACACATAGGCATGAACATGGCCTTCTACTTCATATAGCCACCCATGGATTTCTACTTTGATGAGACCGAATATAGCTTTCTGTTAGAAAGACTCTGTTACATGGATGTCGATGTCCAGTTTTAGATATATACCCATATAGTGAATTGGAGTGCTATAATATTGGACTGCTGTATATTCTCACAGTACATGCTGTTAAAACATCTTTATATGTTATCCGAAGGTCAATTATTTTACACAGTCTCTGTCCTACTAATAATGCCCGGGACACATTGAAACATGGTTCGACTGATTATCAGTCGTATCTAAATACAATATTTTGGACGAGTTGGGCCCATGAAAGTTATTTGTTTTTGATTTGTTTTTAGGAGAGACTTTCTCAAATAAAAGCACTGGTGTCGAAACCAGCCCTGGAACAGGTTATAAGTAGGATGTCACAGATAAAGAACAAACGGGTAAGAGCTTTTGGTTGGTAATTCCGGTATATATGTTTCCAGACAAATTGTAAGAAATCTCGATTGTATGTTAAAAAAAAATGGGTAAAGAGATGTCAATTTGAATTGATTCCTACAAGTTTATGTACCACACTAATAGTGATACTGTTTGTAGTTTTCACCAACACACCACTGCAGAAGTGACACCCTTACTTCAACACTGATATTAATACAATAGCAGTACCGTCATATTTTTCTATAGCTAAGACTAAAAGCCAAGAGGAAAAGATGTTATCGAGAAGAACAGAAGAAATTAAAACGACGTGAAGAACTGCACCAGTCCATTGACACGTGGAGGGCAAACATACTGAAGAAGGACGAAGACAAGAAAAAGGTGCAATTTTATTTTTTATTTTTTATTTCATAAAACAAACAGCATTTCGTGTAATTTCTAATTATGATATAAGATCTATTTACCTGTGTAAGAGAACCAGTAGATATATTAAATCATATTCTTCATTTGCTTAAATGCATGTCACAAGAGTAGGCCTGTAAATTATCTCCTTATAAGACTCGCCTATATCTGTTGCGGTATCATAATCTAAAAGCCTTAAATGTTAAGATCATATCACTGAAGGACTGGGCGGCCAATTATTGCGACTAAAGAACATGTATTTCTTGTGTGCAATAAAACCCATAGAACTTAATTAAAATTGATATTTCAATACATGATTAGGAGAAGGAGCTGAAGGCTGCGGCAGATGTGACGCTAGCTGAGGTGCGTAGGAAGCTTCACGAGGCAGAGAAGGCACGCGACGTTCTCATGGCTCTCCGCAAACTACGACAACTCAGGAAGGATGCTGCAGAGAGGAAAGGTACAGAGTCCTCAATCAGTGGAAATTAGAGCTATAAATTAGTAAGGAAAGAAAATTTAGCATAATGGGTGATGCTATATACTAGCAGTAGAAACAGATATTGTGTACCATATTGTAAGTCAGACTGCGTTGTAAGTGATGAGAAAGTTTTATTAATATTGTAATTAATCTGTTTTTACCTGGATGGTCTCAGGTGTGAGTTTCTCGAGAGCGCTGGACACAGACTTTGAGGAGCGTACTGAGGAGCAGCTTGTGATGCTCCGTGAGCAGCTCAGCGTATACGAGGCAGAGAAGATGACACTAGAGGTTAGTTTTCTGAGGGCTATACAATTCTATTATCCTTTATTCATTCTAATCTTAATTATAGGGAATATCAATCTGGTCCTCGATAATTAGGATTCCTTGAAGTCTAGTACGATATGTTACTATTTCATTAAAGGTAGATACACATTAATCAATCGTATTGTCTACTTATGTGCAGTTATGTAATGTGTCGTTGTTATCATTTGCATTTACCCCTTAGACCATGCTGGAGATGGAGGCGGAGGAGACCCGAGAAAGGGAAATTGAAGAAAAGAAACAGAAAATTGAAGAATTAGAACGAAGAAAAGAACGAACTATCAAGCGAATTATCTTTGGCCGAGAAGGTGAGTTGAGCATTTGCGTCTAGTCTTATTGACAACAGTTAATTACATGTTATGGAGTAATACCGGGGCACTTTATTTTATGCTTCAAGAAGTACAATTCCATAAATAATAATTCATTCATCATCTAAAAATCATGAATTTATATTAGGAAGTTGCCATTAAAACAACATGGAAAGGGAGGTGGAAATTCATGGATTTAGGAAGAGGATTGAACAAAAAATATTGGAACCTAAGCCTTTCAATCGGGGGAACCAACCAGTTTGGAATCGGGGTAGGGGACCAAAGCAATGTCGCCACCTTTAATCGAAAAAGGCAAAACCAAAAGGATGTTGGCGCGCTCATGTGAAAATCCATTGATTGCTCCCACCTGTTGTAAAAAATTAGAGTAATAGAGTACCGTATGTATATATGTAGTTTACTAGTATTGTCGATTTTTATTCATATTGCTAAACCATGTGATATGTACTACCAGTACACAATGTGACATCAATTATGATTTGTCATTTAGTTCAACTTGAAGAGGATGACCCGATTTTGCCATTTCGACAGTACTATGATCAGTCTGACCTTAGCATCGACAATCTCATCCAAATCAGGTAAGATGGTTGTACATCTAATTAGGTGTCTTTAAAGAAGGGGCATACATACAAAAACAACCCATACAAAATGTCAAATTGTTATTGCCAATTTAGTTTTTTTGTCCTCATGGTTTTCCAGCCATGTGGTTGACAGATTTTAAATTCTGTATGGGACCAAACATTACCCATGGAATTACATGAAAGACGGCGGATACTAGACTCACCTCAAACATTTTTGTCTGATTTACCTCTATCAACTTGTAGATGTACACCTTTCTATATTAGTTTCTCTGTATCTTTCAGACATGAGTGGGACCTGTTCCTTGTACCACCAATGTCAGGTGGCAGTCGATTACCTGAAGGCTGGGTGATGCCCAGTGAACCCTCATCTGATGCTTGGGCCTCCGTCCTCAAAGACCGACTCACTGTCACATGACACTTGACATTATCATATTTGTATTAGCATAATGATGATCGCTATCCTAGAGTGCTTGAATATTGAAGAACGTTTTAGGCAAATATATATGTGGCTAATGGAAACTATATTTTCTGATCAGGTGAATAAAGATATTTATGATCAAAATTGAGTGTTTTGCATCCGAAAAAGTAAATGTACTTTTCACACGTTTCACAATGTCATAGTCATAATCTACTCATTGTTCCCACTGGCCGTGTCCATACACTACTCACACTGTTCCAACTGGCGTGCCCATATACTACTCACACTGTTCCAACTGGCCGTGTCCATATACTACTCACACTGTTCCCACTGGCCGTGTCCATATACTACTCACACTGTTCCAACTGGCTGTGCCCATATACTACTCACACTGTTCCAACTGGCCGTGTCCATATACTACTCACACTGTTCCAACTGGCCGTGCCCATATACTACTCACACTGTTCCAACTGGCCTTGTCCATATACTACTCACACTGTTCCAACTGGCTGTGCCCATATACTACTCACACTGTTCCAACTGGCCGTGTCCATATACTACTCACACTGTTCCAACTGGCCGTGTCCATATACTACTCACACTGTTCCAACTGGCTGTGCCCATATACTACTCACACTGTTCTAACTGGCCGTGTCCATATACTACCGTAAATTCCCGCTTACTACCCGCGGGTTGTACGCGAACCAAACTCAGCTTTCATTTGATACCAAACATGCCTATACAGGGTGCGGGTTATACGAGGGATTTTATCACTATAGAACAGTATTAAAATATGAATTTTCAGATCCAAAAACGGGTTATAGCAGTTTCCTGAGTTGGGGGTGCGGGTTATACGCGAGATGCGGGTAGTACGCGGGAATTTACGGTACTCACACTGTTCCAACTGGCCGTGTCCATATACTACTCACACTGTTCCAACTGGCCGTGTCCATATACTACTCGCACTGTTCCAACTGGCCGTGTCCATATACTACTCACACTGTTCCCACTGGCCGTGTCCATATATTACTCACACTGTTCCCACTGGCCGTGTCCATATATTACTCACACTGTTCTAACTGGCCGTGTCCATATACTTAGTACATACTCACACTGTTTCAACTGGCCTATTCCATAAGACTAAGGAGAGCCTATACTGGTTCCAGAGGTATGAACCAGGGGATGCAAGTAGTCGGTTGCCAAGCCTCCATTTGGCCTTATTGTGTAGTTGAATTTGGAGGGTTTTCTCTCCTTCACAATCTGCCAACTATTTGTTGATCTTGTGTATAAATCAGATGTATAGTTTGTAAATGGCATATGCTTTAATTAGATAAGCTTGAAGTAATGTGAATACTTTAAGTCTGAGAAAAATAGAGCATTAACACCTCACCTCACCTGACACAATGGGGAGGTGGTTAACTAATAAGATAGGGGTGGTATGACGCTTATCAGTCTTTTAACCGAGACTATTGTAAGGTGTTGGTGTCTAGTCCATATACTTTTCACACTATTCCAATGGTATAGTCCATAATCTACCCAAACTGTTTCCACTGACCTATACCATATATACCGGGTACTATTCACTCTGTTCCCACTTCCCTATTCCATATACTACTCACACAGTGTTCTCACTCACCAATGTATATATTCTGCCCTATTTCATATAATACTACTCACACTATTCTCACTGGCCTTTCTCATATTACTCACACTGTTAGCACCGCCAACATATTCCATATTCTATCCACACTGTCCCAACTGGCCTATTCAATATACTACTCACACTATTCCCAACGCCCTATTCCATATACTACTCACACTGTCCCTAATGGCCTATTCCAAATACTAATCACACTGCCCTATTTCGTATACTACTTACACTGTTCCCACTGCCCTATATCATCTACGGGGCTAGCATACATCCTGGTACTTCATTATAGTCGGGGGCTACACCCCATCTCCTTATCAGGTTAACCCCCTTCTTGTGCACCTGGAACAAAGAGGTTGATAAGAAATCACCCACGATGCACTGCTCTGGGAGTATATACTACTCACTGTTCCCACTGCCCTATTCCATATACAAATGTACTACTCTCACTGTTCCCACTACTAACCCTATTAAATAGTAATTCATATACTACTCACACTGTTCCTACTACCCTATTCCATATACTACTCACACTGCTCTATTTCATATACATGTACTACTTACACTGTTCCCACTGCCCTATTCGATATTATTAATATTCACACTGTTTCCACTGCCTTATTCGATATACTACTCACACTGTTCCCACTGCCATATACTAATCATACTGTTCCTACTGCCCTATTCCATATACTACTAATTTTTCCCACTGCTTAATTTCATATACTGCCCATACTGTTCCCACTGCCCTATTTCATATACTATTCACACTTTTCCCACTACCCTATTTCATATACTACACACTGTTTCCATTACTTTAGTCCCTACACTACTCACACTGTTCCCAAATCCCAGAGAAAAACAGCACTAAACTATCTCCTAGGGGTGTATATAATATAACTATATCGCATAAGCCATGCATGCTGCAGTAATAAAAAGTACAAGTCAATAGTAATTTCTTTCCAATACCTTATTCTTTATTGTGGTCTATGTTCGCATAAAATAAACGTACATTGCACCAAACAGGAACATAACCTGGGAGTCTCATCAGCTTTGTGTACATACTGTAGGTAAGTTGTTATGGCGCCAAAGCCAAATTGGATTGCTCGAAATGAAAGTGGCCAATCACAAAAACTAATGGTAACCTAAACTGGTGGTTCCTTCTTATAGTTAAATACAGGCTTTTCGAAATCAGTTAAATCCAGAAAAACCTGGAAGACAATGTGGCTCTTGTTCAGTGCATTTTTCACAAATAAGTAAATGCTGTGACCATAAAATGTTTACTCAGTTTCAGTTGTGAAATTCTGTGTTAACCATATATCGCCAAAGCTGAGTATCTAAATGTTTTTAATACAAACATAAACTTGTAGCCATTACTCTCGATTTTTTTTAAAAACAAGACGTTACTATGATGTAACTAATGACAATTAGAAATGCTCAATATTTGTCACTTTCCTGAAAATAATATACATCATGCATATATACATGTTTTATTTTTTATAATATTCTCATTTACCACCAAAGTAGGACTTTCATCACCAGCTTGCACTGTCATTAACATTTCACTGACTGGTTTTCCCAAATACATGTTTCCTCGTTCATATTCAATGTTGCATCGCGTGAGAGGTGAACAAACCGCTAAGTCACCATATCAAAGAAAAATGCTCCCCCCCCCCTTTTTTTCTATTGAGTGGTAATGAATACCGTTTGGACATATATATAGGAAGATGACTGTACAGCCTTACACCAAAGAGCAAATAATACTAATAAAGTATTCTTTGCTCTTTGCTTACACTAAGATACATTGATTGCCAATTTTAGGAATAAAAGTGTCATCTCTCTGATCTCTAATAAATACAGACACCGGTATATAATTAACCTACCTCCATCAACTGCATACTTAGGTCCGTACTGATTTCTTAAATAGTCTTTAATATGCGTAACTATATTATACACCTTGCATACAGCCATATTCAAATAACGCCAGAATACAAATTGTGATCAGACAAGTTTTGAAAACAGTGACCATGGTAGAATAGTCAACACAGTTTGTTGAATATCATCGGTATTACCAACAAGTGTAGGAACCCCAGCGTTACTTTGGAACATAAACTAGGATATTTGGTTATTTATTCAGTGTAAAAAGTGAAAATAAGATAAAACGACGCTCACAATAATCAATAGCTAGATCAAATCACTATGAGTCTAACACATTACAAATGTCAATCCTACATCGCAACCCGAATCATTGTGATAATGGATACGAACCTATGATAGATACAACCACCTTTCCTTTGTGAACTTCCCTGGCATAACTTTACAAAATACCAAAATATTCCGTCAAACATGACTTTAGGTGTTTCAGATATTACTCATTTATTTCTACACATCACAGACTTTTACGAGTAATGATGAAATTCCTTAACACACAAAGGCTCCTCTTGTATCCTGTATGAAACATTAGTAAGTATATAATCAATATTATCTTAATTAAAGACAATCAAACTGGATGACATGGCAAACTAATATACATGTAATAGCAAATACTTGCTGCCAAACTTAACATGTATAACTCAAGAAAACCCATATAGATGACTGATATGATAATGTGGGACAGGTTCTTCGGAGTCTAGTAACAAGTATCACTATACGCTATCAACTGAACTACTCACTTTCTGTTTAACCCCTGCTATAATCCATTACAAACCTTAGGGATATGCTTGAAACTTAATATAAAAAATGTCATTTCTTAACTAATTCTTACACTGGATCTTAAAACCCGCTGATCTGCATAAATGTGGATTTTAAGTTAGTTAATCTTTAAACCCATTGGATTAAATGTGAATTTTAATAGAGGGTACATTCAATGTCCATAGAGTATCTGCCTGATGCAATGTACAAAAGCATGGCGACACTTAACAACCAGGCAGTTCTACAGCACACAACATTGCTAGGATGCAAACACACCACATCGACTTCCTTATCACGTTTCTCGGGAAGGAAATACTATGCTGAACGTAAAACCGTCTGTACATGTATAACTAGTAATAGGAAATTCTGCACACTTCAAAACGCAGGACAACAAACTATAAAATGCCCTGTGGTGTGAACTATGCTTTAACCTTGTTAATATTATCCCAGGCCCAGCGTTCCTGGAATGCTGTAGGTAGTTATTATTGCCAGATGCCAGCATAGTTGCCCCACAGGCCGGCGGGCAGCGGGCCGCCAGCGGCAAACAGCTTTGTACCCGAGTCGTCGTAACAGTGTGTGTAGATGGCGTTTGGGTACTCGTTGTCCATGAAGTAGTACCGATATGTGTCGTCATGCCTCTGAAAATAGTAAGATATATATTACTTTACCAGTGCAGCTTACAAAAGTATTTCAAATAATATATCGTTACACCACTATAGCATCACAATTTTCTATGTAGTAAAATAAAGGGAGGGGTTACTTGTTACATGACCTATATTTCATTACATCGCTTATAAGTTGATTTTTATTTGGAATTTTCTTTTGCTGTGAGTCGATTTTTTACCCTCAAAAGTCCAATTCGACTTATAAGTGAGGTTTTGAAAAAATACATGTATAAACTTTTTAGGGGCCCAAAAATTTTAATTCTATATACTGTAAAATACACCTTTTTTTGAGGATTACTTTCCCCTGTAAGACCTGCTTGTTTTTATACAAGCAGGGGGTCGTCGTAATAAGGGCAGAATATCATAAATTTATAGTGCTCAATTTATCTGGGCAAAAGGTGCTTATGGGGGGTTTGGGGTGGGGTCTAGCCCCCAAAAAAATCTCAAACTCCAATTCGACCTAGAAGTGGGGTTTTCCAAAAGTTCAATGCATTTTGCTATAGGTCGATTTTTTTCCTCAAAATTCCAATTCGACCTATAAGTGAGATCGACTGTATATAGGCGAGGTTTTACGGTAGATCTATATGTTTTATAATGTGTTACTTTTAGCAGCATGGGAGTGCTAATACCCGGAATCGGGGGGGGGGGGGGAGATTTCGATCCCTCTAGGCCGGGGGGGGGGGGGTGAAAAAAATTGTGTTGCAATTGGCATTTATTTTTTTCTCCATTTTTTTTCGTTTTAAATTCTAAAAGAACTACTTATATAAAAATTGTTTTTAATGACAGTGGTTTAGAGTGGTGAGGAACATTTGGGTAATATCGTCACTAGCCAGACTAGGTGCATGATATTACCCATATTTACCCTGCTTCATCCTGTCGCTGGAAAAAAAAGTGCCCCCCCCCCCCGGCTATAGTGTAGCAGATCTAGGTCCCTAGGCCTACCCTAGCCTCTATAGGTCTGATTCTCTCCTGAACCATTTTACAGATATTTAATCTAGGCCTACCCTAGAATTAAAATGAGTTTTAGTCAAGTTAACCCATGACCCATGGTCATGTTCACAGCAAATTTTGCCCCATGTCTGTGATAAACTGTACCCCATCTTCACGGCAAACTGTGGCCAATGTCCGTGACAAAAACCTCATGTCCACGGCAAACTGAGTGCCATTTCCTTCACTGTGCCCCATAATCGTAACAAACTGTGCCCTGTGTCAAGGCTGTGTCCCCAGAGCTTAGTGGCGCCGCCTGTCGTTGTGTGACGGCACTGAGAGGTTGCCTAGCAACCTGACGTTGCCTGGCAACCTGCAGTGTTGACACAACGCATGCGCAGTGCGCACCTCTTGCCCAGGCATGACGTAGCTTTTCTGATGTTAGCGAAATCAGTAATTGGGGGCATTGATCATTAAATGTGGACAAAGGAAAACCCCAAATGAAAATTGAAAACGGATGATAGATGCCATGACATGTCAGGAATCAACATGTAGAGGTAAAGCATGGAAAATTAGTTATAAATAGATGTTCTCAGAGTTTGTTCTGCTACTTCCCCTTCGCACAGAAAATCGCCATTTTGTATGATTTTTGTTTCTTGCAATGGGAAGCAGGAAATGATCTCCTACTATCACAAAATATCGTTAGCATGGTAATATCGATAGGAAACGTGGAGCTGACGTCTTCCTTGTAAGGTTTAAGGAAGAAAAGAAGTTATTTTGATTTAGATTTGTAAAAAAAAGTATAATGTATTGAGACTGCCATGAAATGCGCAAAATGTTGTATTCTTGCTTTTGTAAATCGTTCTAAATCATCAATCAAAAAAATATTTCTCTTTTTTTCTTCAAATCTTATTGTAGCACCGACAACAGAGAACACAATGAATGGATCATAATCATAGGTTATAGAGAGATTGCATATAATTTTTGAGAGTGAACACGAACGAAGCCTTTTCTCCATACAAAACAGTGTTAGAATCGGCCCAGAATCGGCGAAATCGGCGAAAAGTGAAGCACTTCCAACACAAAAATGGCCATAGACGATTTATCTCAAGAAAATTCTTCATGAAACTTTGATAGAAAGTGTCATAATACACAAATACACAATTTGGTGAATTAATAAGATGGGAAATGCTTTATTTGATGTTTGCAGAGGGAAAAAACTAAAGTGGGCGACCCCCCCTACAGAGGGAGGGCTACTACATTATAACGTTATAACCTTCATAGATTGTGGTACCGTAATATAGTAACCCCTCCCAATAACAAATGTGGGGACCGGCCGCAACTCAACGCTATCAATACAAACAAAAGCACACTTACTTTAAAAAAATCTGGAATGCTAAATTCTAAAGTTTGTAGGGACTATAGCGTTGCTGGTTCATAAAATCCTGCCGTTTAGAATACTATGAATACATCTTTTTCCCATACATGAATAAGGACATAGAAATTAGAGCTGCGGCTTTCCAGCACGAAAATACATAATTTTTAGAGGCAAACCACTGTTATTTTGATGATTTAATATAGCCTATGCAGCATCTGTCAATTTGCGATATTAACAGAATACAAAGCAGGAAACTTACCAGCCAGCCTTTCCCTACTTGCAAGGCACACGTGTGGCCACAGCTTAGGTCGATGTACTTGTGGGCCCGGATGTCGTAGAAATACATACAACCTGCACCGGTTCCAATTGTCACAATATCCTCGTTGAAACTGACCGAGCGGATTCCTACAAACAAATGGTATGGATGAGATACGCATAAGCCGCATCAGGGGTATGGTTTTGGCAATTATAGTAGTGTAGTAGGTTTATAAATGTACTCATATAAGCAGCACCCGACTTGGGCAAAGCTTATAAGCCGCATAGGGATTCTGATGCGCGTATATGCTGCGGCTTATACACAAGGTTTTACAGTATATAACATTTAGCCATGGAGATGAGGACCTGGGTGTGCAGATTTGGAATGCTACTGCACGAGTGTAGAATGTTTAAGTACAAGGCGTAACCATTCAGCATCACATGAATGCATCGTCCACCGATTTTTATCACACAAAAACCTTATATATACCTGCATTGCACGTAATGATCTCCCTGTAGCGCAATGCATTGTTCAATACCAAAATCATAAATGATGACTGATATTATTGATTTTCTTCTACTTTCTTTATAAAAGATGATTCTATCATTTCCAAGTAATGTAAGAAAGGCAACATTGATGGTTAGTCCAAAACTTAGTAATACTTACCAGAACCTCTTTGCATGGAGTCTACGAAGTCAATTTGTTTGAAGGTCCGGGTATCGATGAAGGTGACATTTGACTGAGAACCTACAGCGAACAGTTGATGCCTTTCACCAATAGACATGCACACATTCTCCCGTGGATGCAAAAGTCGCTTGCTTGCTTTCTGAAAAAGATAAATTATCATCGCATGGTGACGTTTAAGAGCTGTTGTAGGAACATGTATATATATTAAAAGATAAAGTCAAAATTCAAACTTACTTCTCTGATGAAAAAAATTTAACCTAAGGCCACACCAAAAAAAAAAGTTGGTCTACGGATTTCCCGCACCATATTTTTGAAAATGCAAATTTTTTTTTTTTTTGAAAAAAAAAGTGTCTACGGATGCGCCCGCACCACTTTTTGAGAAATTTGAATTTTTTTTTTTTTTTTTTTTTTTTGGGTGGCTTTTTTTCTGATCGCTAGCCAAATTTGGGAGTTTGCAAAAATGTTTCCCTCAAAAAAAAAAATTGCCCCCGCTCCACTTGATTCAAGGTTAAAATCCGCAGACAAAAAAAAAATTTGGAAAAAAAAAAAAAAAAATTTCGCTCGCTCGCACCATTTTTTCAAAATGAAAATCCGTAGACCAACTTTTTTTTTTGGTGTGGCCTAATGAAATACATAACATAGGATATGACTGTAATCAAAATAAGTATTGTACTTACTTGTCGAAATGTCTTGACGTCGAATAGGTGAATATATGCGTTGAGTGAAAGAGCTGCCAGTTCCTGCAAAATGTGTAAAAGAAAAAGTGTCACTATTCAGTCAGCATCACCAACAAGTACCATACACACACAATTTGGGAAGTATTGTAAGTATTAAGGTACTCAGGTAAAATCATACTCTTTTCTATAACTACAGAAATTCGATGTTTAATTGTAATAGGATGTTTTGATATCTTACCCCGCAGTTCTTATTGAAGGCTAAAGCTCTGACTTTTTCTGCTTTCTTACAGGTAAGGGAAGATTTGGCTTCTATAGACGGGTAGATGGGGAGTCCAGTTGCATGGACATTGTTCTTTTCTAATTCGTCGTTGATGTGCCATAAACAGATTTTACTGTCTCGTGAACCTGTTAAATTAAAGTCATATGTGTGAAAACATATTAAAATTGTAACCACAAATATACAGCAGTCCAACATTATAGCACTCCAATGCACTATATGGATATATATCTAAAACTGGACATCGGCATCCATGTAACAGAAAGCTATATTTATTAGAAGTAGAAATCCATGAATATCTATATGAAGGAGAACACCATGTTCATGCCTATATGTCTGTGTGTATGTTCATTTCGAAATTCAAGATTGCAACCATTGATTGAATGCCACCATGCTTTCAATGTAATCTCGAATTGCAGTTGCAGTAGTTTGATACTAATAAAAAAAATCTATTCTATTTTTTTTTCATGAACAGTTGGCATCCCATAGATTCAAGATGGCTATCACTTATTGAATGTCCCAATGCTTGAAATGCAATCTTGACTTGTAGTTGCATTAATTTGATACTATCAAAAAAACAAATCCTATTTGATTTTTCCTTCATTCAACCCATTCAAGATGGCTACCATTTACTAAATGCCACAATGCTTTCAGTGCAATGAAGAATTGTAGTTGCATTAATTTGATATCTATATAAGAACATTACTATTTGATACCTTTTTCAAACACAGTTGGCACCCCATAGGTTTAGGATGGCCACCATTCATTGAATGCCACAATGCTTTAAATGCAATCTTGAAATGTAGTTGCATTAATTTTAAACAGTTAAAAACATCCAATTTAGTTGTTTTTTTCATGAAGAGTTGGCACCCCATAGGTTCAAGATGGCCACCAATCATTGAATGCCATAATGCTTAAATGCAATCTTGAGTTGCTGTTGCATTAATTTGATTCTTTAAAAAAAAACTTTCTTTTTTTTCTTTCATGAACAGTTGGCACCCCATAGGTTCAAGATGGCCACCAATCATTGAATGCCATAATGCTTAAATGCAATCTTGAGTTGCTGTTGCATTAATTTGATTCTTAAAAAAAACCACTTTCTTTTTTTTCTTTCATGAACAGTTGGCACCCCATAGGTTCAAGATGGCCACCAATCATTGAATGCCATAATGCTTAAATGCAATCTTGAGTTGCTGTTGCATTAATTTGATTCTTAAAAAAAAAACTTTCTTTTTTTTCTTTCATGAACAGTTGGCACCCCATAGGTTCAAGATGGCCACCAATCATTGAATGCCATAATGCTAAAATGCAATCTTGAGTTGCTGTTGCATTAATTTGATTCTTAAAAAAAAACACTTTCTTTTTTTCTTTCATGAACAGTTGGCACCCCATAGGTTCAAGATGGCCACCAATCATTGAATGCCATAATGCTTAAATGCAATCTTGAGTTGCTGTTGCATTAATTTGATTCTTTAAAAAAAAACTTTCTTTTTTTTCTTTCATGAACAGTTGGCACCCCATAGGTTCAAGATGGCCACCAATCATTGAATGCCATAATGCTTAAATGCAATCTTGAGTTGCTGTTGCATAAATTTGATTCTTAAAAAAAAAACTTTCTTTTTTTTCTTTCATGAACAGTTGGCACCCCATACATTCAAGGTGGCTACCAGTCATTGCATGCCACAATGCTTTAAGTGCAATCACAAATTGTAGTTGCATTAATCTGATACTAATAAAAAAACTAATTCTATTCTTTTTTTTATTCATGAACAGTTGGCACCCCATATATTTAAGATGACTACCATTCATTGAATGCCCCGATGCTTGAAATGCAATCTCGAATTGTAGTTGCATCAATTTAATGCTAATAAAAAACAAATTCTTATCAATTTTTCTTTCATGAATATTTGGCACCCCATAAGGTGGCCACCATTCATATTAATGCAAATAGAATGCTTTAAGTGCTATCACGACTTGTAGTTGCATTAATCTGATACTAAAAAAAAAAAAATCTATTTGAATTTTCTTTCATGAACAGTTGGCACCCCATAAACTAAAAATGCACCCAGCACCCAGGTCAACAGCTATATACAGACACGTGTACCTCCCCTGCCTGTTCTCCTTCAATGCACAGTGAAGAGGGTGGGAGGGGGTGACCATCAACAGTGCATAAACACTTTGATTGGATGACAATGCAGTTTTTATATTACAACCTAAATTTGTGCAACGAAAATCATCAAGAAATACTAAGTATTTTTTCCAAAGAATAGCTTTTCTAGAATGGCTCGGTATTCAGGAATCCTACTGCGAATAAAAAAATGTCAAATTCTAATTCTAAATACCTGAAAATTGAGAAATGCTGACGTTCACGGGTTATGTAGGAAATGTACTAAAAACAGCAAAAAAGGGCAACAAAACCCTAATTTTCTCAAAAACTGTTCAGTAGGATTTTTTCTAACTGAGGTTCCACTGTTTTCTACCCTCATATTACACATTGGCATAGAGAATATATTGACACCTAGTCAGGATTTTGCGCTAGGAGCAATCTGTGAGGCGAAAAACAGCCAAAATGAGCCACTGGTCTGAAGTATAAAACTGGGCATCGATCACTATAGAGCTACAAAGAGACAGAGAATCGATGTCCAGTAATAAGCATATCTAGTCGAAAATATACACCTTTATACAATTCAGTTTCGGACAATTATGTATTACTACTTACAATTAATGAGATGCCTTCAGACATAACTACATGATACAAGCTTTATGAAGGACGCAGAATTGCCATTCTATGAGGACAAAATGCAGGAAAACTTATTATTTTTGTCAGATCTTGGAAGGAAGTTAACAGAATACAATGCAGTGAAAGAGCAGGAATTCCTACAAAAGCAGAAAAAGTGGAATCTCTGATGACGGTTACCTGAATTTGTATACGTAGCACAACGGTAGTTATAATAGCGTGGTTATTAATTAACAACCACATGGGGTATTCTGGTCCTGTTTTAAACTAGGTATTACTTCCTATACAGTCACGAAAGACCATCATTGTGATTTTTCTAAAAATAAAATCTTACCTGTTACTAGAAATTCGTCGTCTAACCAGTTAATGTCGAATATCCAGTCTGAATGACCATGCTGAAAAGGCGAAATACTGATCTTAAGACTTTTGTTCTATTTCATAGTAGGATGAAAAGATTAATTGTTCACTAACTATAGATAAATTTTTCATAAACAGTTGCCTTCCATCTTATAGTGTTTGTTCTTAAATAATACATGGACAGCTTTAATAAATGTGTTCCAACACCGCATGAGGAAATCTTTCTGTGATGGGGTATCGCATTATAATATTTTCCCTTTGAAGAAAAGTCCTTACCTCGCCAATACAGACAGGATCGAATGTAGGGAGTTTGTAGACAGCCAAGTCATTTGTGTTGTCTCCTCCTGTAGCGAGTAGCGTCTTTGACGGGTTAATTGTTATACTATGTATACCACACGGACACTGTGCTGCAGCGGTGTCCTGACCGCTCTTCAGTGATGGGATTTGGACCATCTCCTTGGTGTTAGTGTTCAGAACTTGCAGCTGTAACAACCAGAGTTTTATTATAAGAAGCGTCCTCATCATATTTGTCATGGCTTGGTGATGAGAAACAAGGATGTTATTTGGAGTGGCCTTATTATGGTAGATCGAATATTATGCTTCATTTATGAACGGTGAATCCAATCTATTACAAGGTTATGCATTTTACAAGTAATCAATACTGTAATGTGACCTCTGTACAGACGATTGAATCTATGAGATGAATAGAACTAAAGACAGGAATCCGGCTTCTACGCTTTCACCAACTTTCCAAAGGCAAAGTAATGTTTTTCACCTTCCATGTAAGGGTAATGACAGGACATTTTTATAATCGTATTGCAAGGAAAACATTGAACTACTATCACATGTACATGTACTATCGTCTACCCCACTTATTTAGCGTAACCCAAGTTATGAAAGTATTTGACTATTATACATATATATATATGTACTATGCCAGGTCACGAAATGCAAGTTGGATCACTCACCTTGTTGCACTTTGTGCCATATACAACCTGCTTGTCTGATACCCAGCTTGCAGCAAATATCTTATTTATTTTTCCAAGTTTGAACTGTTTTTCTCGCAGCATCCCAGGAAGGTGTCTTGATGCGTACTCCGACACAACTTTTTTAGGGTATGGCTGGAATATACCGTACTGCCTTTTGAAGACATGCCTAAATATTTCCAGCGGAGGTGGATCAGTCTCCTGCGGCACATACCGAGATGAGCTACTACTGTGGAAGTGCTTCATCTCGGAATTGTCTATGTTTACCACTTGATATAGGGTATGGGTGGGTTATATACCTTCCTTTCCTGGAATAGAAACACAACTTGAATAAGTTAACCATTGTTGGTATAACATGAAAAGACAATTTTTACAAATTGTAATTACAAGATGAAAGGCTGAGCACCGTCATAAGTCATTCCTGACACTTATTGTTATACTTTTTCTTTTCTTTTTAAATCGGTTTTTATTTTTCAACTGGGACAGTTTGTCAGTCTAGGACTTTTAGTTCTAACACGCACGGCAGTGACTCTCCCATTGAAGTCTATAGACCAAGCGGTGTGGTTTGGTCAGGGGACCAAGTCACTGACGCCAAATTCGTAGCGCACATCTAGGCAACAGTACCATCTTCTTGGTTACAGCCAATCAGCACACAGCACTGAGAGGTGTGCCTGCGGCCCGCTATCAGTCCGATGTAGTGATGTTTACAGTGGATTTACAGCTTTATTTCTCATATTTAAAGTGAATTTACAGTTTACAAGGTGTTTTGTTTGTTGTCAGAACCGCATTTAACCATGTCACACCTGCGAGGGCCTCTAGACCAAGTCACTCCATCTTGGGAGCCTGTCCCATGGCACCTGCGGTGCCCCTGGACAGGCTCCCTCGACGTCGTGACTTGGTCTAGAGGCTCCTCTAGCCGCGCCATGGTTAAACGCGTAGCCCTAGCCCCGATCTCCCCGCACTAGCCCAGGTCGGGTCATGTGTGTGTATGACTCGTTTCCGTTCGTTTTAGTCATTTGCAGTTATACTATATACCTCTGACACACCTATATTATATTTCTAACTGAAAATACTCAAAAGTCTATCGGAACTTAGGCATAAGGCTCTCACCACAGGACATACTGGACAGACAGGTGGTCAGCTAGTTAGGATCGAGTCATAACACTTCAGCTATATTACCCTTACGATGTGGCGTCTGCTGGGGGATCGGTTCACACTCTTTATATACCCTACTGCTTCCTACCGCTCACTAGACTAAAGGCCATTGACAACAGCTTTACCTGGTCCCTGACTCACTTTTTATGCGCAGGGCGCGTCAGTCCTTTCAGTTCAGTTCATCTATTTTATGTTACCTCAGTTCTTTTATTTACAGGCCATAGAGAGGGGCCCAGGGGACATTAAATTAGGTGTGACTTAACAGGACAAAGCATTATTAGCATACCATTAAGATTCTTTGACTATGCGATCATGATGTTGGGCACGTCCAACTACTGGATGCTGGCACAGTGACACTGACATGCACTGCATGATGCAGACAGATCTACCATGGCATGAATCATGATACAAGTGCATAGATATACATGGTTGTTTTCTGTACTTGCAGAGAAAAATTTCTCATTAAGCATATACACGTATTGACCAGAGAGGTTATTGTACCCTCCCTCAGTCCCTGTATATTGACAAATCAAAATTGTAAATAGAGTATTGAAATAGATCTAGATCTAGGCTAGATATATTGACACAATATAGCGAATGTCAATGACATCCCTAGTTTGTACATGATCATTCAGTACAAGTTGGACCAGATTCCAGAGCCAGTGGCAGTGGCAGTGCCAACAGCACACAGTGGTCTTAGACTTGACTTGAGACTCAACTGCAGTTGAGACTTGAGTGACACTCACACTCACAGTGTGAGTGTGACAGTGCCAGCAGAATGAACGTTAACATTAAACAAACGAGTTTCAACAGTACTCTAATTCAAAATTGGAAGCACAACTATTGCGAGGAACACTTACCACCTATCATGTCCGGATTTGTGTGGCTAAATCTCAATTAAACCCTCTATTTTGACAATATTATGAAAGTTCTTTCTTATTTTGCAAAACGCAAACAGCGTTCCAACGCATGCGCGCAGGAAGGTCTTCCGGTGGCTGGTTGTTTTCGTCAGTGCCAGCGCACCGAGCATGCTGGAGCGTCGTGGACGTGTAGATTTGTAGACGACAAAATGCCCCGAACCACGCGTCCAAATCAAAAATCTGTAATACCACACAGGGAAACATTTACCAGGATCAACTACATGTACCAGGTATACATATGAATTGAATAACATTCACAATTACAGCCATTTACTTTGGTCTGAGCGATATTGTGGGATTTCGAATGCTATAGCTAGGTAGACTGGTAACTGGTAACTTAGGGTGCAAGGACACTTAGGGTGCAGACATTTAGGGTGCGTGGACACTTAGGGTGCAGACACTTAGGGTGCATAAAAATGGACATGTAGGGTGCAGAGACACATAGGGTGCAAACACAGGACACTTAGGGTGCAGAGACATTTAGGGTGCAAATTATAGGACACATAGGGTGCAAAGTATTTAGATGCTTTAAGCAATGGAAAATTGGTAAATTGTAAATTGTGGGAGAAATTGATCAAAACTTGGGGTGCAAATTGTAAGTATTGTGGACTATAATTTGGGAAAACTAATGTTTAATTGATCATTTAATATTTCGGATAAATTGGTGAGAATTGAAGATTTCATAACCGCCATTTTAAAAATGGGGACAGAAATCTGACAAAAATATAGATTACCGTATTCGACGTAATAAGCGCCCTCCCCCTAATAAGCACCCCCCCCTTTTTGGGGCATTTTTAAGACTAGGCCTAAGGTTCAAATGTCACGATTTTGGAGTCAATTAAACTCTTAAGTACTAAAAACGCCATAAAAATAATTTCATAAGTGCCCTGGGCGCTTATTACGTCGAATACGGTATAGTACGATTTTGGGATGGAGGGAGTACGATAAATACTATTTATTTTGAAGCAAAATATGGCCTCACCCTGCTCCTCCCCCCCTGGTGATGCCAGGTACAAAGGCCGCCCCCTACCCTAGCAGGTGTGAGCGCTAATCCCTGCCCTTTCTGGCTAAAACACCGCCAAACTTGGCCTAAAATACCTTCATTAAGCCATGGAAAGTTACAATTACTAAACCTTTGTACAATATATGATTTGTATATGGATAAATAGATAATGCCTTTATGACAAAATACTTGCACCCTAAGTGTCTTGTGATTTGCACCCTATGTGTCTCTGCACCCTACATGTCCATTGTTTTGCACCCTAAGTGTCCTGCCCTTTGCACCCTAAGTGTCCCTGCACCCTATGTGTCCATTTTCATGCACCCTAAGTGTCTGCGCCCTAAGTGTCCACGCACCCTAAGGTACTAGTATTCGGTAGACTGTCAGCTGTCGTTTTCATTTGATTGCATCACTTGACCAGTTACCATAGAGTCCTTGACTTGGCTCAGGTTTCAACCGGTATACTCAAAGACTGACAACATTTGTGACATATTAAAGTATTAGCTTTAATCGTGGAATTGTTCATGTGGTTGCATACTCATAGAGATACTATTACTTATTTACTAGTCAACACTCAACGACAACATGTTACATGGTCCGATTTTTTTCCATATTTTAAATTCTACTTAAATATGTTAAAATGTCATTACAATAGCATATTTGAAGGATGGGACACAACAAAATATCATTGATGGGCAATAAGAGGCAATTAACTTATTTGATAAATAAACAAATGCCAACACCCATAGTAATTGAGCTTTCAACCTCGGCATCCGCCGGGGGTACCAGAGGCATTGCCACACAGCTAACACCCATAGATACTGTCTCTGTTGTATTTCACGGGTGGGGGCTGGGGCAGTATCCCACGAAGCCGCAGGCTGAGTGGGATGCGCCCGAGCCCCCACGAGCCCGAGCCCCCACGAGTATCAATGTAGTTGGCATTTGTGTTTCTTTTTTAGTTGAAGCCATTTAGGCCTAATGAAGGAAAAACACATTTTTCTTAGCCCATTGAATACGGCCACATCGTATTCAATGGGGGAATTGAATACGGCCTTCCAGTGCTTAAGCATAGGAGATCTTGTATTTCCAAAAATTAAGACTAGGTATTGTAGAGAATATAACAACTACCATGAACACAGATAGATAGGCCTTTTGCAGTGACAGTACATTTTCAATGGGTGGACTTATAGTGTGCACTCCAAAAGTTTTAAATTGAGTATAAAACAGATATTAACTTAGCTGAAACCCAAGCAGAATTCTGGGAAATAATGATTAATATTAAAAGTAGGTAGGACATGAAGTATGGCCATATCGAACATTCTGGTTCATTTCTTGGAGCAGGCTCTCTATCTATATATAACAGGCTCTCTATCTGTATATAACAATCTGCGTGTAGGTGGATGTGTATTGACCAATACACACCTATTTGCGCCACCAAACTGGCGCAAATAGGCATTAACGAGATGAAGATCGTACACGGCAGAGGGACCTGGAGGAGTGTTGGTATGGGAGTCTGAGACTAGGCTATGGCAGTCAAGAGCAGGCATGTTTTTTTCAGGATTCCTGTTTTTTGGAGCCCAAAGTATCACCCCTGTAATTTGTACAGATCCAGTGAGAAAATGTTTTACCATTAATGGGATAGGGGTCTCTGAAGGGGCCCCATCCCATCCAAATTATCAAAAAATGTCCCCCACCGGAGAACCGTTTTTGACAACTTCTTTGAAATTTTCTCTTCCAAACCCAGTCCCATGCCTGCAAGTTTATCTTCAACGGACACTCCTGTTACCGTATATGTTTTAAACAAACGGGGGGGGGGGGGGGGGTTCGTGTGAAACATGCAAAATTTCTTTCACCTCACCCCCCCCCCCCCCCCCCCACCCCCGGTCAAAAGGGTAAAAAAAAATAAGGCGTGCAGGCCCGTTAAAGCATAGGCCTACTAACGCGCGTTTTTTTCTTCCACTGAAAACAGGTGAGACATGTCCCCCACAACCGGCTGTTAAAAAATTATCACTCCTCATTATGTGGAAGGGAAAACAAGTTCGGAACCCTTTTAAAGGTGCCATTTAAAGGGTTTTAGTACGGTTAACCTGAGTTTATGTCCAAATAACCTCGACAGACTAGGGCACTACTGCCAATAGCCACTCTACCATTGTTATAATTACTCATTGTTTCATTTTAACAGGCAGCACACCTTGTACTCACCCAGAATCCTTCTAACACGGCACTCATACGGTACTATGCATACACCATGAAGAGTATGGCCAAGAAGCAGGTTCTCCGACTGTAAGTTGAATCAGTTTTGATAAGTTTTATGCGTTTTGTGGATGTCAAGAGAAAAAAAACAAAAAAAACTTGTATTTTCAATAGTTACATTTAGTATATCTATTGTACTTGGTACTGAACTATTTTCGACAGGGTTGCGAAATGTATTTATGGACTTCTGTGTACAATTGATAATGCATCACGCTAGACAAGCCTCCTATAATGATGCTTTTGGTTTTTAATCAAGATTAGATGCGTGATACTAAGAGTTACAATAAAGCGCGTCGTTTTCCCTTTCAGCCATCCAGACATAAAAAGAACAATATGCAAAAAATGTTATATGCTATTGGTCGCTGGCGTCACAGCTACAGTTCGGAAGAAAGGTAAATGGTTACATTATCCATTGAAGGAAAATAAACCATCCCGAACTGTTTCTAACATAAATCTGGGATATTTTGTTATATGTCTTAGATTGGATGAGGGATCTATTGTAGATCTACTGTACTTGACATCGTTATATGCAATGATGCAAATAATAAAGATATGTAAACCTGTAACTAAATATTGACGCACCGTATCATATACGAACACAAATGGGTAAACCTGTGGCAGAATAAGATGTGTTGTCTGCTACAGAACCATGTTTGCTCATATTTATCAAATTGAAATTTTACCAATAACTGTTTCAGAGAACAACTTATGTTAAATCCGCCTTCTGTCTTCCTCTGACCTTTTAGGGAAGAAGCAGGACCATATGGTCGTCAAGTGCCTTGAGTGTGAGACCCCTAAGAGATTCCCAACTCGTGCCGACTACCGGTTATGGTCTGACCAGCCTGCAGCCTGGTTCGCCATGTTTCCACCGGAGGCCCCCTTTCCAGTGCCTAGTTCTTCCTCAAACGTCCAGGGGGCCGCAGTGAACCAGGATGAAACCAAGTGTGATCATAGGCGGTGTAGAGATTTTTCTTACTGCAGGAAAGAAGTCAGAATCAAGAGAAGGGCACAGTCAAGAGTATCTTCTACGGACATACAAGAGGATGACCGTGTCAATGCTAACCAAGGAGTGGCAAAATCGACTGAAAATCCAGATAGCCGATCAATTGAGGTGATTGCTACCTCAGAGAGAGAGCAGGAATGTGTGCATGAAAACATGGTATCTGACTCAATAAGGAAGAACTCATCTGAGGAGATGCAGTTGCAAGGAGATATCAATGGCACGCATGGAAGTCGAGAAGAAGAAAATTACAGTGAAATTAATACAAATGAAACTGACTGTAGTCCGGATGCGTTATGTGTAATATTGAATGCTGCATCTGATAATCATGTTGAATCTGCAAAATCGAAATCGAAATCCTGTGATACTGAATGTGAAATTGTATCTGTATCTAAAACATTGAAACGTCCATCTCTTGATCATTCCAACGAAATGCTTAGATCTAAAAGACGCCGCTCAAATGAAAAAGAAACATGTATAACGTAGCAGAACGTATAATTATATATTGGCAATTCTAGATTAAGAGTACATATAATTGCTTGCTTATTATGCTACTACTCCGTTCTTACGAAGGTGTTATGAATTTACACGAGTTATTTGTTAACTAGTTGTGTACATTATGGTCTTTTTTAAGATATATGTAGTAAACTGGAAATTAAAATATGAATGATGAAAGCAGGCGTTCTTTAGTTGTAAGTAATTTATTTATAAAGTAATACGTCATAAGCTCTAGTTCCCCCCCGTGTTGAGCTTTCAAGATGTATCCTTAGGCCACACTTTTTTTCTTTTTTTGGGGCTTACGGATACCTCAGGAAATTTCAAAAGCATGGAGGAAATAATAAAATTAAAATTAAATGAAATAAAAGTCGGGCTCTAGGAATTTCGCCCATAGATGTGGCAAAAATGTGGATATCCTAATACTAATGTAGGTGGGGAAAATAAAAAGTTGATCGGACTATTGGAAAACTATACTTTTTGACTCAGGGTTCCGCTGAGTCTAAGGGAGACGCTCACAGACCATTTTTTCCCTCATTTTAGAAGTCCAACTTTCAGGGCAGGCAGGGAAGCCATCAAGACAGGTGGGTAGGAGCCAATGGGTGGAGAAGATAGGTGGCATCAATATGAAGAGATCGATGGCACTACAGAAGAAATCGGACATCAATATCATATTGAAAAATGTAATACAAAAAGTGTCACAAAATTTTCTGAAATTGTCTGCAATGAAGCTTCTATGTAAAATGTACTGTGGACTAAGCTTTATTGCTCACATGGTAGTATACGAGTCTATGTTAAGTCTATGGGACACTCAGGTGAGACACTTTTTTTAAAGATATCTCGCCACCACACAACTAGCAGATCTGCATAATAGTAGAGGTCTCCTGCATGAAACTGCATGATATCAGAGACTGACATTGTCCGCGCGGGAAAGTGAAGCTAGCCAGAGTGAACACCACCCACTGCGCATGCGCAGACAGGAGGTGGACAAACCCCACCACCATTGTACCGCAGGCCGCACACGGAGGGAAGAATCACACAAAAAGACAAAGGACTCTCGGGCATCCGGACTCTCGGTTGGGCGTCTGGACTCTCGGTCAGGGGCGGGTGATCAGGAAAGGGGGACAGGGGAAAAGGGAGAATGGGAAAACGGCATCAAGACTGGGGGCGGGGTGTCGCTGCTGATGCTCCGACCGACTCGCTTTTTTGTCGACACATAAAACGTCGGTTACGTGCTGCAGGGCGCTGACGCCCTGTCGCTGCTGACACTCCGATCGACTCGCTTTTCGGCCGAGACATAAAACAGTGGTTACACGCTGCAGGGCGCTGACGCCCACACCCACCTGCATGCCCACATCCACCTGCTTGCACACAAGTCAACTGCTCACCTGAAATGAGATAACTTACATGTGTGACACATGACTTCAGTGTAGTTTCTGACGAGGACCCTGTTTCTGCTGTCAGAAATGAAAAATAACGTATTGTACTCAAATTAGATCCCCACACCCACCTGCTTGCCCACACCCACCAGTCAAAATCATCTGCAACGCACGCCGCCCCGTGGCCGACCGACACGGCAAAACAGAAACGAAGATGCCGTCGCAGTTTACGCTCAGACCGACTCCCTTTTTGGCCGAGACGTAAAGCGGCATTGATGGGCTGGCGGGCGACGACGCCCACAGCCACCTGCTTGCCCCCAACCACCTGTTTGCCCCAACCACCTGCTTGCACACAGTCAACTGCTCACCTGAAATGAGATAACTTACATGTGTGACACATGACTTCAGTGTAGTTTCTGACGAGGACCCTGTTTCTGCTGTCAGAAATGAAAAATAACGTATTGTACTCAAATTAGATCACTTGTTCGACTTTCTGATGACTCTCACTCGGGTGTCCGGACTCTCGCTCGGGCGTCCGGACTCTCGCTCGGGCGTCCGGACTCTCGCTCGGGCTTCCGGACTTTCAGGCGGGCGTCCGGACTCTCAGTCCCCCTTGCCCCATGAACCCTGTGTCGCCCTGTGAGGTTAGTTACTCTTCCTCTTTGATTGGTAAACTGATATTCTGTTGCTTTTTTTTTATGGAAAATGAGTCAATGTACATTAGTGCTAAATCCTGTAATGTTGACACATTTTTCAGAGCCTCTTTTTGACTATATATGTATCTGGGTGTACAGAAAAGTGTGGATGGTGCTGCTGACTAGACTGCAGTCCACTTGATGTAGATGATCTACTGGTGATCAACAGACATTTTCCAGGCACCTGCAGTGTTTTCCAATTGATACTTTGATGAGTAGAGCTGCTAATTGGCCAACGACGTAGTCTCTGGCCATGGGGGCCGTCCATAAATGACGTCATGCTTTTTTGGACAATTTTTGACCCCCCCCTCCCCCCCTTGTCATGTTTCGTCATGCAACCGTTGACCCCTCTAAAAATATGATGTCATGCATAGAGTACCCCTCCCCCCCCCCGCAAGCACGGGGGGGACGCACTTGGTGAATTTACGCCCACACCAACAATTTTTGTTGGCTGGTTTATCATTATGACCCCCCCCCCCACACACACACACATACAGATATCTTCCAAGCCTCCCCCCACTACCCCAGCTGGCAATAAATGACTTGGCTCTAACATTTGTACTGAAGTTAATGCTGAAGGGAATGGACTTGAGTCGATTCATTTCCCTGGGAGTAGTATAGTATGTATCGGAACGGGACTATAGTTAAGTACTGTTTATTACTCAATCGACCTGCAGCCAATCAGAGGCCTCCCTTTTGGCGGGAAATTCAAAAGCAGCCAATGAGAGGCCTCCCTTTTGGCGGGAAATTCAAATAGGTCACGTGACCGGAAGTGACCTACTTCCGGTCACGTGACCTTTGGGCGGGAAATTCAATTAGGTCACGTGACCGGAAGTGACCTACTTAAGAGGGTCACGTGACCACCATGTTGGCGGGAAATTCAAATAGGTCACGTGACGGGAAGTGACCTACTTAAGGGGGTCACGTGACTACTAGGTTGGCTTTCAAAATAAGTCACTTGAGATTTTGATGGATAAATAAATTTAAAAAAAGAAAAAAAAAGCAAGCTGAAAAAGCTTGCTAAAAAATAATTTAAAAATGCAGTTCTTTTTTTCTAGGAGGGGGGGAGAGGGGCACTCTGGGGGGCACTCTTTAAGATGCATGGGGGGGGAGGGGGGGAGGGGCAGGGTTTTTTAAGAGTGAGACTCGCTTCTCTGCCCTCTCTCTAAAAGAGAGGGCAGAGAGGCGAGTCTACTTACAATGAAAGGTATCATGATTGCGTTTATGATGATGTGCATCATGATGTGACTATCTTACAACTTTATGAGAAATAAGCAAGACATGGGCGTACTTACACGGGCTATTTGTAAACTAATGAATGTGACTTCTTCGTTAAAATCAGTATCTACAACTCTTTTAAGCCTAAGGCTTTTTCTTGAGTTTATTCTTTTGTTCAATTTCGGGCCCACCTCAAAAGAGGAATAGGCCCTCTGTAGCACTTGTTGCTTGCTCATCAATCAGAGCCGGGGTGTAGAAGGCCCCTGCCCTGTCGGGTACGTTCTCCCTCTGGTACGTTTTTGGTTAGTTTGGAGCTCTCAGTCGACTGTCTTATCCACCTTAAAAAAAACAGACTTTCGGTGTCTCATGATAAAACTGGTGCCTTATACTAAGTGCTGGATTACTTTCTCATTTTTTTAGTGTTCTATCCGATGCTTATTTAATTTTTGCACTGATAAAAACGGTTAGCTTGTACAAACACGCGGTCTATTTAAGTGTTAAGTGTAGAAAATGAACAGAACAGTGCACAGAAAATAGAGCTACCGACTACATTTCGCCCAGTCACTCAGCGGAGAACAAAAGAACTACTGACGTAGTGTACCCGCTATTCCGACAGTTGGCGCCACCGTTATACTTTTCCCGCGTGCGACATGAAGCCCTGGGGCGGGTACTGGCTGTTTTGGTTGTAGGTACCGAAACATAAAAAACTACAGCCAGCCCAATGTCATGGTGAGACAGCTCTCTTATTTTTACCTTGAGTAGCGTCCGTAGGGCCTATGACAAAACCTAGTCCCGTACACTGAGCAGCTTGAGGTCTGAAGGCTCATACAGAAAAATGTGTGGGTGTGTGGGTGTGTGGGTGTGTGGGTTGCTTTACGCCTTAGTTAACAGCTATGGTCATTTCAAGAGCGGTGATGGTGATCGAATCTATTGGCCCTTTTACCGAGACAAGGGTTCTTTTACATCCCACACTACATAGCAGAGAGACGTCTAGCAGCCCCTAGAGGCCCCGCAGGGGGCTCGAGAGGTGCCGTGGAGAAGAGCAGATATCCACGAGAGGCCACGCCAACAACCAAATTCTATCTTTATCCCGCGAGAAAAGGAGATAAGGGTCAAGGTTATGAACTATCAAAAGATTTTAGAGTAAATTAAGTTATGAGATATTAATATAATGTACATATCTAGGGCCCGATATAGGGCCTCTGCAGATCCCCCTTCAGGGCCCCGATCCATGAGGCCTTAGAAACGGAGCTGGGTCATGTAACCAAGGGAGATCAGCAGTTGTTGATGTCGGCGCTGCCGATAACGCTGGTAAATGACCGTTTTACTCATGTTTAGAGTCAGAATAGCTTGAGTATTACTTGAATATCGAAGAGTAGAGGTCAAATTACCCCAGACAAAGTGTTTCCATCTAGAAATTCTCGACAGTATTTCCGAAAATTGCAAATATTGGTCCCAGCCCCACGGGGCCCCATACCGAGTATTAAAAGTTTGAGATGCAACTTTCATTCATGCTGTTGACCAATCAGGGGGCTCTGTTTTTACGACCTTGACTACATAGTAAAAGTGATTGACAACGTCAGATATCACTTGACGACGTCAAATATCGATCTGATATTTGATCCCTTGATATTTGATTCAAAACCCACATCGAGTGGGATAAAGCCTTTTATCATCTTTTGATTGTGAGGCATACACTTTTCTTACACACAACAGCTGTCATCTATCAAGGGGCTCTGGATAGGGGGTCCCCATGTCGAATGTCGATCTTAGAAAATGACCATGTCACATGACAATGTCACTTAATAATGTTCATATCCCATGTCGATTTTAAGAAATGTTCATGTCACCTGTCACTATGATTTTTTGGGTCTCATGTCACTTGTCATTAGACCTCATGTCGTTTGTCGATTATAAGAAATGGTCATGTCACCATATCGAATTTAGCGGTCCACACCCATTATCAAGTGTCAGGGCATGTTGGCTGCTTGAACACGTAGTCTGTCATCACCCTTGTTTCTGTGCCTTATCTAAACAGGCAATTAGTGGCCGCTAGCCGAGAGTACCTCCCTGGTCGCCTCTCCCGAATCTGCTAGACGTCTCACTGATAGGAGTGTGTGGGTGTGTGGGTCTGTGTGTGTCTGTTCGGTCTGTGTGTGCACGCGTCTTGCACTCTAGTCTTGCGGACCACTGTTAAGCCTGTGGTTGGAGAGCGCGACATAGCCGCTTGCTACACTCTCTAAACAGAGGTCCGCAAGACTAGGCCGGATCGCGCTCTTGCTTAAAGGTGCACCTCAACTCAGTGCGCCTTTAACAGCCGCCCCAAATAGGTGAAGTTCTTGACGCGGCACAGCGCCTCCCACCAGTAGCCAATCAGCGCGCCGAACGCCGGACACACCTCCACCGTGTGAGCCTCTAAGTAGGTCACACGAATCATACTAAGATGCCGATCTCTTCTGTCGGTTCGTCGCGGTGGCCGTGAGTGATCGCACGGTCGCCAAGATTCACTGCCTTGATTGGCAGAGGGGGGGGCTGATTACCCCCCGTCGGATGAATTGCGGCGAAACCATAATCAATTTTTCGCTGTTTTAGATAAAAGAGATCCAGAGCTATCCGCTCGTCCAAGAATTATTTTTCTATCAGCCCGGGATCACCCTCAAATTAAGGCCTAAAGTCCAAAAACCCAAAATTTTTTCCCTATGGGATTTCAGTGTCTAAGCGTTTTTTGCAGCCCCAAGGAGCAGCTCACGGGCTCGAACCCTGTAAACGCTTTGACGCGCTTTCGTCGCCTTAGGCGACGTAGACCTACCCTATTTTTTTTTGGACCATGTTACCTGAACACGGATTATTTTTTTGTTTGGCCCAATGAGCTCACAGCTAGACTAGATACCTCATGTTTTGGATTGGAGAAATCAGCAGAGCAATAAAAAGCGCGGTGAGGCTAGTGTGGCCCCTGTGAGTTGTAAAATTGGTGCTAAATGTGGTAACCAGGCGGATGCTGAGTTCATTGATATTGTCCGTTAATGATACTTAAGGTGGGTGTTGTCTAAAGTTTTAATTGATATTACCAATGTAGCCAATAATGACTTCACAGTTGGGGCCCTCGCCCGCAGGTCCCAGATTCAGGGTATTCTTTGTTTATTGTGTGGCCCCTAAAGAGGGGCCGACTAACTCTTTAGAGTTAGTTAGATGCTGCCACTGTGCTATGCAACAGCAGCTATTAATTACGCTTCATGTTGGGCGGCATGGATCACTTGATGGGTGATACCTCAAAGCTCAAACACGGCAGAGCCGTGTGTGGCATGCGAGGACCAGTGGGTCAGGGGTGATCCGTTGCAAACAGAATGCTGATCCGTGTGAGGTTCTGACTTTCTATAGTTTTTTATAAAGCCTTAGATATGGTGTGGTATTTTTCATCTCGCTATAGTTTAGTTGGTATTTAAGGAAACCGCCTCATTTCTATCAGAAATACACAATATTGAATTGTTTTTTATATTTTAATATATTAGAAGCGCGCTTTGTTGCCTATGTAGCTCATTATGCGTTGAAATGTTCGCGAGCATCGTAGGAATGTACAAAACCCCTATTGTGGCACCATCTGACGAAAGAGCGGAGAACTATACTAGCGCGTTTCGTTATTCACATCTTTTGACAGGGACTTGGTTGGTGGCTTTACGCCCTAATTAACAGCTGAAGTCATTTCAAGGGGGGTGATAGTGATCGAATCTATGGATACCTGAAGGTGGAAAGCACACACCCTACACTTTTACCGAGGCAATGGTGGTGCTGCTCAAAGGGTGTGGCGAGCTAGACTGGAGGATGTAATAACTAAGCAGCAGAAGGACCAAAAAGACAATCTCGTAGTAGTAGGTCTACTTAGATCTTGAGTAGCCGCCCTTGTGGTTATAATTACCTAGACTAGTTGGCTCTGCCAGCCTGGTCAAGTGAAAATTGGTAAGGAGACTATGAACTAAGCTAACATCTCATAAGTATTAGTTACCACCCCCTCACACCCGTTTAACAACGGATTCAGGGTCTAATTATGGAGACCCTAGAGTAAGATTAACAATATATCCCAATGTCTGTAGTAGACATTTACGACATGCAACCTGCCCCCTAGAAGGGATAGATCTGACCACAAGTCCGCAATATGGGACTCCCCCCTGAGAGTATCAAGGTTTGCGTATAGTCTCTTGCAGGTTAATCTGTTATCTACCCCTTTGTCGACTTCGCCAAAATCCTGGGAGATTCACTTTAAACCTAAGGTCTACCCTTTTTATTCTTTGTTTATTGTGTGGCCCCTAAAGAGGGGCCGCGGTGTTGATTAATTACACCACATGTTAAGCAACATGAGATCAAACCTTCCTCAAAAGCGACAAGGCTCAGAGTCCTGTTGGACGGGAACCCTGTGTGGCATTTCAAGACGAATGGTTGAGTGATCTGTTGCAGATGCCGTTCCGTGAGAAGTTCTGACTTTATATAGCTTTTATATCGCTTTAGATATGGTGTAGTATTTTCAATCTCACTATAGTTTAGTTGATATTTCAAAGAATCTGCCTCATTCTATCAGAAATACACAGCGTTGACATGTTTCTTATATTCAATATATTAGAAGTGTGCTTTGTTGCTTATTATAGGTCATTATGCGTTTAAAATATTCGCGAGTATCGTGGAAATGTACAAAAACCCTATTGTGGCGTCATCTGACGAAAAGAGCGGAGAACTACACTAGAGCATGTAATGGCCAGACCAGCAGGCGGCAGCAGAGTGGTCAAAAGACAATCTCGTAGTAGTAGGTCTACTTGCATGTTGAGTAGCCACCCTTGTGGTTGTAATTACCTTGACCACAGGTCCGCAATATGGAGCTCCCCCTCTGAGAGTATCAAGGTTTGCGTATAGTCTCCTGCAGTTTAATCTGTTATCTCCTCCTTTGTCGACCTCGCCAAAATCCTGGGAGATTCACTTTAAACCTAAGTCCTACCCTTTTTTATTCTTTGTTTATTGTGTGGCCCCTAAAGAGGGGCCGCGGTGTTGATTAATTACACCACATGTTAAGCAGCATGAGATCAAACCTCCTCAAAAGCGTCAAGGCTCAAAGTCCTGTTGGACGGGAACCCTGTGTTGCTTTCGAGGACGAATGGTTGAGTGATCCTACCGATCCGTCAGAGGTTCTGACTTTATATAGCTTTTATATCGCTTTAGATATGGTGTAGTATTTTCAATCTCACTATAGTTTAGTTGATATTTCAAAGAATCTGCCTCATTCTATCAGAAATACACAACGTTGACATGTTTCTTATATTCAATATATTAGAAGTGTGCTTTGTTGCTTATTATAGGTCATTATGCGTTTAAAATGTTCGCGAGTATCGTGGAAATGTACAAAAACCCTATTGTGGCGTCATCTGACGAAAAGAGCGGAGAACTATACTAGAGCATGTAATCGCCAGACCAGCAGGCGGCGGCAGAGTGGTCAAAAGACAATCTCGTAGTAGTAGGTCTACTTGCATGTTGAGTAGCCGCCCTTGTAGTTGTAATTACCTAGCCTAGTTGACCCTGCCGGCCTGGTCAAGTGAAATTAGTAAGGAGACCACCCATTAACGTGCTCCACAGTCTTTAGACAGTTAAGACTATAGTCAAGACTGGAGAATTTGGCGAGACGCCCCTCTGGGAGGTCATAATCCTCAATGTTAGGTGTTAGCTCATTAACATCAGATACTATATTAACAACCCATTTAAATGTTCATTTTAATAGCAACTCACCCTATTCTGACAAAATCCTATTAGCAGGTAACCTCTGTGTAAACCATACTGCAAACATCTGCTACTTCCAGCGTCTGCCTCGTGACTGATAGTGTACAACAAGACGAAGTGGGCAGAGATTAGAAAAAATGAAGCTCTTTATATAGCCGAGAGAGCAGCTAATCTGGATGTTCTAAGCTTGTTTTCACCTAGAGCTCCAACCCTCTTCCAGAGAGAATCAAATCGCTTTTCACCTGAACCCTTCCACCCTTAATCCATCAGCATGAAAAGAGAATTAACGAGTGTAACGTGCGGTACATGTATATGGGATTATAGCTGGTGAAGAGATAAAGCCGAGTCACCTGTGTATACAAAGACTACAGGGGGTGATTAACGACAGGTGTGACGCGCCAGCCCGTGAACGGATTAAGCCAAAAAAAAATAAAAAGGTATGTTTCAGGTAACATGGGCAGAAAGACTGGAGTCGGTAGGTCGGATTTTTATTTTATTTTATTTCATTTTTTTAACATGAAAGTACTAGCCATCCTCCGTGGAAATTCTAAAAATGACCCAAAAAGTATAAAAATATGAAATTTTCTTCAAACTTGCTTAAAAAAAAACGTAGGGTCGACCCTGTTTTGCTAGGGTTGGTCGGGTGACCTGAAACAAACCTTTTTTTTTTATTTGGCCTTATCTTTCAAGCTGACGCTTAAATTCAACTAGCCAGCCGCCGTCCACACCACTCACTGCGACAAGAGGAGGTGCTGTTGTTTTACACTTGAGTCGCTTACCACATGGTCTCTACCTCACAGACAGACACGCGCCCCCTGTAGCTTTTTTTTGTTTTTTTTTGTATACACACGCTAATCTCATAACCCCCTTATCCGTTATACAGGTAACGAGTATTCTCTTTTAAAATAGCTGCCAGTCAGCTTAGCTCTAGAAGCAAGAAGGCGTGTATAGGTGCTTTATAAGTCGGCAGGGGGTAAATACTAGTGAAAAAGGAAGGCAGGTGTGCAGGTAGCTTTTCTAACAGACACGTGTGTGCACTAAGCTGCTTAAGTCTAAACCCTCCCGCAGTAGTCAGGTGGCATGTGAAAACTTACTTAACTGATCTCTTACATTGAGTAGAGTCTCTGTGCTGAGAGAGCCTTTTCAGCCGTTTAAGAGGATTAACTAGGACAGGGTACATAAGGAGTGAAACGCCGAATAGCGGCTACTCAGTCTCGTGCAGCACAAGCAGCAGCATCTAGCAGCGGCTTCAGCAGCAGCTGCACGTGCAGCACAAGCAGCTGGCAGCGACTTCAGCAGCACAAGCAGCACGAGCAGCACAAGCCGTAGCATTTGTCAGCAGCATCCGTGACATCGTCAGCAGCAGCCCCCATGACCTTGTCAGCAGCACAAGCAGCCAGCAGCTGCTGGCAGCTGCTTCAGCAGCTGCTGGCAGCTGCTGCACGAGCAGTAGCACAAGCAGTAGCATCTGTCAGCAGCAGCAGCAGCAGCACAAGCAGCCAGCAGCTGCTGCATGAGCAGCACAAGCAGCACAAGCAGCAGCACCGACAGCAGCAGCAGCAGCAGCAGCGGTGTGGACCACTAAAGTCGAGATGAAGCCTAGTGACATTTGACATGAAGCTTGAAAAACACAGTGACAGGTGACATGAGCAATTCTTAAAATCGACATGAGATATGAGCATAATTAAGCGACATCGACATGCGCCATGGCTATTTTTTAAGACAAACATCATATGTCATAGCCTCCTCATCCAAACCTCCACTAGTAGTGCTCTATAAGCGCAAGCTGTAAACCCTCTCCTCCCCTCGTGCACACAGGCGAATTATCAGAGTCAGCCAATGGTGTCAATACCCCTCTCATACAAGGGTCGGGCGCTGCTGGACTATAATAGATGAGTCAAGGACCGTTCTACTGAGGGTCAGGCAGGCTAAGTCGGACATTCAATGACAGGTAGGTCTTTGACAACCTTGCTTGAAAGTCTGGACAGCATTGACAGACTGGGGCATAAGGATCTCGCATGGTCAGACTTTCAAGCAAGTTTTGCTAAAGTCGCGTTATTGAATGTCCGACCTAGCCTGACCCACAGTAGAACGGTCCTTGACCCGTCTATTATAGTCCAGCAGTGCCCGACCCTTGGCTGAGAGCAGTTTAAGCGCCATTGGGTGTCTCTGATATTTGCCTCTGTGTAAGATGAGAAAAAAAGTCTGTTGAAAGACTATATTTCAAGCCAGAAAACTGTAATTAGCTTTCCAAGTTGTTTATTTAACAATATCTTAGCCTAGCAAGCAGCTGTCAGATGTCATCTAAGAAAAAAAATGTGAGCTGTTAATAGATTCAAGAGAAATTAGTTTACAAATAGCCCGTGTAAGTACGCCCATGTCTTGCTTATTTCTCATAAAGTTGTAAGATAGTCACATCATGATGCACATCATCATAAACGCAATCATGATACCTTTCATTGTAAGTAGACTCGCCTCTCTGCCCTCTCTTTTAGAGAGAGGGCAGAGAAGCGAGTCTCACTCTTAAAAAACCCTGCCCCTCCCCCCCTCCCCCCCCATGCATCTTAAAGAGTGCCCCCCAGAGTGCCCCTCTCCCCCCCTCCTAGAAAAAAAGAACTGCATTTTTAAATTATTTTTTAGCAAGCTTTTTCAGCTTGCTTTTTTTTTCTTTTTTTAAATTTATTTATCCATCAAAATCTCAAGTGACTTATTTTGAAAGCCAACCTAGTAGTCACGTGACCCCCTTAAGTAGGTCACTTCCCGTCACGTGACCTATTTGAATTTCCCGCCAACATGGTGGTCACGTGACCCTCTTAAGTAGGTCACTTCCGGTCACGTGACCTATTTGAATTTCCCGCCCAAAGGTCACGTGACCGGAAGTAGGTCACTTCCGGTCACGTGACCTATTTGAATTTCCCGCCAAAAGGGAGGCCTCTCATTGGCTGCTTTTGAATTTCCCGCCAAAAGGGAGGCCTCTGATTGGCTGCAGGTCGATTGAGTAATAAACAGTACTTAACTATAGTCCCGTTCCGATACATACTATACTACTCCTGGGGGTGGTCGTTGGGGGGCATCCCAAGGATTTTTTATTTCTTTTATTTAGCTATCATATCATACATCATGGTTGGCAACTTGATTTATATCATGGTGCCTATGACAGCCCCATTGGTTTAAGCAAAGAACTCCGTATTTCACACATACCCCTGCAATATCAAACCCTCGGCCATATTCTATGGTCTGTCAAATCATCAAAATTGATCACCTGTTGTAGTGAATTGACAATTATGGTTAAAAATGCATTAAATAAACACAAAGGAGCCCTTGTAGAGTTCCGTACTGAGGTTTATTTCATGAGGCTCGTGAAATAACCCTCAGTGAGGAACATGGCCCTAGAAACCTAAATTCAACATGGCTTAGTGACATGAGACATGATGAATAAATAGATAGTGACATGGGACATGGCCAAATTTCTTAAATCTTAGACGAGTAGTACCTTTGTTAAAATCGACATGGTGACATGGCGACATGGCTATTTCTTAAGATCAACATGGCGACATGAGCATTTCTTAAGGTCGACATGGGACATGGGGACCCCACATCAAGGGCCACAGGAACTGTACTCCTGGCCCTTTTTCTATGTATTTAATTACAGAGATAGGTAGTTGCCTAATCAAAATTCATTATGAACAGAGATGATATGGTAACATGCCTTTTCCACTCTTGTCAACCCTGATATGCTACAGAATCCCCCCCACCTCCTTAGAGGATGGGAGAATGAAATGCAGGAGATGGGGAATTATGGGGAAGGGGGGACGGATGCAGGGGTGGATTTACACCTGACTGGTGGCAGCAAATTGAGGGTAAAGTCCAGGTGGATTTCTAGAGCACAAACTTAAAGGGCGGCTAGCACTGCTAAGACTACCCTCCTTAGCAAGTCATGTGACCACCGATTGACAAATCAGGGCGCCTGTCACGCCACAAAACCCCTTATTATACCTTCATCAGTTGTATTACGTCATATTACGTCATAATTATGACTTATGATTATTAATATTCATATTTATTATTATTTGTAATACGCACAATACTTTATGCATATTTTCAATCCATATGTCCATCAAAGTACACCTAGACGTCAGACATACCTATTACTCATTAAGCCAAGCCAAACTAGCCCTCATACTTAATTAATCCATAGATCACAAGCAGACCCTTATCCCAGGGACAATAGGTAACTGTCAGCCCCTCCAGACGACAAGGCACCGACCGGTCACCTATACACAAACAAATGAACTATATGTTGACCCCAAGGATTAACTAACAACTTACCATCTATACTGAGCCCTAGTGACTGGTACTCTGATATTAATATTATTATTAATAAAAGATACCAAGTACTGAAACTGACGTCTCATCTCTCATCTTTACGCCCTCATTGATGTGGAAGGGATTTCCCTAGCCACACACCGCTAGCGGTCCGCTAGTTCCCGGCCGTTTTGCTGTGCTTTATGGGCAGGTACCCATCTTTGCCACGATCCGTGCTAGCCCCCCTGGACTGGACACCCCCTTTTCAAAATGCTGGGTCCACCACCACAGTTTTGGGCTCAATTTATTACTTTCGGAAATGCCCCATGAGACCCATGCTCATAGAGGAAATTGTGAAAATTAGGAAGTGCCCGTAAATGATGCCCCCTCCCCCGTCGAGACAATTCTGAAAAATGTATAATGCCAAAATCTTCACTAATATTTCCTGTTTCCCTATGACTTTCCTCTCCTTGCTTTCCCTCCTTTCCTCTGCAATATTTTTTCCAAACATGACGTCATGCACCACATGACCCCCCCCCCTCCCCCCTGGGTTATAGTGGAAAACCAAAGAAGAGCAAAAATGTTTGGAAGACATATTTATTGATTGATAAACAACGTATAATATAACATATGGGAATGGGCGAAACTGTATATATATATGTATGAATATGTATGGGTATAGTATATATACATTGAATAAATGGGGGGAAGTAGTACACATTATGATGCAGTTCAGTAAGACTAATATAATAAAAGAAAAGAATGTCGTCGCATACATTAAGTCACGTGCAAATCGAGCAAATCCAGTACGCGGGCCACGCAGTAAATAATGAATATAAAGTATATATGAATAATGTCATAGGGTCCTATAACGGCAGACTTGGTCATAATAAGAGTCGAAGTTATTTGGATTAAATATATTCGGCTCGTGGTCAGGGCCCAGAACCCGAACAGGAAAGCAGCAAATAAAATAGGATCCGGGCTAAAGCAGCTGGTAGGAAAGATAACGGCGGGATGAATCCAGATCAGGAGATAGGCTAGAACCAAGGAGGCTAACGGGGAGTAGGGAACACGGCCCCAGCGATGGGAGTGAGTAGTACAGGCAGATGGAGCTACGCGTCTGGCTATAGATCCATGTGGGCATGGCAGCCGCGGCCAGGGCCTCCGAGAACAGCATGGGGGGTAGGTGGTGATGGAGGCTGGTAACCAGGGCCACGAGAGCAGCATGGGGGGTAGACGGCGACGGGAACTGAGGACCAGGCCAGGGACACAGCATGGTCGTGGCAGGGCTCTGCCTAATGAGGATGGTTGTGGCCGGTCCCTGCCTAATTGCATCAGGTTGGTCTCAAGTAGGGCCGCCTAATTGTTAATCAATAAAAGATGAGAGACGACACTGACAGGTAGTCGATATGAGCCGGGCGTAGTCATGAAGGGAGGCAGTCTAGAGATTGATCCACGGGAAGCTGAAATAAAGAGTAAAAACAGAGTATAAGCCGGGAGAAGGGAGTGCGCAGTCAGTTATCAGTGAGTGTTTGGGGGAGTACGATCGAGAAGACCGGATGGCACTGTGTAACTCCTGAGGAGTATGTGTGTGGTTTTAAAAGGTTTAACATCGGTTTAACATTGACTAACAGTGGTTTCCTGTGATTTAAGTATTGGGATATATGGAACACTGGAGTTTAAACATTAAGGTGTAATAGTTCAGCCGGAGATATTATGTAATAACACTGCCACTGGAGATTGTATATCGGATATTTGATTCATATACTACATGTATGGTATTGTATTACGGAGAGAACAATGGAGTTAGTGATACAATATACCGGCTTTATCAGCATGGAATTGGAAAGTCAACTATTTAAACTTGCCGACCTGATGAATTGGAAACTGATTGTGTGTGTATATCCCGGATCCATAGTGGTGACCGGAGAGTAACCAATAGATTGCACCTGTGTTCTCGTAGAACGGATACCATACTATCCGGTATCATAGAGAAGCGTATAAGATCGGCCTCGGGGCATGTTGATGAGTATGTCGAGGACACATAATAGCCTAACTGAGATTGGGTTGAAGGTATTTATTAGTTGAATGAACGGAGACTTACACATTCCGGATTCCCCAAAGGAATCCTGCTGGATATTTATATGTATACCTTGCCTTGACTAAGGCCGTCGCGTATAATTATCAATGCAAGCCCTGGAGCTAACTGACAATAACATGGTACATATCTCTATATATATGGAGGGAAGGCTGTGATTATAATATAACCTGTGAAAGTGCTCTGTGTATACTATAACATCCACAACATCAAATAAAGCTGGATCTCACTACCCTTGCGTTATCTTTGGGCGGAAGCCTACCTTTGACTAGTTCACCCCACAGAGTAGTAACGTAGAAGGCGAATGTTGAACCCCATTTAAGTATACTAAAACGCTATGTTTGTATAGGACATTAACAATAGCCCACCCCCTTGTCATGTTTCGTCATGGTACATGGTACCCCCCCCCTCCCCCCCTCCAGCATGACGTCATTTATGGACAGCCCCATGGTTAAGGAGTACACTTTTCCGTAAGGTTTCAACAGCAGCTGTGCGTCCATTGGATTAGCATTGGGACGATTGCTTTTTGCACCCTACATACATATGCTCTATTACTCTATAGTCCCGCATTCGTCAGCACTCCACTGATCAGAACGCTGCATCGGCGACTTGACCTGGACCACCTTACAGGCAAACGCTCTATTATAACCCACAATGCACTGCTCATTCCGGTCTTCTGAACTTCCAATATGTTCACGCGTCAACAGCGTGGGTGGGGGTAATTATCGGCTGAGGGTGTGATGGTCGGCACCTGCCCCTGTAGTACATTGGTTTGCTTCTAACAACCCCTCACCTTCACACACATAGCGTCACATACACTTATACTAGGGACCTTTAGCAAACCCAAAGTAGGCAGGCTGGTAGATCCGGTCAGTAAAAACCTGCTACTGAACTCCCCAAGCTCGCACCACCTCGACCTCGTTTCCCGAGCGTCATCGCTGGCACCAAAGCTTGCTGGTTAAAATAGTTCCTGTGCGCTTGGTGCTGTTGTATTGAAAGTGCAGATGGGTACCGCGTACGAATCCCCCCCAATATACGGGGGAAGTGATGCGGTCATGGCCTCCTAAATACCAGCGATGTCGCTCGGACTTGTCCAAGCGCGAGTTGGGGCCAGCTTGCTGAACTCCCCTACAGCTTGGTGAGCCTTGGTGGTCGGCTGGTCATCTGCAGTTCAGTGCAGTGCGGGTATGGGTAATTATCAGCTCTCACCTATAGGGAGGAGCGCCTACATGGCATGGGAGCCGCCATTTTCTTACTGTCCCCTGACTCAGAGCAGTGTGTTGTGGGTAAATATGTTATCAGCCAATGATCACACCTAGGAACAATGGCCACAGATAACACTGATAAGACTGATAGGTGACATCCAACCCCTATCTTAAGGGAAGATGGCACATAACTCAGAGGTAAAACCCTGAGTTGAAACTTTTATTTTTTCATAACAAAGCATAGATGTATGTCATCCATGAAAATAATTAATATTGTGCCACTTCCATTAATAGCATAGTGGGATAGCATAACCTTTTCTGGCCTACATAGGTCATAGGCCAAAAGTCCCGGGGCAAAGGGGTTTTTGGGGCGGGGCAAAAGGGACCCTGGAAATTACTTAATTTTGAATTATTATCTTTTTTCATAATTTTCTTGCTGCCATCTTTTAGCTGTGTTATTACTCAGCTCTTTAGGTATTTACTTCTTGTCATTCATGACCATTATCTATCTTATTTCGATTTTGATTGATTTTTATGACCGTTGAATATCATGTTTTTCAATAAAAAAATTCCCCCGAATTCAGGGAAAATTCCCCTAAACCCCAAAAATACCCCCCCAAAATAAAAATTGGCTTATAAGAAATAACTTCCTATTCTAATAATCATGTCTCATCATGACCATCTTTTTTAGGCCAAGCATGGTTAATTTTCATGTTTGTATCATTTCTATGGGGTTTCACCATAGCAATTATGATTGTGAGGGGGGGTCCGTTTTGCCCCAGCTTCATAAAAAATATGTGTAGGGGTTTCATATGCGTACAACACGAACACAGGTTCCAAATTCGGTTTGAATGCAACAGGTCTTTATTCGATCACAGCCTCAAAAGTACACGAAGGTTTCTCGCTCGGTTCACTTGGTCTTTCAACCATTCGAAGACACACAGGATTCTATCGATAGTTCGAAGCATTAGCGATACCGGACAGTTAAGCTCTGTGCCAGCATGGCTGGTGCAGAGTCCATAACGTGGGAGGGGTGTAGGTGCCCCTGTCAAAGCGAAGGTACGAAAGGTGCGGGTCAGAGCTCGTCCTAGGACTAACTGGTGAGGTAGCCAACCTCGGCCTCTTATATACCCTGAGCGCGGACCAAGCAGTGTCGACGTGGCACTCCTCCGTAGCGCCGTCTGGAGTGCCCTGCCTGGCTCCGCTACCGGATAACCGAAAGGACATGGCTCAGGTGTTGCCACCTAGTGTCCGTTGGAGGCACTTACCGCTCTGACTCCACGGACCTTATATGTACACGTATTATTCGTGCCCCTACATCACCCCCACCAGATTATAACTAGGGTCGAAATACATCTGATATAATATAATATACTCGAATATGGGAGAATAATATCAGTGTACATGATGACAATACCGGGGTACATTTGAAGGTACGATATACGTTTTTACACTTACATGTAGAAAGTACAAATATAGATTTTAGATTTTACCTGTTACACCAAACAACACTTACATCTCTATGTACAAAACAGGGATCTTATAGATCCAACACTATAACGACAAGATAGATACGTGAGTATCCATCTTTAATAAAGATATGAATATATACGAATATATGTTCTATACTACTTCTAACTATAGTGATCACAGTTTTGTATGGTTTTCGTTGAGATATAATAATGGTTACTACATTAATCATTTTAAGGTAAGTTGAGATTGCACAATATGTGACTTTTTAGGACGGAATGACACAGAAGTAATGGCTCGAAAATATTTAAGTGGGCGAACCGTCCCAGGAGAGGTAATTACGTGAACTATTGGAATTATGTAAAAATACTTGGAACCAACATAGTTGTGACATTAACTCTTATAACCAAGGAATGTAGTAATATTAGCCTCCATGTGAGGCAACCGATATATACCTTTATATCTTTAACAATAGATATACTTTCGAAATCCGAATACCAGTTGTTATGTCCAAAAAGAAAATTTTTGGAGATAAAGGTAGGTATCGAACATTATGTACAGTTTTGGTTCGAATCATAGTATGTAGTATCAATTATACTACTTAAAGTATGAACACCCTTTGTTTTTGTTTTTTTTAGACAACGAAGACATTTCTTGACAATTATGCATTTTCCACCCGGCTTATGTTTACCTTCGAATCATGACCTTAATCATGGATGTTTTATAATAACAACACAATTATTACAGTATCATCGAAGCATCATATGCACAAGTCATCAATCACACAATCGAACAGCCGAACACTCAAGTTAGCTTATAAGTCCTTCAATACGCTCTGGAGTTCTTCGAGTGACCCACTCCATTGGGTGAGTCCTATACCGAATACCCGAATGAACTTAACGTTCAGGGCCTTCAGAGTTTTGGCCTGATCGTCAAGAGTATCTTCTGCAGCTTTCTGCAGACAACGAGCTGTTGAGAGTTCTTTCTTCGATTGTGCCAGCTGCTTGGTGAGTTCGATCACCTTATCTGGCTCCGATTGTTCGTCAATACGTTGCTGCTCGAAGATCTTCCTCAGCCTCTCGACCTCCTTGCCCTGCATGGTGATGGCATAGTCGGTTGATGCTCTCGCCACACCGGCTGCATATCGTTGCATGCCAGCCAGGTGTTCCTGCAACCATCGTTCGTATAGTTTTTTATGTACCACCGCATCCGGAGCCTTTGGAGGCTCGAAGTAGTCCTTCGGAATCTGTATCTGGGGCCGAATGTTTTCACCACTGATCATCAGATCATACCACTGGTTTGGATCCACTGCTGGTTCCTCACGAACACTGGGCTTATAGGGCACAGTAGCAGTAGTAGTAGTGGTGGTGAGTAGGGTGGCTGCAACAGTTGCTGCCTTCCCTCCTCCAGCAGTTGTCGTTGGTGTGGTGGTGACTGGGTTCGAAGTGGTCACTGGAACCGGGTCCACCACAGGCTCAGCTTTTATGGATGTCGAATCCGCACTAGTAGCAGGGGTTTTACGCCCCACTGACTTTGTAGAACTGTCAGCCCTTGGTTTCACCTTGTCTTCTGCCCGAGGAGTGAGGTTGGTGGTCGTCACCACCAAGTCCTTTTTCCCAGGCAGCACAAAGTGATCCGAATCCGCCATCTCCACGTCCCGTGAGTCCGGTTGGCGGATGGCATCCATCACAGAGATGCCCGTAGGGAGATTCTTGTATGGATCCTTCTCAGTTTGTACCTCCGGACCAGGGAAGTCCATTGAAGGGTACTCGGCATTACTGGCCAAGTTACCAGGAGTCAGAGGACGAAGGGTTTGCAGCTGGGAGCGACCCTTGGGGGCTGAGAAGTCCGGACCATAGTCAGGACGCAAGTCCTTCAGTGGAGACCGGTGCTCGATCGTTGTCGCGCGCCCTCGTGCTGCAGTTGGAGCTCTTGAAGCTGGAACCTCCGACTTGACCTTTTTGCAGTCAGGTTCGGAAGTCGCTGGACTCCTGTTCTCACTTCGTTTCCCTGGAAGGGGGTTGGCCGCTCTCCAGTCGTACAATTGCTGGTACAAGGTGTCGTTCAGGTCCAGTCGACCACGTCGATCAGTACGCTGGAAGACAGCTGTTTCGAATTCCGGGTTAATTGGACCTTTCCGAATTGGAAGGTCTCAATCGTAATGGTTTCGAATTTGACTTTGTCCAGGCCTGCCACCAGGGATGCATGGAGATCTCCAACGTTCTTTCTGGCCAACATCATGGCTTGGCCATGACATTGTATCAGGTGCTCGATCATTCGGCCTCTTCTAGGGGTCCACATTCCCGAACACTTTTTGTTGGATTTGCCGATATCAGCGCAGACATACATCGCATGGTGGTGCATGTGCTTCTCCACGAGATGTCGCATGAATCGAAGACGAGTAGGCATGGGGCGGTTCTCGTGTGCGAAGTAGACACGGCAGGAATCGAATGGGCAGTCCTCCCTTACCCCTTCTTTGTACTGGGCCATCGCCCAACGTATTTTGGGACGGCCCTCATGGTTGTAGTAAGTCTCAGGGAATTGTTTTCGATCCAGCAGCCGACCGAACCAGTTTTCTGTCCATGACCAGGAGCTGGGTGAGCCCATATTGGATCTCATCCATTCTTCGTCATCAGACAATCCTTCATGGTCCGGTTCTTTGGGACACGAATACATATCCCTCGATCGTTTGCAGTGTTCCATGCACTCGGGCCTAAATTTCTTGAAGCCCCCACTGGCATTGCGCCAAATCATGTCCTCCACCCGAGAACTTGGGACGTCTGCCGAGGCACCTGCCCCTGCAGCTGGAGCTGGAGGGGGCGACGAAACCACTGGTGGTGTGTTCGATTGCCCTGACTCGGAGGACGTAGACGGAGATGCAGGTACCTTGACCTGCACTGGAGTTTTAGTCGGAGTTGCTGGAGGGGTCGAATGCGTCCGGGTGGGTGCCCTAGGAGGCGTCGAAGGTGTAGAGGCCGTACTGGATACTACGTCCACCAACCTCACGATTGGGGACATATTAATCGCAGTAGTTTGGGGAGGCGAAGGATGGGGTACACATGGCTGTCGTGCCTCATTCTTCTTTGCCTTCCGTTTCTGGCTCTTTGGAAGTTCGAAGGGGACCTCCTCCAGATCCGAAGCGTCGGATACGGACCGTCCTTTTTGTTGCGGATTGGGGTTCTTACGGGACTGGGCTCGAGTCATTGGCGTTCTGGGGGCAGTTTGCATAGCCTCCAGAGTTAGCCGTAACTGTTCATTGGCTGCCCTGAGTTCATCGGATTCTCTAACCACCTGAGCATAACGGGCTTCTTGCTCAACTGATCCTGAGGTATCCGAATGGATCTCCCGCGGAGCCAACTCCACGCTAGCTGAATCTTCTTCGAATGGGACTGGTAAAGGTCCCGGAGCTTTCGGAAGGGATTCGGATGGGGACTCAGTAGTCCCGGTGGTCGTAGTTGGTTCTTCGAATGACGTTGAAGCCGACTGGGAAGTACTCGAAGAGCATTCGGACTGGACTGGGGCAGGTTCGGACACCTCGGACTTAGGCGGAGTATTGGGAGGAGTACTGCCATTAGAAGTTTTACGACTACCTTTGGTCTTGGAGAATTTCTTTTTCTTCCCCTTCGTACTGGTCGTGCTCCCATCACTTGAGGGCACTGCTTCCTCCCTAGCTTTGGCTTGTTGGAGATGCCGAAAGTTCGTACCACATCGCAGTAGGATTTTTCCAAAGATCTCATTTTGATATGCTCCCCGGATGGCTCCTTCGTAACTCTCTAGCCAAGTACCCTCATGGTGGTCGAATCCATGTTCCTCCAGCTTGTCTAGCACCATCGCCATGAGTGTGGGATGGAGCTTCAGCGAGGTGTCGAACGGCGGGTCACACTCCAGCACCTCCATGAGTTGTTGCTGGGCCAGTGATATTCGTACGAAGTCCTCCATTTCTTCGTCAGATACTGCATGGATAGGCAATTTCTGGCTTACCTCTTCCAACTCTGGCATCTCGTCCTCTTCCTCATCACCTGCTGCGTTCAGCCGGGTTGACGTCGAATTGTCTATGTCTTTCGAAGCAACACGTTTCGGGACATTGCGCCACGGCAACGGCCCTAGGTTGACTGTAGCCGGGGGTGGCATGGTCATGCTGTCCCGATCAGCCGTCGAATAGGAGCCGATCCCCGCTACACGAACGGTAACCGCACTCCCGGTGGATTCAGAGGCGGATTCATAATCCGACTCACGAGCGTTGTCGAATTGGCCATCGTCCATCCCGAACAGATCTATCTCGTCGGACTGGAGGCCCTCACCGGGGGTGTACTGCTCCTCCATTGCAGTCGAATGTTTTCAGCGAAAACGAAGTTTAATGATCGAAGATTTGCGGAGTACGAAGCTCCGCGTGTCCTAATGACACTAGGAGTGGGAACTAACCAGGTTGGCGCGTCTTATGATGTGGTTTTGGAGACTTTTGGTCGACTACAAGTCCCTTCTTCCTCCTCCTTTGCCCTGCAGCGTCCGTGCGTCTTCTTGGCACTGATCCAATATGGCGACCGCCCTTCTTGTCTCGTGATGCCACGCCCGCCGCGGGAGCGAAGGTCAACCAATCAGCGTTCACGCTTCACCGGATAGCCCTTTTCCGACGGATAACCCGGCGGGAGACGCTCGCGTTTCCCGCCACTAATCGAACGGGTAGCTCACCGGAGTGTAATCCTTATGGAGTCAGTTCCACAGTACCAGGGATACCGCTAATCATGAATTCTTCAGGAGTGTAGGCAAATGTCATTACGGGTAACATAAGAATACCCGCCGGATAGTTCCGTCTGCCACCCTCGGGGACGTTCATGATCAACTCTCACCCTAGCTCTGCTCACTCGACAGCAATTAGGTCTGTACTACCATCATGGCATCGAAACTTCTTGTTGTGTATACAAATTAGGTCACAGCAGTCTCCGGATTATGCCGTGGACTGCGTCTTAACCCCACCTTGGGTTCTTTAGACCTGGTCGTCCGGGAAGATTCGACAGGATGTCCAGTAGTCAATTGGACAGCCCTCCTCCCCTTCAGACCTTCATTTGCCGAGACTTTTTTTCCGCACTTTTTATCCTTCTTGCTAGAAGCTCGAATTGGTAAATTTTTTTTAGGCCTACCCCGGCCCCGCTTTAATTTACCAATACCAGGAGGCAACGTTTTTTTCTCATCTGAGGGTATCACTAGTTTCCTAGGTCTACCAGGACCACGTCGTTCCGGGGTGGTCGCTCTCCACTCAGTGTTATCTGACTTCGAATGCTCCCCTGGCTTCGAATGCGCTGAAGCATCACCCTGCCACCGGCGTAGGCGAGCTACATTGGATTTATACAGGCGTCCCAACAAGGATTTGATCACCACCGTGGATTCAGAAACAATCCGAACCACAGTAAAGGGACCATCCCAGTTGGGTGACAACTTTAGCTGCTGTAGGGGGTCGTGTAGCCTAACTACTTCATCCCCCACTCGAAAGGACCTAAGTTTCAAACCTACGTCATAGCCCACTTTTTGCCATGAAGCAGATTTGCTTAGTTCACATCGAACCATCTCGTATGCGGACTTGAATTGATCCCTCAATGCCTCCACGAACATCACCTGACAGGGTGTTTCAGCGTTTATCCCAGCTACGCCAAACACCAAGTCAGCAGGCATAATCAAATCCTCTCCGAATACCAACAAATTGGGGGAACAACCGGTGGAAGCATGCACCGTACTATTATAAGCATGTACCACAAACTCGCATTGCTCGTCCCAATCATCCATCTGACTGTTGACCAGAGGCTTCAGGACTTGTATCAAGGTTCTGTTGAACCTTTCTACTTGACCATCAGACTGAGGCCGGTACGGATTCGTTCTTGTTTTGCATATAGCAAGGCTATAGCACATTGCTGCCCATAACTCAGATTCGAATTCTCTGCCTTGATCACTATGCAACATCAAGGGCACGCCTAGATGAAGCACCCAACCCTTTACAAAAGCACGAGCACATGTATGAGCCTTGTGATCTTTCAGAGGAAACACTCTAGTATACTTCGAATAGTAGTCGGAGATCACCATCATGCACGTGTTTCCATCAGGAGTGGTTTTTAGGCCACTAATGATATCAACCGCTATGCGTGCAAATCTAACTCCCCAGAGCTCTTGAGTTAGTGGCAACTTCCCCAGGCCTTCACCTGGTTTGCTCAGACAACAATCTGGACAAGTAGAGATCCACCTAAGCAGATCTTTACTCATGCCAGGCCAGTAATACCTTCTGGAGAGTCGCGCAAGGGAGCGCTTCTTTCCAAAATGTCCACTGGTCTGATGTCCATGTACGAAATACATGATATCCCTTCGCATAGCTGTGGGTATCACGATTTGTCGAATTTTGGCCTTGTACGGTGTTATCTTCCACCTACATAAGATACCGTCAACAACAGTTAGCTCAGACCATTGAGCAAGTAGCTGTCTCATTTCCCGGTTCTCAATCGAAATGGTTGGTCTTTGTGGTTGGGCACCACTGGAGACCTGTTCTATTAGTCTCGAAATGACAGCATCACCCTTCTGGAATTGCCTGATGGTTTCGGTGGACCATTCCATTGCTTTAGAATGTCCTACATCATACGGCATTCGAACTCCAGCTATTACAGCATTATGGGCTCCACAATCATCGCAATCCATTCTAGCACATTTCCGTATGGGTCTTCTCGAAAGGGCGTCAGCATTGATATGCTTGCTCCCTGCTCTGTGTTGGATTTGGCTATTTTCCAACCCGAACTCGGACAAGTGGGTCAGCCATCGACCGATCATTCCTTCTGCTTCCTTAAAGTTCAACAGCCACCTTAAGGACGAGTGATCTGTCCGTAAAGTAAAGTCACCTCCCCAAAGGAAGTGCTTAAACTTCTTCGTATACACCACTACCGCCAACAATTCGCGCTTAGTGGTACAGTAATTCCTCTGGGCCTTATTGAGGGTATTACTAGCGAAAGCCAGTGGCACTTCTATCCCCTCTTGCATCTGGGATAGAGCAGCACCTATACTGTCATTACTGGCGTCTGTGTCCAGTATGAAATGTCCATCAGCTGTTGGATATTTCAAAACTGGGGTGGTTCGAAATAGGTTCTTCACGGCTTCGAATGCTAGATCTTGTTCCGGACCCCATGGAAAAGGCTCCTTCCTTCTACCCGGAGTCCAGTGAGCTAGAGCCTGCATAGGCTGAGCTATTCTGGCATACCCCGGTAGGAAGTCTCTGTAGTAGCTACAGAAGCCCAGAAAGGACCGTATGTCTTTAGGTCCCTCTGGCTTTTCCCATTCCGATACAACATCTAGTTTCTCAGGATCCGCCTTAACCCCCTCAGTGGATATTATCCGACCGAGATAGTTAATAGAAGTCCTAAACAGGTGACACTTCCTTGGTTTCAATTTCAAACCATGGGTTATCAACCTCTCGAAAATTTTGACTAAAGTAGCCAGGCACGATTCGAAGGTCTTCCCGAAGACAATTACGTCGTCCAGGTACACCAAACACTCCTTCCATAACAGGTCACTCAACAGAGATTCCATCATGGCTTCGAATGTTGCAGGGGCGTTACACAATCCGAACGGCATCACATTGTACTGGAAAAGACCGACATGGCTCGAAAATGCAGTTTTTTCCTGATCCTCTTCCTTCATTCCAACTTGCCAGTATCCGGATTGCAAATCCAGCGTACAGAACCATTGGTTTCCGCCCAGGGAATCAATAGTCTCGTCTATACGGGGGAGAGGATAGGAGTTTTTCTTAGTACAACCATTCAATTTTCGATAATCTATGCAGAAGCGAATTGTGCCGTCTTTCTTAGTCACCATCTGAACAGGACTGGACCAGGGGCTAGTGCTGGGAACAATCACCCCTAATCTCAGCTGATCAGCGATTTCCTTCTCGGCCATCAATTTCTTCTTCAAAGGTAGGCGTCTATAAGGGATTTTGAAAGGTACAGCATCCTCTGTAGTGATGGAATGTAGCACCTTGTCAGTTCGCCCCAAACCAGTGGGCTCCCCGAAGGCTGCATCATATTTCACCAATACCCGTCTCAACTGATCTTTCTGGTCCCCCGTCACCAAGCTCGAATCGTCCACCAACTTTTGGAGTTCCGGACGTAAATCGGACATCCCTTCAAGGTTCGGTTGGGTATCTTCTGAGAGTATACTGGTGCTTGCCTGTGCAACGATCACCTGCCCCACGGGAGTACCTTTCATCAGATAACGGACTTCACCACCAGGATTCGAAATAGGAATTAGATTCCTACTGCCACTGCCTACGAAAGTATCTGCACTCTCGAGTCCAATTGATGCAAGTCTCACCACATCGGGTTCAACCACCGCCATCTGGTCTCGGAAGATACTGTCACTCGAAAACAGGACATCACATGTCTGTCCTGGGGGTATCTTAACCGTCTGTACCACCGAGGCTACAGAAGATACCTTTCTCAACACGCATTGTACGGCCACCCTATATGGATGTTCTATCTTTAACATCCCCCTACAAGGTTCCAACATTGCACCGTACAACGCAGCGAAATCTAATCCGATGATGCCATCATCACTCAGATCAGCAATAGTAGGGGACAGGAGGTAATCCTGCCCACCTATATTGATTTCGAAAAATGCTTTACCAAACGTCTGCATGCAGCTACCGTCGGCCGAATGAGCTGTTACCCTCGTTGTGAAGTTATCTGGCTCATCGACTACAAGGTCATAGAACCTCTTCGAGATCATGGAGTGACTAGCTCCAGTATCCACTAGAAATTCTGCAGACCTTCCCCTCACTGCTACAGTCAAATACCACCTCTTCCCATCCAATGGTGATGGGTTGACGGTGAAACGTTCGAAATCCTTAGTGACACCAAGATCTACTCCCCGTCGTTTCAAGTGCTTCAAACAGGGGTGATCCGGGGACAATCGGGCACTGCTGACTACTTCCAGCTCCTGTATCCAATTCGCCGCTTCCCCAGTACTTCCTCCTCGGACGTCTACTATTCTGGGTTCATTGGACATACTTAGAAGGGACTGATCAGGCCCCTCCTCTAAGTTTCCAATCGCTACTGCACCTCGGACTTCATCGCTTGCACCGCTGGCGATATGTTGGCTTTCTTTCTCCTTAGGGGTTACTACCTTGCCATCCAGAGCAACCCCGTCTAGTTTTCCGTTTTCTTCTCTTCAGGCTTGGGTACCGGCTTTTCAGCTGGGCATTCTGCAGCAAAGTGTCCCAGGACCTGACACCTGTAACACTTCCTAGTGGTCTTGTCCACTCTCGGCTTCGAATTCCTCCCTGTTGATTGCTGGTTTCCAGACATCAAGTCAGTCAACCTTAACAGAAGTTCTTCCATAGAACTGGGAGTTGAGGAAGTAGTCGAAGGTGCGCTTGTAACTCCTGAGGTCACAGGTGGTGTTTTCCTGTCGGCCTTCGGATAGCGCTTCGAATTCGAATTGGAATAAGATTTGCCGCTGTTCTTTTGAGCAACTGCGCCAATCTCCTCCTCCCTTCCAGAATCACCTTCCTCTGTATCAGAGGCTGGTGGGTCTTGCACCACACTGGAAGTTCTCGAAAGTACTCTCGAAGATAGCAGATGCCGTTTCCTGTCATAGTCTTCTATGGCCATGAACAAATCAGTGAGAGAAGTTCCAGCTTTCCAACTATCACATGCAGCGGTCCGTTCATCAGAATCCCTTAATCCCTCAATGAATTGCGAGAACAAATCATCTAGGAACTGTGGGTCATCTAACTGCCATCTTGGTCTAGCTCTTTGCAAGAGAGATTGCAATTCTAGACCGAACACACGGTGCGACTCGTTTGGCTTTTGAGTCCGTTTCCGGAACAATCGAAGCGGGTCTTCATTACCCACATTACCTAGGTAACTGGCACATTCCACCAATTGGGTAAACGATCCGGCACCATGCATGGTTCTCCATCTCGAAACAGCTAGCTTGCCTGGGCCATTTCTCAATGCCCGTAAAAGTTCGTCCAACGATTCCTCTTCTGACCATCGATTATACCTCATATCGTCCATGAAGTCTGCGAACCAGTCCTGCCATGGCTGTCTTCCTGTGAACGGACTCGGAGTACTGGCAGTGCGTCTAGCAGCGTTGTGGTTGTCCCTGTGCAACAGAAACGACTGCTCGATGCTCCAGTCGACGATATCGGCATTATCAGCTTGTCTGCTAACACAGTCCACTCCCATCTCGGCAATGCAGGGGTGCGTGCCGTAAATCAATTTCATCCCAGGGGACATCGATTCGCGGCAAGATACTCGTCTACCAGCTTGTGTAGGAGATCTCCCTGGCCTCCTTGAGGGACTACTCGAACGTTCATTCGGATCAGATCTCGAAGATCTCTCATTCGAACTCGTACGGCTTGGTCTCTCTCGAGAGCTGGAAAGACTGGGAGAGTTCGAATGGTCGTCATCATACGACGTTGGGCGTTGGTCACGCCGCGAAGATCTTCCATACGGATCCCCTGTATCAATGGTCACTCGTTTTGGTCTCCCTCCGGTTGAGGTAGAGGCACTACCCCCACCAGTTGATGAGTTGTATATGCCACCACTGACATGATCGAACCCTGAACGGCTACCTCGAATTGCTTCTTCATCTCGTTTCTTCTGTAAATCTTCCACCTCCCTGATCAGACGATCCTTTTCGTTCATCATCGCCTTGGTAGCTTCTCGGATCGTATCATGGAGCTCGTCCGAATCATGTGTGGTCTTATCCTGACGTTGTTCTAGAGATTCAGTACGTCGCCGCAAGACATTCTGTTGATGAGCGAACTGGTTTTCCATATGTTCCAGTTCTGCCTTCGTTGTGTCTAAGCGGTTCTGTTTCTCCATTGTTGCCCCTTCTAGATCTTCATTCTTGTTCCGAAGCTGTACCAACCGATGACTCAAAGCTTCAAACTCTTCATTCATCCTGTCCATCTCTGCGATCCTTGCTCCTTCGAACCGATTCTTCTCCTCTTCGAAATGACGACGTGTCACTTCCTGTCGCTGGTGTCGTTCAGCATGCAGTATGCTCATGCCTTGTGTTGGCATAGGAGCAATGTGTCTCTTCGAACCACCAGTTTCAAACAAAGAATCATCTAGGTTTGACCCCAGATCTTTTCGAATAGAATCAGGATTGCCTCTCCTTGGTTCTGGTGTAGAACTCGAACGGTTTGGCCCATAATGTTTCTCAAGGGCTGCTACCACCTCCGGATCTGGACTCGAAATAGGATGAAGGGACGCTCCACCCTTTGCCTGTTCAGCCATGTTAACCCACTGACTGTGCTATTCTGTGTTTCACCCGAACTGGTCACGGCACCAATGTAGGGGTTTCATATGCGTACAACACGAACACAGGTTCCAAATTCGGTTTGAATGCAACAGGTCTTTATTCGATCACAGCCTCAAAAGTACACGAAGGTTTCTCGCTCGGTTCACTTGGTCTTTCAACCATTCGAAGACACACAGGATTCTATCGATAGTTCGAAGCATTAGCGATACCGGACAGTTAAGCTCTGTGCCAGCATGGCTGGTGCAGAGTCCATAACGTGGGAGGGGTGTAGGTGCCCCTGTCAAAGCGAAGGTACGAAAGGTGCGGGTCAGAGCTCGTCCTAGGACTAACTGGTGAGGTAGCCAACCTCGGCCTCTTATATACCCTGAGCGCGGACCAAGCAGTGTCGACGTGGCACTCCTCCGTAGCGCCGTCTGGAGTGCCCTGCCTGGCTCCGCTACCGGATAACCGAAAGGACATGGCTCAGGTGTTGCCACCTAGTGTCCGTTGGAGGCACTTACCGCTCTGACTCCACGGACCTTATATGTACACGTATTATTCGTGCCCCTACATATGTGAAAAAATGATCTTGCCAAAATAAATAACTGTAAGGTAATTTTTTTTTTCCAATGAATTTGCAAATATGTTACACAATATTTTAGCTATAAAATAGCATTGTTTTAGCCATAAAACATCATCATAGCCTATACCTCTTTTTTAATTCTCAGAAGCTTAGGCCTATAACCTGATTTTTGCAATATGTATTAGTTCAAGACCTCAACTTTCAGTTTTTTCGTTATGGAATCCGGAATACAGTCAACTCCCTCCTAACGGCCACCCCTCCAGTACGGCCACCCCGCCATTAAGGCCATTTTTGGAAAGTACCAAACGTTTTTCTCCTTATTCTAATGTAAAATACTTCCTCTAATGCGGCCACCCCTCTAATGCGGCCACCCCGCCCTGCGACCACTATTTTTACAGTCCAAAATGGTGGGTTTCTCCCTCTAATGCGGCCATTGTGAAATTATTATGTTTTATCATTTATGTTTTTCTTTAAGTATAGAACATACATTACATGTGGTTTCATCCGAGTTGCATCCATACATTGGTGGGGAAGGGAGGGGGGTCATGCTAGCCTGGCCAGGGGTGTGGGTGGGAGGGGATTAGCGCTCACACCCTTTGCCTTCAAAGAAAACTCCTTGTGAGGGCCGTCACATAGCCCATTTTGAGCAACTTTCCCACCTGACATATTCCGCTCATGTTCTGCTTGACTAACTGGCTGGGAGGTATGGTGGTGGTGGTGGTGGTGGGGGGGGGGGGGTGGGGTGGGGGGGGGGGGGGGTTTAATGCCAAGTCTATTATCTTTGTGAATCCTAGCACCTTAACCCCCCTTCACCCCCCCCCCCCCCCCGCACACTCTCACATTGCTACTGCATTTTAATTTCCAAAAATAAATACCAATAAAATAATATGTTGACTATCATTAAAACTCCAGTTATATTTGATATGTTGATGTATATAACTTGTTTGCATACTATTCCAGGGCACTATTAGTCTAAATACTATATGAAAAACGGTTATAATTAACACATAGACCTATAGCTCTTGTAATAATGTGATGGAGTCTGTGACTTGTAGAACATATGTGTCTTTACTGTAATCTTAGATGGTACAAATACAACATGTAGATAGCTCTGATCATGTCCTCGTACGTCGCCCATGCGGTCCCCACACAAAGTGATGACGTCACCGATGCACCTACACGACATCCCCCTTTCTTTATAAGAAGTTCGAAAGTTTATGATATATATAGTTCACTGTGGATATTATGACGCTGGAAGAAAAACTGGTTATTATAACAATAAGAAATAGTTTAAAAAAATAAAAGTTTGTTGTCTCTACAGTGTCACTAAAATTAAATATGGATTTCAGTCCTGAGACTGTGTCTATAGATCCATTCTGTCCCTGGGCCTGGAGATCCTTCCGGCTCTAGTGACATATGCTGCTGGTGTCTGTGGTTCATCTGCTTCCGCTTCTTCAGGGCCTCTATCGACAGGTTCTGGCTCGGGCACTGGTCCCAATGCCGCCTGATCATCGGTCTCACTGGCGGGGTCGCTGACCCGTGGTGTCTCATTCGACTGCTTCAATAGGTGCCTCCGATTGCGTTGGTATGTGTGACCATCCCCGGTCCTTACAACATATGAACGGGGTGAAGCTGGGGCGGGTGTCGCCATCACCGTGGCGCTATCCCAACAGGGTTTATGGCCAGTGGTGCGCATCCGTATCTGCTCTCCACTGTGTAAGGGTGGAAGATCCTTTGCAGCATTGTTATACTGATGTTCCTGAGAGGCATGCTTCGCCTCAAACATTTCCTCCACAGCTGCTGGGCTCACGACCACTGGTCTCAGCTGTCTTTCAGTGTTAGGAACCATGGACCGTAGTCTCCTGGAGTAGAGCAGCTGCGCTGGAGATGCAAGTCCATGTACAGGGGTGGTCCTCAGCTCTAGAAGGGCCAGGTATGGATCTTTTTTGTCCTGTTGTGCTTTCTTTAGCAAGTTCTTCACAGTTTGCACCGTACGCTCAGCCAGACCATTTGACTGTGGATATGTTGGGCTTGATGTGATGTGTTCAAAACGCCATTTCGCAGCAAACTCTGCAAATTCACCACTGGAGTACTGCGGGCCATTGTCACTGATCATCCTGAGGCAACGGCCATGACGTGCTAGCACTGCCTTGATTTTTGCTATCACTAATTTGGAGGTAGTGTCTGTTAGGTGTTCAACTTCCACAAAGTTACTGTAGTAGTCCACCACGAGCACATAGTCTCGACCATGAAGGGTGAAGAGATCTGTAGCAACCACTTGCCATGGCAGACTAGGGGCTTGGTGACTGATGAGTGTCTCCTTCTGATTGGCATTACGGTGTTGCTGGCATGTCCCACAGCTACTGACGGTAGTGTCTATATCAGCATTCATTCCTGGCCAGAATATAGCAGATCGTGCCCGAGCTCGACACTTTTCAATGCCAAAATGGCCTTCATGTATGTTCTCCATCATCTCTGTACGTAGTGCTTTTGGAATAACCATGCGATCACCCTTGAATATAATACCATCAGCAAATGCGAGTTCGTCTCTATAGTTCCAGTAATCCAGAACTGCTTCGGGACATTCCTTCCGCTGTGCTGGCCACCCTGTCAAGATGATGTGCTTCAGCACCTGCATGTTCTGGTCACTAGCTGTGGTCGACCTGAGCTCAGTTAGCTTCGGGTCACTGATGGGTAATGAGGCCACCATGTAGTGAATGACGGCATCCAGTTTCTCATTCAGTTCGTCACTCTGTGGTGGAACGGAGCCCACCACCAGGTTTCTGCTCAAGCAGTCTGTCACTGGGATATCCTTCCCCGGTTTGTACACCACGTCGATGTCATACATGTACCTTTGGAGCTCCAGAATCATCGTTTGGAGCCGTTTGGGTGCTGCTGATATGGGTTTGCGGAGGATTGATTCCAGAGGCTTGTGATCTGACTCCACTGTTGTTTTTCTGCCATATACATACTGGTGGAACCGGGAGCATCCGTGCACAATAGCTAGCATCTCACGCTCAATCGGGGCCCAGTTACCCTTGGACGCATCTAATGCTCGGGATGCATATTCAATCGGGCGGCCATCCTGCATAAGTGTCGCCCCTGTGGCCTTCTCAGAGGCGTCTACCTGCAGTGTTAGTGGCTTGTTGGGGTCATAGAATGCCAGGACCGGGGCTTTTGTGATGATCTCTTTCATCTTGGCGAATGCTATGTCTTGCTGGGCATCCCACACAAACTCTATGTCCTTTCTCAGGAGGTCTCTCATCGGGGCAGTAATGCTGCTCAGATTAGGTGCAAACTTTGCGAGGTAGTTCACCATCCCGAGTATGGTTTGGAGTTCTGCCTTCGAGGTGGGAGCTGCCATATGAGTGATAGCCTCGACCTTCTTGGGGTCAGCCTGGATACCGTTGTCAGATATGACGTGGCCATAGTATTTCACTTGTGACACATTGAAATGGCATTTATCCAGGTTGTACCTTTGACCATGCTCACGAGCACGTTGGAATGTTGCACGAAGCGTTTCCAAATGTTCTTCCCGAGTTGTTCCGGCCACGAGTACATCGTCACTGATGCCCTTTACTCTGGCCAGCCCCTCATAGGTCTCATCCACATGCCTCTGGAATATGTCCTGGGCACAGTTGATACCAAAAGGCATACGTAGGTATCTGTACCGACCAAACGGTGTGTTGAACGTCGTCAACCAGGATGATACATCGTCCAGCTGAATCTGCCAGTAACCGCTACGGGCCACAAGCGTAGAGAAACATTTGCATCCTGACAGTCTGCTAGTGACATCATCCAGGGTTGGAACTGGGTAGTGTGGTCGTCTTATTGCCTTGTTCAGATCTTTGGGATCCAAGCATACCCTTAAGTCACCATTTGTTTTGTGAACCACCACCATGGAGCTAACCCAGTCCGTGGGTTTGGTGACCTTGGTAACTATTCCATGACTCTCCATACGATCCAGCTTAGCCTTGACTTTGTCACGGATGGATACAGCCACCGTGCGGGATGCGTGTATGACTGGCTCAGCTCCTGGCTGCAAACTGATGTTATGCTCACCAGGAAACTCTCCTATCCCCTCAAAAATGTCAGCGTATTCCGAAATCAGGGCATTGATGGCAGGGTCGTTACCACTCGTATCATACTCTCGTATCCCGGTTTCCTGTTCATCGATGGACAGTACAAGCTGTACCAGATTCATGTCCACACACGTCCTTAGTCCAAGGAGTGGGGGTGCTTGTGCGTCGACAACATGGAACTGTAAACACTGCCTATCACCTTTGTGTGTGCATTCTAGATCACAGACTCCCAATGTATTTAGGGACTGCCCTCCATATCCATGAAGCGTGGTTTTACTCAACATGAGCGGCTGCTGGACATACAGTTTGTCAAACACGGATTTGGGTAGCACGTTGACCTGTGCCCCGGTGTCTACCTTAAACTTGATTGTCACGCCATGGCATTGGATGTGGACAAAAGCCTGGTCTTTGGTGGACACCGCTGAGTTGACCACATCTATGAAGAAATCCCCGCCTGCATAGCTAGCACTGTCATCTGGGGATGGCTGCACTGTGTGGACTGCCTGTGCGTGGCAGACTGCCGCAAAATGGTTATACCTCTTGCAGTTACCGCATCTCTTCCCTCTGGCAGGGCAATTCTTCATGCTAGGATGAGGGTCCTGGTTGCACTTAGGGCACACATCAGCTGTGCTTCTCTGCGGAGCCTGCTTGCCACCACTAACATTGCCATGGCCACCATACTTCTGCCTGTTGGGAACCGCTTTCTTCTCGGATATTCCAACGGCCTGGACTCCTGCAGCCTCTGAGCCACCCATGCACTTCAGGTGCCGTTGAGTGCTCTCCAGAGCACGAGCAATTTTCAGAGCTGCAAACAAGTCAACGTCATCTCTGCTATCCAGATACCGTTTCTTTGTCTCATTGCTGTTGGTGCCGAGCACCAGTCGGTCACGTAGCATTTCATCCACAAATGCTGCTGGGAAAGCACAGTCCTTGACAAGGAGTCTTAGTCCCATGAGGAAACTGTCAACTATCTCAGTCGGCCCCTGCACCCTAGTGTAGAACTTGTGGCGCGAAACAAACATTGTCGACCTTGGCGCTACGTACATCCGGAACTTATTATATACAGTCTGGAGGTCGGTCTTGACCTCCCCTGCTACCGCAGCGATAGCGGCTTGTCCATCTGCAGCAGGCACAGCTGCAACAGCAGGGGCAAAGTGAAAAGTGGAGAATATCTCCCTGCCCCGCTCTCCGGACCATATCAAGATGAAACTAACGCGCTGGTTTTGCTCAGTCTTACGAAGGGGGCCAGAGAAAAATAGATCTGCATGATCTTCAAATTTCTTCCATGCCTCCCTCAGCACTGGGGAGTCCCAGTCCATTCTTGGCAGATCTGCTTGTGATACTGCCATTGGGTCCATGACTATAGATCTATAGTTACTTTGTATTAATATTACAGTGTGGGCAATTTCAATTTGATGGGTTGGAATGGCCTGTAGGCTTTTCTGTCTGTGGCACTCCTGCTACCCAAATATTGAATGTCTACTCACAGTTTGGAGAATTCATCTACCAGGGTTTCAAACATCCACATCTTCTGACACCATGTAATGATGTGATGGAGTCTGTGACTTGTAGAACATATGTGTCTTTACTGTAATCTTAGATGGTACAAATACAACATGTAGATAGCTCTGATCATGTCCTCGTACGTCGCCCATGCGGTCCTCACACAAAGTGATGACGTCACCGATGCATGTACACAACAGCTCTAAGCCTCAGTTACTCCATTACATGTAGATTAGCACTGACTCCCTCCAGTGCAGCCACCTCACTAATGCGGCCATTTTTGGATAGTCCCAAGGGTGTCCGGATTAGAGGGAGTTGACTGCACCATAGGTAGCCTAGCATCGATTAAAAAAAACAAAAACAATGTTATTTCTATTAATCATATGAGCCAATTTGACAAAAATATGGAATCAATAGCTGAGAACTGAGTTAGGGGTCAGGCCCGTTTTGCCCTGGCCTCCCCTAAATATATTTATGTAAAATACCCATGTTCTTACATATGTTACATCTTGGGAACGAAAAATGACATCATCCAATGATTTGATTTACATGAGGTTTGCCTATAATTAGTATTGCTTCAGCACCGCCATCTGCCCAGCATGAAACCCAGCACATACTGCCAATCCGAGCTACCCAAATTACCCTGCCCCCCCCCCCCCCCCCCCCCCTTGCTACTGAGGCAGGAAATTCTATGTTATTTTCACCCCGGGAAATTCAGCACGATCAAACTCTACAACTGGCATGTCGCACCCGCCTGGCAATCACACTCTCCTAGTAGAGTCTTTGCTTTATTTAGGCGGATATGATACAAAGAATCTGCTGTGAGAGTGTATCGATCACCGCGCACCTGCTGGGAACCAGCGAGGACTCGAATTGTTTACAACATGGCGGTCATCGCAACACATAGCTGAGTGAAAAGTAAAAGAGCTCTCGATATTTCCCCTGAAAATGGAAATATTACATAGATGATTCACCCCATGAAGTGAACTTAACCCAAGGGAGTTTGGACGATGTATCATTACAACAAACAGCGGAGCAGGGCAACGATTTCGCCCAAAGATGTAAGTTGACCTTTCTGAATCTTGAGTCGGTCTACACTCACTCACCCGAGTCCCGACTCACAGTCACACTCACTGTCACGCAATGTGATAGACACTGTCACTGTAATTAGTGTAAAGCTATAGGCTAGGCCATGTGGCTAGGCCTAGGCTTACACCTGATAATATTAAATGTGCCTTGTGGCAGTGACAGTAGCTAAACTCTGTAGCTGTGAGTCCGGGTGTGCGTGTTATTCAGAGTGTAATGCCTAATGGTCAAATGATTAGGCCTAGATCGAAGTTTTAATTGAAACATGAATTTGAAAGCAAGACAGAACTTCAGAAGTGTCATTAAATTTACTAATGAGTAATGACATTACTCATTAGTTGTTATTACTGACATTAGCCTGATTAGCCGGGAAATGGACGATTCGCTCTACTGTCAGTTCGCACTACTGTCTGTTCGCCCTACTACTGTATACTTCTAGATGATTCGCCCTAGGCTGATTGTAGGACCGATGGCCCCATGGACTGATGGCCCCAGACTGATGGACCCACTTTCTGAGACTGATGGCCCCACCAGTGGGACTGATGGCCCCAACATATTTTATCACTTATTACTGTCTTTTATTCATACATATTCATTCAAACACATATAGAAATGTATTATTATAGATAAATGCCATTTGTAGTTGTCTACTGGAGGTGTTTTAGGGCAAATTACAGGTGTTATAGCAGCCAACCTGGGCAGGGGGATTAGCCTTCACACTTTCCTCCTCCATTGGGCAAACCATGTGTGAGCTGCAGGTGTGAGGAGGAAGGGGGGGGGGGTCAATTTTTAAAAAAAGAAAAAATAAGTACCAGTATTAATAAATATCAGCATTGTGTTGTCTGTCTAAATAGCAAGAAGCTATTTCTCCATCTATTCTTGATAGTGTTTCATCCTTTCCAACCCAAAATATAGGCCTACTGCTATGACCTAAGAATAGACCTGAAAATACCTGCATTTTATCATAAGAATGGATGTCCTGGGCACTTTTTTTTCATATAATTTCATATAATATGATATTGGGAATGGCTAAAACTATGCTCTACATGCTTCAAAATATGTTTTTATATGTTTTTAGACCAAATAAGCTATTAAATTAGAAGTGGGGCCATCAGTCCGAAATGGGGCCATCAGTCTCAAAATCTGGGGCCATCAGTCTCAAGTGGGGCCAACTTGACGTGGGGCCAACTGTCCGTGGGGCCACCCGTCTCATGACCCCTAGGCTAGGGCCTAGTCGATTCGCTCTACTTTCTGGATGATTCGTCCTACTAGCCCCTGGACCTGGTGGAAATAATCCCTATATTTCATATAATTTAAAAAAAATCTGGGTACGTATCAGTGACACTGGGGGCAGAAACTATTAAATAGATGACAAAAGAAGGGAAAAAATAAATGAAGAAAAACGGGGGTTGGGGGGCAGACGTATCAGTGACACTGGGAGCAGAAACTAATAGATGACAAAAGAAGGGAAAAAATAAAGAAAGAAAAACGGGGATTGGGGGCAGAGCCCCCCATAACAAGCCCCCCATAACATATCCTACGGTTTAAAGACAATTTAAGGATTTTAATACATCTACTAAAAAGGGGGTTGTACTATTTCCCTCAGTGGGCTATTATAGGTTGTGGAATAGGACTTAAATTCCCTTACTTCACAGGACAGGGTTCTGCAAAGTGCAAGTATCCCATTATCACGGTTACCCCCCCCCCCCCTCCAGAAGTAGGCTGCACTGGTAACTCCTTGGAAGTAGAGGCCCACACCCCCGGGGAGTAGTAGGGCGAATCATCCAATTCCATACTCCTGCCCTGGGGTAGGGCAAATGGTCCAGGTAGTAGGGCGAATCATCCAGGAGGTGTAGGGCGAATCATCTAGGGCGAACTGACAGTAGAGCAAATCGTCCATAATCAATTTCAGTTGTAAAAACGCGAAAAATGTCATAAATTTCCTCAAAAATTAAAAAATGTCAAAAAAAAGGTCGGCCCCTAAAACGTAGGGTCGGTCAGGATACCAGAACACACCTTTTTGTTTTAGGCCTATTAATCTACATTTCTATGTTATCGTTGGTGCTGGTACTCATTTCTAGCAGCCTAAAAAGACAATTTTGTGATGGGTTCCCATTATTTTTTACTCAGACAGCAGCAACAAATAAGAGATGACAACTAATGAGGCCAAAGTGGTCATCCTATCTATAGGTATGACCATGCAATGTGGTCAACCTATGAAGATAGGATGACCACAGGCCAACTGAGTGCATACCACCAATTGTTCAAATAGCGGTCCCCCCTACTCCAATGAACTTTGTCACGCTCTGCTTGAGTGTCGATCCCCCACCCCCTCAACCCCACCCTCTAGAGTCTAGGCGTGACATCACAGTCACTCAAGCAGCTACCCTCCCTCCCCCCTTTCGATCATCAATGAAAACGGAACACGGTACATGTGCACCATTAAAGTTGAAGTAGGCATTTATGCTGTTATCAGCAAACACATCTAAAAAAAGAAGATAATTATAATTGAGGAAGAACGTTTAGAAGAAATTCACAAACAGACCCGGCTTAAAATTAGAGAATTTAGGGAGTGATCATTTTCTAGCAGCAGGGGGAGGGGGTGACATTTTGGTAAGCATGCGAATGCCATAAGGACAACTTTGCTTGAAGATAGGATGTGCCTACAGACCACCCGTAGGAACACGGTTTTAGGTTAGCTGAGACTTTTTCATATGAAACGCTTTACAGGTGATATGAAAGGTAAACTCTAGTCCATATAAGGCCACTTTTTCTCATCACCCCGCATTTTTAATGAAAAATAGGTTAAAATTGGAAACATTTTTCTCAAGGTATCAAATTAAAGATTATGCTGTCACTAATGCAGTCAGCTAGGAATAACTTGTATTATAACAGCTTTTGCTGATCAATAAACTCTAAATTACTGAAATGTGAAAATTGATCACAAAAATTCCAAATTTCCCTATGTATTGAAGCCCCAAGTAAATATTAAATTGAATAAAAAACGCCCTCGTCATATTTTTCACTGCTTGATCATAAAGAAACTCTTTTTGAGTGGCTTAAGGGTGCACAGCCTTTTTTTTTAAATCCCCCCCCCCCCCCCCCCCCCGTTGTCGACAATAAATTATCATCACACATTTGGCCCTGTGAATAAGGTAGCCATACCTGATTAGAGTAGACATGGTCAGGAAAGTTCAGCTTCATTTTAACCACAACTCAATGCAATCTTGCATAACGGAGATTAGCACCACGAGATTAGCACTACGAGCATACAATACCAGCACGGTAGTCTCTCCCCTACCCTTCTACTAGAGCTGCTAGACTGGAATGCAGTTCGGTTAAAGATTATAGTAGGATTCAGTCGTTATCGCGCCTATCCTAATGAGCTTAAATCCTACTGTTTCTGAATCTGATGCCAAATATTCAATCCATAGACTGCGCTTAAGATGTTACAGTAAAAATATCATCATATGTGGTGATTCATGTAGATTGGTATAGCGGTCTGCATGTGGATCTATGTGTATTTATATAGAGGGAAGGTTAAAAAGTATTGCAACTTAACCATCATCGAGGTGTTAGCTAATGGCTATCTACTGTCTAAGCACTTATCTATACTATTATATCTAACCCGCTTATTTCTGCTAATCTGTCAGATTCATGAACTACAGAGGAATGACATTCTCTGCACCAAGGTGTTTCCGATGCTTTCATGAGGATTTACAGTGTAATTCAGTGGAACGTTGGAAGCGGTCACGTTTTACCTTTTCCTCCTTTATTCAGTGATGACAGTTTTATTGACTCAGGGATACAAGGATCCCGAGAGAATATGGGACCAAAATTCAATTTTTCAAAATTCCACTAGACAATATCATTTGTTCACAATAAAAATTGACCTGTTTTCCTATCTCCTGGTTCAAAACGCAACACTGTAGACCTTCCTGAACCCCCTGAAAAAAAGGCCCAAAGTAGATGTCAAAAATGTCAGATTGTCCCGCTCAGTGTAGATAAACTACAATGTACTAAAGTAGAAATTTCCTCTACTTTACAATTTCCATGTTAAGTCAATGGAAGCTGCCGTTTTGGTCCGTGTGAGACGCTTTTTTCCAGTCCAAATTGCCAATATTGAAGGGAAGAAGCCGATCTGTGGACGAAAATGGGAGGAAAAACTTGCTCAGTTCCATTGGAGAAAACAGAAACTCAAATATTGTCGCTGTTTACACTCCAATCGCCTTAATTATTGGCGGGGATGGAAACCAGAGGGTGCCTGCAGCCCTGTAATTTCGCCCACACCCACCTGCTCACCCACACCCACCTGCTCAGCTGAAATGGAATAACATACAAGTGTGACACATGATTTCAGGGTACTAGAAGTTTAAAACTCCATATTTGATGAGGGATGAGAGACCAGGGGAGAGGAAAGTGTGATCCAAGGGGATGAATGGGAGACCTCGGAGGAGGGATGGGCGACCCCGAGGAGGACTGGGTCACCCTGGTGGATGATAGACCCAGGAGGAAGCTTTAGCAACTATGGTTGAGGGGATTGAAGACAACTAATCAGGGTGGGATGTGGCGCCCTGGAGGAAGGATGGATGAGCAGCATGAGCGGGAGAACCTAGAGGAGAGCTGTGGACTCTGGAGGTGAAATGGGGCAACCATGGGAAGGGATGCAACATATTTAGAGTAGACGTGGTGTGTCATGAAAGCGTAGAGATGAACTCTGATGAAGGGATCGGCGACTCTGGAGAAGAATGGGATACTCAGCTAGGACATCGTGGAGAAGAATTGGGAGACCGTTAAGCCAGCCTTAATTAATTACCCAGCTAACAAAAAACGTTTGGGGGGGGGGGGGCTCTTTCGATACAAAACTTAATGCCCGTAAACGTTTTCTCCAAACGTTTTTAAAACGTGTATTAAATGCCGTATTCCCATGTGCTAGTCCAGGCGTGAAATAGTTTTGGAAGATCTGGTTGCCGTAAGCTACATTTGGGTGTCGGGGCACGTGGATTACTTAGCTCCACCTTCACTGGTGTCATACCAGTGGAATGTCCGTAATAGTAGACATAGCCCCGGAGGTAAAACATAACCCTGTTAACTGTCAACAATCTCTTGGCTGTCAATAGTGGTCTAATCTCCTCTGTCTACACCTACAGTGTACATACACAGTTTACAGGTACACTACGACTCCACCCCAACTAGGGTAGATTCACCATGAGTCGGACACATACCCCGAGACGGACAGTGACATTTGGGGTTATTTATGTATACTACCACATATGGTGTTTACTTTTTGGAAAGAATAACACTTAAACTTTACTATTATTCACAAATAAAGGACTTAAAATGCTTGAATAATCACAAAATCAAGTGTCCGTCTCAAGGTATGTGTCCGACTCCAGGTGAATATACCCTATAGGGTACCTTGTAACGTTTTGATAGTAGACACACTGGTAGTGGTAGGGGTAAAATATATTGTTGATACAACAACACTGCATAGAGAGTATGTATATTTGAAGTGTTTGGAAAGTAAGGCCCAGGGGACAGCAAGGCGATGAAAACATGCTTATGATATTTCAATATTTTCATGAATATATATAGTGATTTATAAAGATCCAATATACTGATATTATAATGTATGTGTCATCACTGTAACAGATATAGAATATTATTTTCGACAGTCGTATCGATGACATTAGGGGAGTAGGGCTGGACCTTTTGGTTTGTAACATGGGTATATTATTTACCTTGTTCCACAAAAACAGGCGTCTATTTTCTTGCAACTGCAGGTTGACTTAAAGTTATCCTCATCCATGTATAATGATATCAAAGTTGCTAGGGGATTAAAGAAAGTTTGGATCTCTCTCAATGTGGAAGGGGGGGGGGGGTATCATCCTCTATAATTTTTATCGCACATGCAGTGGTGAAGTCGGGCAGTGAAGATGCCCACAAAGTAGTACAATGTATTGACACCAGGTGGAAGTGCGTTAATGCCAAGGCATCTGTGCAGCCAGTAAGATATAAAGTTGTACTTTACCCCATGGTGCAGCATTCACATGCGACTGTTAAGGACTATCTGACTGTTCAAAACTAATTATGCATCACCCATACATGTGTTAAGTATAATTCTGGCAAATTAGTGATGGGACACTGTGGAGATGTTCAGAACTTTTAGAAACGCACTAACCCCACCTGGTGGACATTCTCAGGATCTTTAGAAATTCACAGATTCCCCCTGGAGTGTGTTGATTCAGGGCTAATTTTTGAAAACATTTTAGTAAAGTTTCCCCAAGAGAGCCTTGAACCCTCGACCCTAGGATTTAGAGAAAGGCACCCTACTGACTGAGCTAACCAGGCAAGTGTCAGCATGGTCTATTTAGGAAATAGAAAACAATGTTCTTCACCTCGAGACTGTCTGTTATCCTATAATGCACGAATGCATCTGAGATGTGAAGAACGAGTTTTCTATTGTCTTTATAAAATGTTAATATCTGGGTAACTAACATAATTTCTGTGCGTCTTAAACTATTGCAATCTTAGTAGCTAATGTAATGTGCGTGAAAGAGGCCATTGACGTAGTTACATCAGTTGTGGCGCCATGCTCAGTTGCTCTATAACGAACGGCACGTGACTTCTCTGAGGCTATAATGCACGGCCCATTGTTTTATAATGATGAGATAGTCAATGGTTCACGACTATAGTTTAAAGTGTTCCATTTAGATGGCTATGTTGCCTATTCATTTCCTAAGTTATCATAGAAATTATAATGATAGCCCACTCGGATATTTTGGTATATTATAGTATAAATATGTCCCCAACCTATGACTAAGTCTGGTGAGGAGTCCATACACCATTCTTAACAAATGTCATGTCATCACTATGATTAGGACAGAACTATGTCATTTTCAATGTGAAGATTCTGTGGAAAGCTGCAGTATCAATATGGCTCGGTCATTCACTTCCATATTTGAGTTCAGCATTGATTATGTGTTGTAAATGACCTATAAGAAGTCTCAAGGGCTACATTTTGGGACGGCGTTTCCATGACCTTTGAACTGGCGATCTGTACCAGTGAGCGAGTCGTGGTGGTGAGGGAGCGTGCTGCAGCACCCACAGAAATGAGGTGTCCTGTAGACGGTACAGGAGGCCCTGGATATTGAACATATTTAAATACAATTGCTTGTATTTGCTGAGATACGTAAGAGTTGATAATATTTCTGGTAGTGTTCATGGAGTAGGTAGGACAGTTAGAAATGAATTGCTGAGAATGGATTATGGCGAGATTACCAATCATAAACCACACACCACCATGGAGGGCCGTGTGCCATGGAATCGAGAGAAGAAATGGGGCTGATTCTATGTCAACTCAACCAAAATCTGAAGATCTTCCCGGATGACCATCTCCAATTTCCATGTCAAGTTTTTTTTTCTGATTGCCCTATGTATCCAAATTGTCCCCCCAAAATTTCTAATCAAAATTCCACATACATGTAGTTTCCGAGTTTTGGCTCGCTCAGTCCGGGTGGGGTGTCTGCTCTGGTAAGGAAACCTATTCTAGCAATTTTCAAAGGACTACCATGGAGAAACTCTCAAGGTTACAGGTCCATGTGTCATTACACAGGTACCACCAGTCTTTGTGAAAACTTTTTCGGCATGCAGGACAGTCAGTCCTGCAGCTAGCCAATTTTGCAGGACCGGATAGATTTCTGCAGGTCCGGATACAAAAATCAAAGGTTTGCATAATGTTTTGAATAGAATAGCATTTATAAAAGAAAGTAATAACAGGACATCAGGTCCTGCAACGCCAGCCATTCTACCGGACCAGAGCCATTTTAGACGGACATTGCCACTGTCCGGCAAGATTTGGCAAAGACTGTTAACTACCTATAGTAGAGATCAGAAAAAAATGATGAAGCCATACCCCTTGCGTTATGTCTTGATGCACAGCGGCTCAGAAATAGGATATAAATCTGTGGAAAATAGCAAAACTTTAAATAATCAAAAAATTGTCAAAATTAGAATTGCACCCCTATCAGCTTAATCTTAAGGCTAGTAACTGAGAAAGATACGGGGGTTGTCACTGTATGGTACTTGTTCATGGGAAAAGTTTACTGGTGGCATCACAGGTGACTAAAGTTGGGCAATGCACTAAAATGACCTAGTTTTGGTGGCCATTATTAGATTAAGGCCATGTGGCACCATTTTGTCAGACTAATTTTTCCCTGAAAGATCTCTTCATTACCTTTCCATCGAATGCAGTTGCAAAAGTGTTCCGTATTTCCTCCTCATGAGTCCTGGGTAAAATAATGCGAATACGGTATGCATGAAGGAAATCTGAGGTAGCATGGCAGCTTTAAATATAGAGCTATCTGTCAAAATATTTTAAATCTTGACATATCTATTGTAACATTACCATTACACATCGCTACACCAAAAGTGGACGTTGGCCAGCGGGGATATTATCGTTAGCACTTTACATAATAATTATTCAGTAGTAAACCTCTCCGATGCGCTACACACACATGCTTATAATGTAAGCTTAACCAACACGTATTCTCTATATTGCTTACAGTTGCGATTTACATGTGAAGGGCTTTGCACAATAATGACCACTACATCAACATATGTAAGCAAAACTGTAAAACTGAGGCAATGTTTAAGCACCTGGGTAAATATGTATTAGTGTGTTCGGAACAGAAAAGGGGAAATCTGATTAAGTCACTGTGGAAATTAAGTAAATCACACATATAAACAAATGTAGTTTCAATCGAACTTGAGTTAACAACAAAGATCACAAGTAATTTTGTTTGGCCTAAGAGTTTAATGTTGCTGTGGAATAAAGTTGGATCGACAGCTCTGTACAGAATACATGTGGGCCAAATGTGTCAAGAGGTTCGCTTCACCATGCTAGTTGGCCTGTTAGTTTTCTTGGCCAGTTCCCAAGAACAACAAGATTAAGCATAGACTGGGCAAATGGATTTATAGTTTCACATGTGCCCAATGATTTACAAAAAAGAATATTATATCTAGCACAATATACATTTCTAATTTACAAAATATCCTATGTATTAGTGAGAAGTGGCTTAAATGTTATCAAGAAACAAAAAGATAACACGGATGCCGTTTGATACCCGCTGCTTTAAAGTATGGATTAATAACAAAATATAATAATGTAAGGTGTTTTTATGTCGGGTCAATGAGTTAATACGATTTCACAAATGCTTGTATCAATAAGATTATAATACCTATAAAAAGATGTCTTAAAAACCAGTAGACATCAACGTCATAGCTTTGGCCTTATGGTATGTGTGCAAATGCTGCACGGTCACCCATTAAGAGCTTTAGGCCTGGGCCATTTAGAACTTACTCAGGGGATCTGGCCAATGGCACTGGGTGGGGGATGAGAGGGCACGTGGTAGTAGACCCTATGTGTCTGCAGGGCAGGATGACTTGACCCCTATGGTCAGTATACCACTGACCACCACTGGAGCCCAAGGATCTCCGAACTGAGCGGAGCTCACCAGGCAATAACTGGTCATTGATCTTTTGAAACCTTACGGAGTGAAGCTCATAATACACTGGGGAGGAGTTCACTCAGCACACGTTATATGGATTATCTTATTCCAAAGTCAGCACTCTGATCGAATACTGCGTGTGAGTTTTGATCCCACGCAGTCTACCCCGGTCTTCGGATAAGTGCACTAGCCATATAGAGATAGCACTGCCGGCTTGGACTTAAGCACCTGTTATGACAATCGGTGTTATTGCATTGATAAACTTATAGGAACAGGCCCCGCTATATCTGAGTGTATTAGTCATTGTGTACAAGGAGTATTAGAAGTTGATAATACACATTATTAAGCCTGTGTTAATCAATGCATGGAATACAAAAACCAGGGCATTATGGCGTATCCTTTACGCTTGACCCAGGTGACTCTCCTATCTCCGGATTACACCAAGGTGATGTACACATTACCTGGCTTGTCCCTATTTATATAGACTTTTATATTTATATAGCTCTTTCTCCTTAATGTGCATTTAACAAAGCATTTTGGTTAAGTATACACTATAGCATTAGTGATACTGTTTGCAATTAAAACCAGCATTATGAGTCAATGTTCAAGCTTCTGCGTTGGTCCAGAAGAAAGAACGTTACACTACTGGACCACTTTATGGCATATATATATATAATGTATTTGTATGGCCGATATGCTGACTGCTAGTTCACATACACTTACCGTAAGGGATTGTACAAATAGTGCCCGCACTCTCCAAGTATGTATTACAGGGTTCATTGGTCCTTATATGTACACAGCAATATGTGCCAGGCTATAACTAACAGCAGTTAAATACATATACCATATTGGACGTAATAAGTGCTCTGGGCGCTTAAAGAAATATCGGCATCCAATAGCCATTCTAATAAGCGCCCCCATCATGGCTGTCTAATACTGAATACTGGCCCATCTCAGTGCCCTTTAAAATGCGTCTACACACCCTGTGCCTTCACACTTGGCTTTATCTTAACACCTGCACAGGTGTGAAGTGCTCCATGTCACACAAAATTGTAAAAACTATAACAAAATCGGAGGTGCAAATTGAAAGAAATCTGAAAAAAAAGTTCTGAAAAAGGGGGAAGGGCGCTTATTAGAGGGAGGGCGCTTATTAGGTCGAATACGGTATGTGTAATGAAGTAAGCCATATGGCGTCCAGTAATTGACCCCATCTCCTGTCGAAGGTTCTACCAGTTTTGTGTTTGTGTCGGTGTATTTTCTCAAATTCATTGATAGTTAACCTAGCAAAGGTAGCCAAATTATTTTAGACATGATTAAACTCCATTATTGATTCAGGGTATGTCTCGGGTCATACTCTTGACTCCTAATTGGCTTTCCAAGACAATACGAGCCACTTAAACACAATTGCAATTACAATTCTGTCAATGCACTGCTATCTGCCCTCAGTCAATTGTGATACAATTAACATGCCAATGTAAATGTACACTTTGGAATGCTGCCTTATAAACTGAATTCAAGTACGCCTTAGTGTCCTTATGGATATATCTTAACTTGACAGAAAGGTATAAGACAGACATAATTATTCCCACCTTCAACATTTTCTAACCAATCCCCAATTGTATGCCCCCGACCCACACTTCAGAGAGAGACTCTGATCTCGTGTCAGAATTAGTGAACAGTTTAAACCAACAGGGTTTAATCCTGTGAATCAGAAATATCTATGCCCCCGTATTCGACGATTCTTTTACATTTTATGTTTAGGTATTAGGTTGTGCTTGTAAATAATTGAGAAGGGTAGGTAAAGCCAAATAAAGAACAAGTTTCTCGTTGTCTATGGGATACCCTTCCAGATTACTAGATCTAAACATCTATATATATTTATATGTGTGTTGAGATATCAAGGCACTGAGGATATGCATAAAGAAGATTACCCCACCTTGGTGTATGCTGGCCTACCTGTGTTAGGCGCGATAGTCGCCCATGTTTAAATGGCAACCATAATGTGGTCATTAACGCCTCTACGGATCTAAATACCTGTTTTGACTCATGCATACATCATGTGGTAATTTGTTTTTTAACCAAGTATATGTTTAATTCATTTAGCTAGTTTGAAGTTATTAACTCGGGGTTCATACGTTTTTGCTGCTAAACCTTTAACCTTGGGGAGCCTTGGGGTCAAAGAACATAATTTTAAGGTAGGTCGATACCATTGACTCAAAAAGTTTAGAATTCCTCCAAATTTCTTCCAGAGGTGCCTTAGATCATTTAGAACAAATATCTGAAGAGAAAATAGGGGGGTCCCGCGCTACTTTTTTAAATACAGAATTTTGAAAAATGAACATATTTCGATTTTTCTCTAAAAAATAGAAAAAATATCACAAGTTCCATAATTTTATTTTGCCATAACCTGCAACCACAAAAATATGAAACATCACACAATGAAGGCTCAGATATTTCTCTTGATTTCAAAAATACTTTTATGGTTCTGTGATGTGGCATTCTGGGTAAAAAAACGATGTTTGGTTGAAAATATGGATTAATTTGTAATTAATTAAACACAAAATCGATTAAAATCAATAGAAAAAAAGTTGTCATTTTTCTTAAACTTCATGAAATGAAATTTAAGATCATTTGGAAACTAGTAAGACTAAATTTAACCTAGGGTCCCACGCATTATTCTGGTGTTTTGGGCCTTTGAAGTAAAAAAGTACTGCAAAAGTGTACTAAATAAGATATTTGAAATATTGCATTATGGGTAAAATGCTAATAATCATGTTATGAAATGGTCTCATTATGTAGCCCAGGATAAATTTAAGCAATCTATTCACCTTTATAGTCCGAATTATATCATTTATTAGTTTACAAATGTGGTTAATAACAAAATGTCCGAAATGCAAAAAAAAAACACCTTTAATTCTTGTACACAATACATTGTCGATAAAAAGCTTAATCTTGGTCAGAATAGTCCAAAATTTTACATGGGTAATGAAGGTATATATGACCATACACCTACCAAATATGAAGTCATTCTGACATGTTTAAGGTAGATGCGCGGAAACATGCGCAGTGGTCCCGTTTTCAATGGTATCGACCTACCTTAAAGCCCTTCTTATTTTTTAAGGCTTAAGCCTAAAGTAAATATCTATGTGAGGAAGAAGGGGGTGGGGGTCAGACAATATTTGTTGATTGCAAAGGATGGGGTATGGCAAGTTTGGTGCATCACTTCTGAAATGAGTATACCTGCTTTATCAAGCTCAGGAAAGCCAGGAGATGGCTGACAAAATCCAGACGGCCCAGCTACTGAAATCACGCAATCCACTACTGTTTTGATAAACTCTTATCATACCGTTAATTTTTAAAGATCAGTCGGTGACGTTATATTACAGCCTTTGTTTTTAATGCCATACACCCCATCTTTGCCCAGATCCCTGAGGTATGGTAATGCTGGCATGATTTATCTTTCTTTGATACACAGACCTTGGCCTATTTGACGTCTGCTGCTCAGGTCTGTGCCTAGTCTACCATGAGAGACCTCACACCCTTTGCATACATGTATTTTAGTTTTACGCACGGTTAATTTATTTTTTGGCATTTCGACAAATATTTCTTATATCTATTTCAGATTTTACATGCTTCTTCATTTGTTCTCCTATCATTTCTTTTAATGCAGTCGATAAAGATACATATCTCTTATATCTTCTTTTTGTATTCAGTTATACTCTCTTTGACTTGTCTTCGTTGTCAATGATTATTACGAATGTGGACAAACATGTTCAACTTTAGAATATACATCAGACTTAGTGTGTGAGTGTGTGTGTGTGTGAGAGATCTCGTATAGGCCTCTTTTCTCACCAGCAAACTGATTCATCTCGATCTATATTCATCGATTCATTTAAAACTAAAACCATTGCTTCAACTGTTTCATGTTAAAATAAACCCAGTGTGTCGCTAAGAGCTGATACAATTTGATTTATGTTGGGATGTTTTTCAGTCAGTTGTCTGAGTAAAGTCCTACATACCCCATAATAAACAGGTAGGATCTGAAAAGTCAGGTAATCATGTCTAACCAATGAAACACCTGCATATATACTCCTGCTTGCAGTCATCATATGTCTCACTATAGTGTGCATGCACTCTTTATTTTCAACAGTTTTCAAATTCGAGATCGTAATTCTTATCATGTTCCTTGGGCCTGAAATAAACATTACTTTTTCTGTTCGAGTGTACTTTTTTTTTCTTAAAATCTTTCTTTAAAAAAAATTGGATGTTTGCTTAATCAATGAATTATAGACTTTTAAAATTGTTTTTGATGATTGGATTTATAAATGCATGTACATGTATAACATTCGCCACTGCATGTATCTCGGGTGTATGGCCTGTAATAACGTTTTGTCATGCAGTTTTATCTTCAAACTAATTGTGGATGGTTTTGATCTGTCAGGTCTCATTTGTGGATTCACTTTTTTACTTCTGAATTTTGATATATCAACAGGCGTCCTTCTGCATGCTAAAAAAAACGGTGAATTTAGATAATAATATCATGAAATAACCCACAGGTATATTTTGTCACATCTAATAAATGTGAGACTCATATTTATTTGTGTCAACGCGGATAATGCAAATACATGTACTAAATTTCCACCATAAGCAAGTTTTATAATCTGATGTATCATTGTTCAAGGCTATGCCATAGTCTTATTTGTTAACGAATAAACTTGACTGTGTATGTTGTAATACAGCCAAGACTGTTCTTAGACTATGTCGACCCGACTCGGGTGGCTATTGACTTTTTACTGCAGCCCAATAAGTCCGTTAATGATTATAGACATCTAGAGGCCAACCTAGACATGTTTGCGTGAAACTGTCTGGATAGCTAGCCAACGATTACCTGTTAAAAATGTTGGTTCTCACATATCGGTATATTGGACTGATGTGTATTTGATAACACAATCAGGATATATACATTATGAATTGTCCCTCTCCTCGCAAAAAAGAAGAAAAATCACCCAAAGAAACAGATTGGCATACTTTTATTGCCTGTACTTGCAAAATAAGTAGATTATGAAAATGACTCAATTTTTTTAATTCATATTTCAGAATTTGATGTTTGGTCCACAGTTCAGTCTCCAGGCCTCGGCCACCACAGTAAACGAGAGGCCTGCTAATAAGGTAAAGGCCACAGATCTGAATTATTGAGTAGGACCAGGAAAGGGACCACTTTAATAATAACAATTAGCTCCTATTCATTTTGTCAAGCCATCTACAGCACTCTTAATGTAACGGTATTACTAAAACTAATAGAGAAGAAAAGAAATATACCCATGGAAAACCCCCCTCTAGGTTATTTTTCAAATGCTAAAAGAGTTCACAAGGCTAAAACTACCAGTGTAATAAACTGACATCTATATTACCAGCACCGTAATGCTATTCATGCAGGTAATCATTTCATTAGGATTAACCACTGCCCCAATCCCCCTGTCTTTAAAATCAAATCAAACCACTTCAGTGGTTAAAAAGAGAAGGATCTCAATCGAGATTCTTCACAAACTGTGGTATGTATACATGTCCTCATTATGTTGTCCGAAGCTTGCCTTGTACTTCTGTAACTGTGTGGTCTTTTGAGATGGTTTTTAAACAATATGTGTTAACCTTGTACATGTACTTACATTTGACTATAAACCGACTCCTCATGTTCTAAATAAATTCTTCTCTTAACCATGTATTTCACCAATGCCTTTCCCTCCATCAGCCGGCGCCCCCTGGCTCCAGGGAGACGTCGCCCTACCAGAGGAGTGACCCTACCCCGAGCCCCACTCTGAGGAAGATGCTGCTGAGTCAGCAAAGTGAGAGTTCTGGGCAGCTTCACACCTCCTCAGGTACGTGACACAAGGTGTTGGGATAGGTTGGGATATTGTGATATACCGGTAGTATGTCTGTAAAATAAAATATTTAAACAGAAAATAAATGATACAATTACTCTGATTGATTTTGGCATCTATTGTTCACATGTTGGTAGCAGAATAGTGGATAGTTTTATATTAAATCCTTGATGTATGTTTGTTCACAAGTTACATAGTTCATTACCAGGTTTTAAGTATAATGAGCTGTTACATTGTTTTAAAACTTACCTTTGTTAATTTTTCTTGACTATCAGCCGGTTCCGCCAGACCAGGTATGTATTGATAAAATAAAGTTCTAATAATTGTTGTGGAATGTAAAACGTAAGACACTCGTTGATTCATACATATTCATTTAATGAGGCGCACGTCAAGGTTAAGTTGATGATTACGTGCAAAGTTTATAATAAAAATATTATTTGAAAATGATTGATATTATCACTTTTAATTACTTATGGCACTTTAATGGATTTTTGATATTTTTTCTACACAATATAATTATTTACCGCATGTTTTGCATGGCTTTAATATTTTAACTGTCCCCATCGAAAAATTAACATTACCCTCAATGTTGAAAATCCTTGAAGAAAATGAAATTGATATGCCAAATCCATTTTGTTTTTGAGAGCACTTCATCATCGGTACAAATTAATCATTGTTGATTTTTTTTTTCTTACAATAAGGATTGACTTTTTCAAACATTTAAAGTCAGCACCTGCACCTAAAACTAATGCAAAGATAAGATAGGATTTGGCGATCAAACCATTTTGTAATAATCAAAGCTAATTCTGGAAGGAACTTGTACTGTGGCTTTCCCATTCCAGTTTGGACTATACATTTTAAATAGCACAAGTGAAGATACGGAAAAATAATGGAAAAAACAAAAAAAAACATAGATAAAAGAAACAGGGAAGGGAAAGCCCCAGACCAGAACCCATAATACAAGTGTCCTGGTTTGATGAAGACTGCTGTATGTTGATTTGGTTACACTTGTTGCACTGTGGTTTTATGTACGTTGCACCTGCAGACCGCATGCCCCCTTCCTCCGCCACCTCCTCCTCCACCACCACATCCCAACACCACAACCAGCACCACCTCCTCCGTGACCGCCAGCGCCACCTGGCCACCGCGTTTGCACAGGACTTGAGTTACACCGAGCAGATACCTTATAACGGCAGTGGCGGCTCGTCGTCGGTCCTCAGTGACGACCATCAGGACCTGAGGGTACTGCACAGCGCGGGGACCGGCCGGGTGCCGCGCGTCCCCGTCTATCTGCCAGGTACCACCATCAGGGGGTGCCACTATATATATATGCCCCCTGTTAGAAGTAGTTGTAGTTGTAGTGGTTGTGAAGGTACACCTGGCTAATTGTGCCCATGGCTCCTGCCACATTTGGGATACATATACAAACAAAACTGTAGGTGAAAGTTTGTCCATCAAATCCAGCTTCAAGGGAACCTAATTTAAGCTAAAACATTATTTATCAAAACCAGATCTAATCTTCTAGATGTTTCAAATCATCTATGAACCAAAGCCTTTACTGCCAAAAGTGTTTCTGTTGAAAAGATTTCCCCCTTTTTTCCCCAAGCCTGATTACTAACCTATCGTCATTGGTAATTTGAAGATGTTTCACAAGCCGCGTTTTGTGATATCAAAATCTGTTTACCAGTACTTTTTTTTTCTTCTTTTCGTTGTATAACGCTGGGCAAACTCTGATTAGAAAAGATGCCAGTTGAGGCAGCAACACTCTAATTTACTTTACTTTATTTTGATATTGAAGACGAAGCTGGGGGGGTGAGGACCTTCTCGCATGGACCAAGAATTTATTCTTTTTTCCCCCCTGAAAACACGTCTTAGTATCCCACCTCCTTCACTCCCCTCATATTCCAAAGTCCTCTCAATCCTTAAGCAATCCCCCAACCCTGAATCCAATTAGTTGTTTGACAAAACTCTACACCCTCTCTCACCAAATCAATATACAAGGGAGGCATCCTGTGAGCCATGGCACAATAGCCAGTGTACCAGTACTATGTGCGGTCAAATGGGACCAAATACACTGAATTTTGGTATTGTTAGTTGTAAATCTGACAAAGCGTTGTTGGTTGTATTTGGAAGGCTTTCGTGTTCAAGTCTGGTTTCGCATATAAAGCGCATCTAGACTAAGACTTCTAGCTCAGGTCTGCAAATATTTCCATGATATATTAAAAATACTATTCGCTCAAATCTTTTTTCACAATTAATGCTTCATAGCTTCTACCAATAATGCTTATCGAAACCCCATCACTAATTGTCTCTATTGATCTTATGAATATAACATGGGACATTTGGAAAGCAGAATATAATTTTAAGAGCAGTAATCAAATGAAGATGGGACTCAACTTTATGGAAAGAAATAGTGGTAAATTGGGTCTTGCATAGTCACATTAGAAGTGATGGGTCACAGGGATTGCTATGTCATTATAGTATTCTCTGGATGTTGATTCTTTCCCTCTCTAAAGACGTGCAATCTACCAGAAGCAGCGCACAGAGAGGTGCGTAGATTCATCATCTCGTCAGAAATTCAATGCGAAAAAGAAAGAATAATTCCAGAGAAATGGTTTTCAAAGGGAATATTATCATATTGAATATAGGTTTCATTTCCTCCATTTTATTTTATGTATCCCATCATTGAATATTTGTCTATATTTTCTGCCATATCAAAAGGAACCCCCCAAACTTCTAGTACATATGTGTACATGTATACAAGCCTCCTTTCACCCCCTTACCCAACCTAACATGCTAATCTTTCAGTTGTTATCAATCCCCCTCATATTTTGCAATGCATAGAATAGAACAATTCCGTATTTGAGTTGACATAAATGTATATACAATAAAGACTGGAGATGACCACATTGTTATCACACGTGTATGTGACATAGAGTCTGCTCTCTTTCTCTTGTAAACCAGCATTTGCCAAGGGTAAGGACTTTTCAGCATGATATATTTTTTTACACCAGGTCTTCAACTAAATGTTACCCTTTTCCCTATGCACCCAACAATGAGTAACACTGTTCATTACATCAGTAATAAATATATCTTAAGTTTAACCAGGGGTATAATGCAAGAGAATAGTAGGCAGGGCATGTATTATTCATAACTGAACCAAGATACAAAATGTATAGCTATCCTTGTACAATTCTTTCATATTTCAAAAGATGCTGCTAATTTGCCAGTGATGGGTCTCCTGCATAGAGCCCTGATAACTGTTGCAATTATATGCATACTTTTACAATGTTGCATTATTTTGAGTTGGAGTGCTCCTAAAACTCCATTTCTTAGAGCATTTCAAGGAACTAAATTATGTTTCGATCCTCAGAAAATCTTAGTGCTAAAACGGCGCACTCTATATCTGATAATGGGTTACTGGGAGCACTTTTGGAGGTGTGAGATCCATGTCACAAAGCCCCTAGCCCCTCCCTAACATACCAGTGTGGAATCAAACCTCGTGATCCCTATGTAACATTGGCGTTCTTGTTGAAAACCAGCACATTTGCAGTGAGGTTGATCCTTCTTTGATTTGTCAAAGTAAAGTGCTTGATTTTATTTTCACCTTATTTTCAGTTTTGAATGAAGATAGTGGGCGTTTTGTAATCCATTTAACGATCTTGATATATGGCGTCCTGCTTGACTGTGAAGTCCATAACATGTACCAGTTTGAATGCAATAATTTCAATATGCAAATTATAGTAAATAAAGTTGTCTTGGTTGGCATCAGTATCTTGAACATACATGTATATCCCATATTGCTTTTTAATAATTTCGGTAGTAATTATAAACATAATTGATTTATCCCCTTCAGATATCGAACATTAGAATATGGGTACTATTTATATATGTGTTACAGTGTCTTGATAATATCTTTCTGATTTTATTAGGTGACCGTGTGATTTTTGCGGACAGCCCGTCTTCGCCTGGTGTGCCAGTTGTGTACCGTACCCCAGAGGAGCGCTCAGCAAATCCTGACCGACTCAACCTGGACAGGTATGTGCTACTGCATGACATTTGAACTGGAATCTGAGAATATTGTAAGAGTGCAGTCCTCGATATTCATTCCAGAAAAAAACACTTCAGAAACCTTCAAAATTTCAATATTAAAGTTTGTATCATTGATTGCCTTTATTTGATATATGCTACATTTTTGAAGGTATGAAAGGCCCGTTAAATAATAAAGAGGTGAAAAGCACTAGCCAAATGTTCTCTTCAAATAAGCAAATGTATATAATATCCCACAAATTGTCTTTGAAATCTTATACATGTACAAGAGTATATTATTTAATGCATTCTTCCTCCACCAGACGGCGCCTGGCGGTGTGCCCCATACTGGAGGGTGAGGAGCAGCTCAGGCTCCTTAACTACCAACACAACCTTATCACCCGCATTGAGCACCTACACGGCCTCAAACGACTTATCTTCCTTGACCTATACGATAACCAGATAGACGCAATATCTGGTCTTCACTCACTCAAATCCTTACGTGTTCTCATGTTAGGCAAAAATAGGTAAGGCATATTTTATTTGTATGAGTATTCAATACTGAAATAGCTTATCAGTGTATCAATTACATTTATTTTATCCCTGACCTAGAAATTGCATAAAAGTTTTAATTATTAACAAAATCATCCTGTTAAAGTATGGAATAATTTGAAAGTTAAATACTTAGATTACTAATACATGTCCCCGGTATAAATAGATCAATGCAGCAAGAAAGGGTGTCTTTTCCAGAAAAGTTGTTGATAAAGTTTTTGGACATTTCTGAAGTGTGACTGATAAATTTTAGATACAATCTCAAAATAATGTATTCTTATATATACTACTTGAAAGACAATTGTCTTGTGAATCTCCTGATATAGGCCGTTCATTAATATAGCCATCACAGACAATGTTATGAGGATTCTACTAAAATCAACGTAAACACAACTTTATTCTGAAAAGTCACCCTTTCTTGCTGCATTGGTCTATAGTAACAGTTAGACATGGAGACCATTATAACACTCGTGATGTATTTTTAATTGTTTCTCCCCATAGAATACGAAGGATAGAAAACCTGGAGGCGCTTACAAAGTTAGACGTGCTAGATTTACATGGAAACATGGTAAGTTACATTCAATATACATTGTCTCTAAATACAACATGAGATTATTTCAAACAGGATGCATGTGTGTACTTATCCTGACCCAAGAAGAATCTAGTGAAAATAGAAGAAAACGTTTTACAAGTTCTATATCTCCTGACGACCCCGAGTACTTGAAGATAAAGAATCAACATCACGGCAACATCCACGCTAAGTTCCATGCTGTAACATACCAAGGATTTAAAATGCATATGTCTATATGAACATGCATACTAAAGTTTCCACTTTCCAACCCTCAGATCTCAAAGATAGAAAACCTCACTCATCTGACAGAGCTGCGAGTACTTAATTTAGCAGGCAACAATATCGACCATGTAGATAATTTGACTGGTATGGACGCACTCACCGAACTCAACCTCCGTCGCAACAGGATCCGCACTGTGGTACGTAACCTCTGCAATACGTATTCAGATTTAATGGTTATTGTTTTATAAAAAACAGTATTATGGTATATATAAACAGAATGGGTGTTACTAATCAGAATTATTGCCATAGATGTATGAACGATAAGTGATACAACCGACTTATCAAAAACCGATTTATCAAGGTCTCACTGCATTGGTGAACTACTATGTTTAAAGGATCTTAGCATGAATTAGTTGTTCCTGTTTAACTATAGCTGTGTTTAAGGTGTGGATTTTATCATGTTAATATGTTCAGAGGTTCTGGAAGATTGAGAAGAATAAAAGTTAAAACCCCATTGGTGATGCGTTCAGATATTGTATTGGCAAAGGTAGCAAAACATGCTCTTTTGTAATCTAGATATCTAGACAAGTTCTAAAAGCTGGAACGAAATTCGGCCCAAAAGATAAGTTGTGTAAGCGAAGTATTAAAAAAAAACCCATTAAAACGTGTAACTTCTATTGCAGAATGATGTTGACAACCTAGCAAGTCTGCAGCGTCTGTTCCTCAGCTTTAACGAGATCACATGGTGAGTGACTGTTTGTTTGTTGGATTGCATGCTTGAAACGTTTTCTTTTGGGGTTCCTTTACAGGATCAAGGACCATTTCTTTCAGGTGATGACGAATGTTACACTTACAGAGAGATAAAACTTAGAAAATACGTGTAGCACATTTTCATGGTCGACACTATTAACCCTTTAAGGAAGGCATGTCCCCATGCATTATGCCGACCCTACGTGAGTGTATTTTTTGTTTCAATGAGAGCTCGCGACTCCCGTTTATTAACAAATAACACATTCGAGACGTGGTATACATTTGTTAACTATTGAATGCAAAAATAATCAGTATATGAAGCTAGTACTTATAATTAACGTGTCAATGTTGTGTTTCATCTCCTGTGACGTCACTTCACATTGCCGTACTGGCAACATGACTAACGTTTTGAGAACCACTATTGTTGTCTGGTATTTTCCTTCTATCGTGCCAAATAAATGAATTTTTCAATAAAAAATTGTATTGTTGTGTTGCATTTTGGGATCCCTTTCTGTCCAACTTACTTAAATAATTCAGATATGAATATCCTGCAGTACAGAACCATTTTCGTCATTCCAGCAGTATTTTCATACTTTGGTCCTGTTTCAATATTCTGTCACAATCTTCTGACAGCCCTCTAAATTAAACAAGCCATCTTCGTGAAAAAATATGAATACACCTGTGAAATATAGATGTCGGCCAAAGCAAATGAAATAATGTGTATATTGCATCTTTTTCCTAAATAGGAGTAAAATTGGACTGAATCGAAGCTTAATTTTTCCTATGGGGCTTTAACATGGCGTCGCGTGTTCTTTTTACACGGTACCGTACATTGAATAAAATCGCCTACATTAAATATTTCTTTTCAGAAATACTTTCTCTGTGTAGTCATATAATTCGGGCAATACACTGCCTTCATCCCCATATCCTCAGTGATTTTCTTCATGTAGTTCAGCGGCGATTTGTATTGCATATTTTCGTCTGACAAAGCGATGTTCGCTGGCTATTTGCTTCGGCTTTCCCAAGCTGGCCCCTGCTCTATTATGTTTTCTGTTCATCAATCTCTATGGAGGCGGAGTGTGGGAATGCCTTACAAAAGCGTCGCCGTCTATGGCAAGCGATATGTTCACCCCGATATCAGAGTTTATTACTGAGCTCTGACATCAGAGTTTGTTACTCCGATGTCGGAGTTGATTACTTTGATTTCAGAGTTAATAATTTCGATACTAGTTTTTATCCTGTGAATGATGTTTTTATTGCCCAGTGTTTTATTGCCCACCATCCACAGCAGTTGAAACACTCTCCCTCCTTTCCCCTTTACATTTTTCTCTTTTTTTCTCATTGTTTCATTGTAAATACTTCATTCCTTAGAACAGTCTGCCTCATGCAGCCAAATAGACTGATTTATTGTCTAGATATCCTGTTTTCTGAAAGGTTTACCCTCTTACTAATTGTCACTTCGATGTACCAGAGATAATAACTTCGATATCAGAGATAATAACTTCGATGTTGGAGTTTATAACTTCGATATCCAGGTTTCTAACTTTGATATCGGAGTTTATAACTTCGATATCACAGTTAAAAACTCCCATATCGAAGTAAGGAACTTCGGTATTGAAGTTAGGAACTCCGATATCGAAGGTGAACAAATGGCTTGCCATATAGCCGTCCGTGGGATAGCCTACTAGTAGCCAGACACGCTGGCGGAGAAGTGGGCTGTGTGTAGGGGCGGTCCCTCTGGTCCCACGGACGGCGACGCTTTTGATAGTCTGGAAAGGGGGTGTTTCCATGGTAATCTAGGTGACCCACATCTCGGCAGCGACGCTGATATCAGATTTGGTACGTCACAACGTGAAACATGACGTCAGATTATTTGCGGGGTGGAGGGGTTGGCTCTAAGGGGTTTGATAGGCCTACTGGTGGCACCTAGGTCTAACTGGTAAGGAATGGGAATCAATATCCAACCAGAGGCCGAAGGCCTCTGGCGAGTCGCATCCTACCCTTTCTGTGTTTCCTCAGTCTCACCCTGATGTGTGACTGACCATAGTCCAGCCCAGAATCCACAACCAAGGATTTCAATGTAAACTGCATCTTGGCTCGATCGTAGGCCTAGGCCTAGCACTGAAAATTTGAATCCAGATTATTTTTTATTAGGCCTAGGCCTTTATTAGAAGTTGAGGGCTAGATCTAGGCCTACTGCCCCGACCATTGTTAGGCCTATATCATTAGTTTCTGGCTAGATCTAGGCCTACGTACTGCCCCCTGATTATTGCAAATCAGTGCTAGCTCTCCTAAGTGTGCGGACAAACGTTCAGTATAATTGGCTCTCTTTACGACATAAATGATTATGATTGATCAGGGACTATTAGGCCTACATCTTAAAATGTCTTCATCTACCAATAATGGAAAAAAACGGGGGTTGGGGGCAGAGCCCCCCTTTACATACTAGTCGACTAGCCTATATAGGCCTATCCGACAATGGACTGTGTAGTTTAAGATAGGATTAAGATAGGTTAAGATAAGATTACGACTAATTTTAAGATAATTAAGACAATCTTAACTGTGTGAGATGGGTGGCACACTCTATGGAGGAGTGACATTATTAATTTTAAGACAATTAAGACGATCCATGGACATAAATAGGACCATCTTAATTCTTAGGTTAAGGGAGTGTTCATTTATTAATTACAGGGGGGGGTGGTGAGATTTCGCGCGGAGGGGCGAATTTTTTTTACGCCCCCCCCCCTCGAGAGCGCGTGTAACGATTTGCGCCCCCCCCTCGCCGAAGGCGCCGAAAATTTTTCGCCCCCCCCCCTTTGAACTATAGTAACGCGCGGGCTTTTTTGCTAGAAAGGGACTTAAATTTTTACGCCCCCCCCCCCCCCTCAAGAGGGGTCGGAAATTTTTACGCTCCCCCCCCAAACCCACCACCCCCCCCCTGTAAATAATAAATGAACACTCCCTAAGATTGCGCTCTTAACGTTTGTCTGCGCACCTAGCCTAGGTCCTAGGAGAACTATCCCGGGCATGCCTGATAATCATTAGGCCTATATCATAGATTCAGGGCTAGATCTAGGCCCTACCTACTCCGCCCATTATTAGGCCTATATTAAGTTTGACTTCAGGACTAGGCCTACTGTCGGCAGTGGTTAAACAACAACAGGGAAATCGGGAGCCTACCCAATAATGCAACTCGTCTGCTCACTCTCCATCCTACTCTCTGCGTTTAACTGTAGAAGACAAGAGACCAAATATCTGCTGGGAGAATGAATTTTCACGACACTACAGAGCCTATTTGCGATAGGCTAAGGCATTCCCACAGTGCATTGTACTAGGTCAGACGAACGCTGTCTGCACGAATTTCCCGCGCCACTATCGCCGGCAGCGGAGCTGCTGGTTTTAGTAAAAAGGGGCCTGAAGGGGGGTCAGCATTTTTAATAGCAACGGTAGATATTCCCTCAAATTTCAAACACAACCCCAACACAGAAATTCCTTGAAAAATCATTTGGTAAAAGATGACAGGTGGAGTTAATATGGAGAATGGAGAAAAGTAAACATAGAATTACTGTATTATTTCTGACTTTAAGACATTGACACGTTCCTTTGTGGTTTTGAGACACAATTTTTCTTGCACTAGACTTTACATAAAATTGCCTGCTTGTATAGTATAAGCCCCGTACAGTCGGCATGATGCTTGAATGCAGCACTGGCGAGTTCCTGGCCAGGGCTGCATGCATGCATCATGGCGACCAAGGAAATAATGTATTAATGGCTTTATTTATGCATCATGCCGTCCTAAAAAAAATGAATGTGTATATAACCTCTAGGCATGATAGGACGCTATAATATTACGACCTATACGTTGGTGTGACTGTGGTTTCAATCTCTTGTTTTCTTCATGGAATAACTCCTCGATGAGGTGAATGTCCATTAAACTTTTCAATACTCCAATACTTCAATTACAGGATATTCCTTGTATCAGCCTACTGTATAATGAGATTTCACTGTATTTGGAAGAATCAGGAGGAAACATCGGATAGGCGAGGGGGTAGCTGAGTGGTCATAGACAGAAGTCCACGATGATGTATCTGAATGACAGGTTTCTCCTCAAGTCATATCACACGAGGCGGACCACAAGCGGAGAAACCAGGAATTCAGACTGATTAGAGTGGATCTCTTATTTCATGCCATAATTATTGATAAATCATATCTAAAACCCACATTTAAAGATTGGTTTCACAGCTATTTTAGTGTGGCAGACGGCCATTCTAGTACTTTAGCATAGTAACTTTGTTTCTCCACATGAAATAAAATTAGTAATCGGTAGGTGAGTGGTAGCGAGCCCATCTGCATGTACCATGCATAGCCCATCTATGGTCTACATCAACCACCTGCAACCTTGAGTCGCCCACCTGTATGAAGACTGCCCCTACCTGTACCATGGGTCAGCCACCTGTACCATGAGCCACCTACATCTACCATGAGTCAGCTACATGTACCATGAGCCACCCACCTGTACCATGAGTCAGCCACCTGTACCATGGGTCAGCCACCTGTGCCATGAGTCAACCGCATATGCCATGAGTCTGTCACATGAACCCAGCCACCTTTACCATGAGTCAGCCACCTGTACCATGAGTCAATCACCTGTAGCATGAGCCACCCACATGTACCATGAGTCAGCCACATGTACAGTGAGCCACCGACATGTACAATGAGTCAGCCACCTGTACCATGAGCCACCTACAGGTATCAAGAGTCAGCTACATGTACCATGAGCCAACCACATGTACCATTAGTCAGCTATCTGTACCATAAGTCAGTCACCTATACCATGAGTCAGCCACATGTAGCATAAATCAGTCACCTGTCACCTGATAGCTCTCCCAGGTGCGCGGACAAACGTTAATAGCACAATCTTAATCTTACATCTTAAAATGTCTAATCTAAGGCAGCCCTCTCATTGTATCTGCCACCTAGTGTCACATACCCACACTATGCTACCTGAGGTTTGCCTTTATAGTATAAACCCTGCACCCAGCTGAGACAATATAGCCAGTATGACCTTGAACTTGGATTTTGCTGGGTTTAGGCAGTCCCTGTAGTTAGCTTGGAACCAGCGAACAGGAACCAGAAATGGAACCAGAAAGTATAATGGGAAATACAGATAAAACTACCATCATACATTCTGGTTCCTGTCCACTGGTTCCAAGCTACCAGAAGGGATTAACCAAACCCAGCAAAATCCCAAGTTCAAGGTCATACTGGCTGTCACCAGAGCCTTCCTTCGGAAGGATTTGGGAACGAGAGTAAGACAATATAAACATCTAAAAGGAAAGAAAAAGAAGAAAAAAGACGGGGGTTGGGGGGCAGAGCCCCCTATTACATACTGGTTAACTAGCCTATCCTACCATGGACTGTGCAGGCATATCACTACTAGTGGTGCCGTCTTCATTTGCTTAGAAACATTTTTAAGATAGTCTAAGATAATTTGAGATAGGATTAAGATAGGTTAAGATAATTAAGACGATCTTAATTCTGTGTAAAGATTGAGCTGTTAACGTTTGTCCGCGTACCTAGGAGAGTGCCGCACTAGTACCATGAGCCACCTACATGTATCATGAGCCACCCACATGTACCATGAGCCACTCACATGTACCATGAGCCACCCACATGTACCATGAGTCAGCTGCCTGTACCATAAGTCAGTCACCTGTAGCATGAGTCACCCACCTGTACCATGAGTCAGCCACCTGTACCATGGGTCAGCCACCTGTGCCATGAGTCAACCACATATGCCATGAGTCTGTCACATGAACCCAGCCACCTGTACCATGAGTCAGCCACCTGTACCATGAGTCAATCACATGTAGCATAAGCCACCCACCTGTACCATGAGTCAGCCACCTGTACCATGGGTCAGCCACCTGTACCATGAGTCAGGCACATATACCATGAGCTACCCACATGTACCATGAGTCAGCTACCTGTACCATGAGTCAGCCACTTGTACCGTGAGTCAGGCACCTCTATCATCAGCCATCCACCTGTACCGTGAGTCAGGCACCTATATCAAAAGCCACCTAATGTACCATATCAGCCACCTACCTGTTCCATGAGTCAAATATCTATACTAAGAGTGAACCACTGTACCATATATGGCACGCACTTGTACGAAATGTGACTCACCTGTCCTACCTTGAGTCACCTAGCTGTACCATTACCTACCCACCTGCAGCTTGAGTTACCTACCTCTACCATGCAACATATACCTTCACAATGGTTAAGTCAGCCACCTGCTCCATAAATCAGCCGCCTGGACCATGGGTTAGCCACCTGGATCATTGGTCAGTTAACTGCATGAAGAATCTGCCGCATGTCAGTGGGTGTGGCAAATCATATATCAAAAAAGTATCACTCTCTGACGATGGGTTCTTTGTTGTGATGAGAAGAACACAGTCAGGGGCGCCACCTAGTTGAATGGCTGAGGTGAAGGATTCCCAAAGGGGTTGTAAAGGGATTCCCGAGGCGTGTGTTTTTTTGGCCTGAAGCGTGGTTCAGCTCTGATTCTTGACCCCTCCTTGGAGCCAATAAAGTTTCCTACAATTTAAAATATTAATAAGTTTTAATAATGATAAATACGTAGACATCTCTTCTTGGTATTCTATACCTATACCCCTTTATATGACTTAATATGGTAATGACGACTAGCATATAGATATTAACAGAAACAACAATTGTTTAATTAGCTATGTTCTTTTCCTTTACTTTCCTCCTATGTGGTGGAAGTATACTCATTTAGGTTAACAAGTCCGTAGACATCTAGAAATCAAGCACTTGATATTACAAGTGTAGATTTATGGGATCTCAGAGGTGCCAGAACCATTAACTAACCCCAGGGGGCACCACATACAGCTAAGTAACTGCTAGATACTAACTAAGATACCATGTACACTAACTGTAAAGCTTTGTATTGTTACCTGAGCCTGTGTATCACATAAATGCCTCAATAAACAAACTGACCAATACATAGTATTTAAATCATTCTGTCTAGGGTTTAAAAAAGATCTATATATGTTGATCTGCCCATTCATTTTATATGAACATTGATTTTGAAATATCACTTAAATAGGATTTTTACACGCTCCTGCCAATTTCTTTTGTCAAGTGGTCATTGTTGTTACCTCCTACACTCAATGTTAATTGGGTGCTTTTGGGGAGAGAATTGGTTTATAGCACACAGTATCAAGCACACTTGAAATAAAGCCTTTTGTGCTGACAAACAGAAGTTAGAACCCCTACACTTGGTCTGATAAGTTATTCCCCTCTCTGAGAGTGAAAAGGAGACTCAGTCTTCCCTACTGGTCTGGAAATAGTTTACCCGTTTAATAGTCTCCACACTTGTGAAAATACTGATCCCTTTTGATAGAAACCCATGGCGATGGTTGTTGAAATAGAACCATTATTTGGTAAACTGATGTTGAACATGTGTCTATGATTTCCACATCCCATTGCATTGATAACAGTAAAACAACCATTGTTTTGTTTTCGGGGAGAGTATTGGACGTAACCACTATCACCCATTGCACTTGTTAGAAAAACAAACCAGCCTATCTGCACAGATTGGCTCATGGCTCCCTATCTTACAGTAAAGCTGCTTAGTACCTAGGATTATGGTGCTTATCCCCAGGTTGGATTTAGTGGCTGGGCTCTATAGCCAAAACTCAAACAATAATCCATTCATATTGCAAGGAATCCTAACCCAGCCAATGTCTAAAGCTGAGAGGGTGGGTGGTTGGGTGCTACGGGTGAGTGTTTGAGCCAGGGACTCTTCACATCAGAGGACCAATAAGTGGCATGGTCGAGGTAGGAGAGGGAGGGTGAGGGGGGGGGGGGGTTAGGGAGGGGGAGTACTGTGGGTGTGTGGTGGTGTAGATTACCTCAGCCAACCTTAGATTAGTATCACATCTAGGGGACTAACGGGAGGACAGGTCTACAGTATTAGTGTGGTTTAAGGCAGGGAGGAGGGATTCCTGTCTCACCAGGATCTACCCTCACTTCCTATTGGTCTCTATGGACACTTTCAGTAAAGGGGATTTAAGGACAGGACTTTCAATGATATTACTCATATCTCCCACATAGAGGCACAAGATCATCATTGGACTATTTGATTAGTTACAGCGATATTGATAAAAACCACAGGGGATCTCCATATATTGAAACAGGATATTAACTGTCTGTACACGGATCAATTGTGAAGCACGTATACCACATGGCTTAAGTATTGGAGTCATAAGATACTATGCAAAGACATCAATAACATAAAGGAGTACCAGATGATATACCTCAAGAAAATCTATATCACAGGATGCCAATAGTATATTGGATTTCCTGGTTAGGTGGTACCTAGACTTTACCATAGGAGCGATACAAACACGTCCTAAACATTGCGAAAAACAAGCTAGCACATAGTGTTGTGTTGGGTTTGTGCGTGGAAGGTCAACTAGTAATGTTTTTGGTATAGATAATTATCCTTCCACTTCCACTAATCAAAAGCCTAGTACCTGTATGGAAATCAGGCCAGTGACTGATCCAAGTTAATAACTGGATTTCGCAATTACCCAGATAAAGCATTGGCGGCAACCCACCATAACTCTTGCTGTTTTCACTTAATGGCCAAGTCAAAGATTGTGACTTACAACTAGCTTTGCCAGTATCGATTACTTGTCACTGTGTGCCCCTGGGGCGGGCAGTGCTACAGCAACCTTTTAGCCTTAACACCCAACCCAGACCATTGTGTGTAGACCATTGTGTGTATGTAGGTTCACCAGTGATCAAGGGAAGAATGTGGCCGTACTGACTGCGCCATGGACCCATAGGTCTAATGGGTTAGTTTTGACTAATATTGACCCTATTCCACAGCTTAAACCATCTCCTAATGGCCATGGATCAGGTCATTGTCGGGGTCATTGTGAAATAACAAGAGTCGATTAAGCTTCGGGTTACTCTTTCGGTGGCATCGATGCGACATACATAAGTCGTACAGTATGTTTTTTGTCTTTAAATGAGTTGGAGTTGGATCTGTTTGTGCCTCCTTTAATGTAGACAGTGCTGAGTTAGACTGCTAAGATAAGCACACAGTTAGAGTTATCTTCAGCATCTGCCAAAGTTACCATTGAGACAATCTGACAGTTGTTCTTCGTGTGGAGTGGATCTCTTAAGCCCAACGCAGCACGCGGGGGTGCCAGAAACAGCTTTCATCCCTCTGCTTGTCGTAGCTGTGTATATATAACGGAGGAGCTCCTAGTTAATTAATAATGAGACTTCTTAATGAGTAGGAAGGGCCTGCTCGACTCCCCAGAGACTCACTGCACGAAATGTTTTCACATGCGAACCCCTGCCCGACCGACCGCCAAGCCGGGTGTTGATCAGATGTAGTTTCGGGGTGCATCACAACCAGAAACAAACCACTGGCCGCATCATCAACACGTACCAGCAGCTTTTCTTGTAGCTCACAGGGCTGACAATACAGGTTTGTGTGCTTGTAATGTCTGTTTGATCGACAGGAGGAGCTGGTTTGATTATAATCATCAATCTGCAATCAGGACTCAGGGACATGTGAATTATTCATGGAATGTATTGCTACTCGAACTGGTGTTAAGGCTGGTACAAGATGCTACAAATGGATCTTTGTTCTTCCACTATTAACTGATGTGTGCAGAGTTCTTCTCACTTCCATGATAATCTGCCCCGGTAACAATGAGACATGGGATTATGTACACAACACACAAGGTAGAAAATCACAATCTCCTGGACAATGGACAGATTGATATCACAAGGGATTATAGTATTTGTGATGTCATGTGTTCATGAATAATGATTGATATCCTGCGATCCAATGCTAAACAATCTCTGACTTATCGCAGGACCACAAACATTGTGTTTCGAGGAGTAAACCTCATGATTAACATCAGCAGCACCAATGAGCGAACCACCTGGATTATTAATGAGACTTGAAACCTAAAAACCACAGACCAAACCCACAGAGGAACCCCCTACCTCATCCCCTGCCAGATGTCCGTTCCCGAGCGGCTCGGCACCATCCCCGAAGTGGTCATGGGGTATGCAAAGCGAACAGGCTCAGTGGGCAAGCAGCGACACCCGCGGGTGACGCGAGTCACTCCGGGTGACACGGTGGTGAAGACCTCGCTGGCCGGTCTCACCCCGGTCCTTGAGCGGTTCAAGGAGCGGCTCCGGCTGCTGGACACTGCCATCCAGCGGGCCGAGGACACTAAACAGACAACCATCGAAGACCGCATCACGAGTAAAGAACAGGCCACCACCGACATGCTCAAGAAGTACAGCATGAATGTCTTCAACAAACTCAACGCTCGCCGGCCTTCAGGCCCCAAAGAGGCCTACCAGCAGATGGCCATGGACCGGCTGCTGAAGAAGGAACGAGCAACTCAGCCACCCAACCAGGTGGCTGTTAACGCTGCGGTCAGGGAGCACAGGGAACAGAGGGAGCAGCAGCAGAAGCAGCTGCTGGTCCCTGGGACGCTGTCAGCTATAAATAGAGCAAGGTGAAGGCAAAGGTGAAGGTCACACAAGGCTATACCAAAAGTTACCTTGTGAGGTCATTCTGTAATATTCTGTTTGGATTTTTAATTTTTAATTTCTAATATTCTGTTTGGTGTTTTGATGTGTTTTTGTTTCCGTTCCTACACGTGAAATGCGTTCTTCTATCGGACTCGTTTTACCATGATATAAATGGGGTGGGAAAGAAGATGGTTATCCATCACACTATTGAATGTAGCAATTATTGGTAGAAAATGGTAAAATATTATGACATATGTCCATAAGCCATACTAATATTTAAAAGATTGCAATGCCACATCTTTCAATATGTGCTGAATGGACTGCCGCATTGCAAACTTTGCCTTCAATATTCACTTGATTCAGTGACAAAGGTCTGGGTAGTACCGTTTTTAGGAGAGGAGGGGTCGGTGTCCTTTAAACCCACACCTCCTACATACTCCGAGTCTTACTGGATAGGTAGCAAGGGTTAGGCCTTTACTCAAAGAGAGGAGGGGAGGGCTGAATCTGGCTCCGGCCCCCTTCCTCCACCCAATTTGAAACTGTGGGAAATAGGTAAAACCCAACACTTGATACAGCTGCCATAAGAAGCGGAGTGGGGCATGCAGCTTATATATACCTCTAGGTGCGCCTTCGCAGTCTCTGACCACTTCTCCCTACCCTTACCCCACTCCTCCCTGTCCATGCCCCCCCTCCGAAGTTATAGTAATGCTAGCATAACCTGCTCTTTTGCAGTGCATTACTATGTAGCCAATCTATATAATATCTTTGGACACCAGCAGCATTTAATAGGGAACATAAACATCAACGTGAAGAATATGCCTGAAAAATAGAACTCGACAGACATAGTGCTACTGCTAGAAGAAGTATTCCTCAGAAGTAGAACAACTAGAAGGATGGTGTGGGTGGCTGAGTGGTGGCACACTAATCCTAATGGTTGTATCACTCCCCGCAGTATTGATTTCTGTGCATTATGTATGAGATTCATAGCCAGAACAATCCACCACACACCCTACCCTCATCAACCTCCATGCTACACAGGGGGTGGGTTATCACCTCTTCTATACAGGCTCATTAGTACCTTATCAAGTTATGTACTTACACTGCAGTATATTGGGTCTTTGGGAAATGGCGGTTTAGAACCCGTGAGATATAGTGAACATTATTCGTGATCTCGACCAGGTTTTGCCTTATCTATAACATTGCCTGGAGTGTATCATGGTAACAAATGGACACATGCAAGAATACAGGAAGCATATTACTATAAGGAATCCCATCTACAATTTGAGACCTCTTCCTTCGCCCCTGATGACCCAGAGACCTAGAGAATAGAAAGAAAGGAGTACAAAATGTATTCAACTGTTTTGAAATTCAAATCATAGGAGACAACGGCAAGGCATGGGTATATTTCATAGAGCCGGGATTGCAGGGTGTTAGGGTGTACATATAGCTTCTTTTTTTATCTGTATGAATATATGTTGTCAGGGTACCTTGCAGTATAATGCTATTATTGTGAATGGTCTAGGCTCATATGGAGTTCATATATATGGTCCCACTACAATTTCTCTAATATCAACACAATATATACCGCCTCACCATCAAGTCCCGCTATAGTAGAGAGAGCTGATTGCATTGATGCCAAGTGGACGGTGTCCATAAGTGTGCAGAAGTAGTATGCGAAATGTTAACTCAATGAAATACCAATGCAAATATCATTGTCTGTCAAGCACTGCATTACAACATGTAATAACACTAGGCATCCGCCATGGAGACTTCAATTCGGAAGCAATATTTTCACTCCCATGCAGGCAGTAACTATACTCAATATGACCCCCCTAATCCCTTGACTAGTGATGGCGTGTTTGACATTTTATATTGCACACTTGAGGTGTATGAGCTCAATACACTCAAGTTAAAGCCCCTAGAGGCCCGTTTCAGTCACACAATGCCCCCCAGCAGTGGGTCTGTAGTCGGCCTGCGTTTAGATCCCTGTCAGTCGGTCTTGATCCCGGCCGGGCCCGAGTCCCCCCGTCCACAAGGACGCCGGATAATCCAAAGGATTAATTAATCCATTGTTAATCTGACCACCTGGGAGGAAACCATATATCCCCAAGGGCTCCCTCTACCATTGGCACCTGCAACATGTGGTACCTCCTGTACACCCTCAGTGGTGGCAGGCCTAGAGGTGACCACTGGTCACTTTCTGTCGTCCAGCAGACGACATTTAGCAAAGCAGACATTTGCATCCAGCAGGTGGATTTTGATTTGTTATTGATTTCCCGCCATTTTCCTTGGAGTTAGATACCCCTGCCATCACAGGATGGAGTCAAGTGGACACATGGACATGTCATCTTGGTACAAGAAAAATGAAAGCCACAGGGAATCTTACACTTGCCTGTTCAGACAGCTCACTGTTATGGACTCACTCATATTGAGACTAGAGTGATTTGTAGAGCTTGTTGACTCTGTACGTCTATGATCTTCTTAAGGGCTAATTAATATGAGGCTTTTGGTCGATTCTGAACACGGACTGAAACAGTATTACGCCACAGATACTGGAGTACTAAGTGGGAAACATGCACCTTACTACTTTTAGTACTTTGAGTCATCATATATACAGGCCAGTTAATAAAGGACCACTCTCAAGAGTCCTTTAGCCCACTGACACAGTAGGTGGCATACCTTACATGACTGAATGATCAATAGGATCATGTTGCACCAAACAGCAGGCAACCTAACCTCAGTCTCCTCTCAGTATAACATGAGAAGGCCATGTTGCCAGGATCTGCTGGGTCACTGATACTTGATCTCACATTTAAATATACATTTGAATTATTTTGAATAGGCGTCAGACACAGTGTCGGTCGCTTGGTGGTGACTTGAACATATTGGGCAAGAGGCAGTAGAGGCAAGCTTTATGGAGATGGACTCTCATTGTTTATCAATACAAGCACTAATGCTGGGACATGAGTCAGGATTATGTTATTTTAATCATAAACTCCTGGACTTTAACGCAGTACCACCAGCAAACTACCTTTTGCGCAAGGATGCCATAAAACCATGATATACATTCACACATAATGTATTGGAATACAGAAAGCTACATTATTGTCCCAGTCATTGTAAACATTGTAGCTTAGTCATTTGTGACATTGGAACTAATTTGAACTTTTAGACAACTGTATTGTGATACAGGCCTCCGACTTTTAATACCAGGATAATAAATTACGAAATGCCATAGAAAAGGAACAGTTGGTTCACAGGCAGATCTCACAGATTATGGTCTAAGCTTATCTGATTATCAGATATAGGCCATAAAAGTGCACCTATGTCTGGACAGATACCTCCCCTCCAGCCCTACAACAGCCACATGATGTATCGGCCCCTGCGTATGACGCGTGCCGACGCTGGGGAGATGATCGGGGCTGAGAGCCTTCACCTCTACGTGCTGGAGGTGAAGAAACGACAGATGTCTCCGCGGGTTCCCAATAACCCGCGAGACAACCGTTCTACCCGAACGACCACTCCAGTTCTCTCACCAGTGCCTGGGAGCAGCCAGAGCTCGTGTTCCAGTCATTGTTCTGAGAAAATTGCTGATTCGTTATCACGCTCTGGAGAAAGACAACTGCCTAGGCGTGCCCAGCATAAATCACAAAAGAGGTCAGAATATTTAATTCCTGTAATATTCTCCTTCTGGAGTGAAGGGAGTAGGTTTGATTTAATTCCACAATTTGGGAACGTTTTTTTGTTTCTTAATTTTAAATGGGTTTACCAGTGTAATATATAGGTGATACCTCTTTGCATAGAGAATATCCAAACGTATTGCATACCAATTGTGTTGCTCACTCATGTCTTTTCATTTTATACTTCTCCCAAAATGTATAGTTCCTCAGAGTTCTTTCGAGTTTATATACTTTTTTAATAGCCCATTGTATTAGTATAAGAGGACGCAAAACAAACATGTTAGTGATCCTTGTCCATGTTGCCTAGTATATATGTATAAATGGCAATAAGTTCCATTCTGAGCAGGGAGCCAGGTAAAACCAGACATTGGGAAAGTAGCTTTACAGAAGAACACTAGGTGGCGTCACCATTGCTGTCTTTGCCAACGGGAAAGCCCTATCCCTGGTGTGTTCTGTACTGTTCTGTCTGGTATCTGTATAAAGCAGTGACTCGATCGGTTTCTGAGGGGCCCAAATAAAGTTTAAACTCCATAGTGAATGTATGATAACTGAGATTGCATTCAATTTCATTACTTTAACTAAACTTAAAATGACCATAATGTGGGACTTTTGGGATTTTCAACATTCAAGTGTCGCCAGGATATATTTTTGTTTAAACTCTAAGCTCCATCCCATGGTTATAACTCCTCCTAACGGTCACCCTCTAACTCCTCCTAACGGTCACCCTCTAATATATGTACAACCACTCCTCTAAGGTAGGCACTTCATTGTCATACTGGAATGTATACAAATGTACTCCCTCTGAAGTGCAGCCACAATGCAGCATTTAAAAAAAAGTTCAAACGGTGGACACATCAGGGGAGAGTTGACTGTATTTGGGATTTGTGTGTTGCTAAACGACATGACATTGTAGCTTACCCAACTAGTGAAACACTCCTTAGATGAAAGGTTAAATGCATACATGTTATGTGACATGTTATAAAGAATGGATCTGCGATGAAAAATACATTTTAAATATCCGTCTAACCATAGATATAGATACTGGATGCCTATGATTTGACTAAGAAGTGAACAGTATAGCATGGTTCTGGGCTGCTGACAGGCATCTCCCACCTACCTGTGGTAATCCCAAACACCAACAGGTGGGACTACACCTGTGTGCCTCCTCCAGGGGGCAGGTGGGGGCCTCAGGTAGCTCCGTCCACCTACCTGCTAATGTTGACATTGAACTAGTCATTACCAGTATTATGGGAAGGCCTAAGGCAAAAGACATATGCTTTCCACAGATGTATTATGGAGTTGATAGTCTGTCAATCTGTATTGCTAAGTAAGGAATGTATAGAGATACGTTGCATTAGAGCGTGTGATCACTCTTATACGTCATAGCTCATTGTCTGTAAAATGGCATTTTAACGCCAAGTGAATATTTCTATGAAAACATGTGGAATAATACATTGAAGCAGGTGAGTTAAAATGGTCGGATTTTACTTCCCATTGCCTTACGTGATCATATTTCCTATTTATTTGATGTGGCTTATGCTAGTAATAACAGTGAATGAAACATAGGTTGGGAGGTGCATCCATGCATGAAGGCCACTGGTGGAACGATAATCGATAATAGTGAAATTAGTGTTAGTTAGATGTTGATCCCCATAACGCAGTTGTATTTCTTAAATAAGCCATTACAATATGTTGGCACTAGGCTTAGTACAGGTAGCTTGACATGGCTACCCATAATCTGTATAATGTTAACAGCACCCAGGGCCTCTTTTATGTGCTATGTATCAGCTATAACCCGATTTATGGTCTATCTATCTCTGACAGCTGGTGCCAGACAACATAATGTAGATACTGTATGGTTGTCTCAAAATCGAGGCCTTGTTCATATGCATAGGAAGGTCTGTGTTTCGTGCAATGAATACCATGTTTAGAGGAAGAATAAAGGGCAAAATCTAACACTATCCATTACTAACTGGAACAGTGTGCATCATTATGGATTACCTGTGGATTAATGGGTAACTGCAGAAATGAATATGATAATAACTTGATAAGAAATCACTTCAAAAATGGCAAACACAATTGAATCGGTAGAATATGAGCTCTTTTCTTTCAGCTCTTCCCTGAGCCTCTCATCTCTTCCCTATTAGCTTCTCCATCTGAGCCTCTCTAACCTCGCAGGTCACCACTCTCAGTTCATCCATATCAGCTATTTCCTTAGCTTTTCCCTCCTTCAGCCCTCCCCTCTCAGCGCTTTCCTCTCTACTCTCCCAGCTTCTCCTTCTCCTCTCTACCCTCTTAGCTCTTAAAACCAAATATTCGTACTTTTGATTTCATTTTAAATCATAAAAAACGGCAGCTCTGCTGTTTCATCCTTGCACATTGCCCCCCCCCCCCCCGGTTTTCTTAATACATGTACTTATCTTTTTTATTGGATTGAGGGAGTCTACCACAAACCACTTATTTTCGTATGTATATCTTTATCACCCGTTTAATCTCTTTCGGATTCATTTCAGAATAGTATTACCCACACTTGTATTTCCATTGTTTTGATTCATCTTCTCCCAAACCAATGCATTTGATCACCAAATACTGCCAACATCATTTCAATATTCTCTTTCCACTCAATCACCAATTGAAACAATAAAACACCCACTATATCTTCAATAGTCTTCAGTCGTCAGTTCCTTATTGACAGTAACATAATACTACCCCCGGCTTTATATACCCATGCATAACTAGGCTTGGTACTTGAGGAGAGGACCAATGTTCTTTGGCTGAAACATTCTCATGCATATTTACATATAGGAAAGTTGCTAAACAAGACGATAATTAGGCCTAGTCGGATTATCCATGAATCCATTTTGGATCTACCCTGTGCCATGTGTTTTCCTAACCAGGGTACAAATGCCATACATATACACCAATACAGCATATAAGGGCAATCCGAGTAATTGGAAGAATGTCAATATTGTTATCTCATTTGGTACTGTGCTGGCTTGGTTAGGAGGTGTGAATGGATTCCTTACAACTTTCTGTTGGGTTGGGTGGTTTGGGATTTGTTAAGGGTGTACACAGTTCTGTGTGTTTCTTATAAAAACAAAGTAATGGCGCCCAGAGAGTGTAACAGTGTTTTGGAGCTGACTATTTTGTCCACATGGGAATGGGAATGTTTGTGCACCAGTCATTTGATTTTTGATTTTCCTGTATGAATTGACTGTAGTACATGTGTCACTCTTGATTATACTCTTAGGGTGATAATGCTGAGGCAGTTGCTTTAAAAAAATACTACCTTTTTTGACAATGTTATCCTCTTGGAATAATATATATCTTTAATAATAAATATGGGTTAATTTCCATGAACCCAAATAATTGATATACAAGTTTGCATAGTGCATCTACAACCCCATTTCACTAATTAGGTATATAGCACCAACTCTTCTCAGCCTGTCCCCTTTACACTTAATGATCAGTCCTCTCCCGGGCTGGGCAGAGGGAGGGATCATTGGGAGAGTGTGGAGAACATGTCAAACAAACCAAGTCCCCCCTCGGTGGGGACAGGTCGGACCTCTACCACTGAGACACATACTGCCTTCAACCTTGGCCATTTGATCTTAAATTCACCATATATATCTTATACTATCAACAAGTTTGGAGTGATTGGTGCCAGCAACCAGTGGAGAAAAATAGCGTCTGCTCCTCTGTTTCGCTTTGATTGTGCTGTTCAAAGAGCGCTATCGCTGAGGTCAATGGGATAAGGATGTAAAACCTGGAGATGTGATCATTGATCAGCGATTAGGATACACGGATTACCTTAGGGATTCGGTAATCCCCGTCCCTAGTATTATCTCAGGCAGGATCTGTCCCAATCAGAGGACATGTGGATCATTTGTAAGCCCACTATGTATCACATAGGTGGCCGTTAGTTTTGGACGTATAGAGGTATCAGTGCAAGTGGAACCAGGATACGCGCCAGATGAATAGAATAACTTACAGCAACGGATCAAGTTATCTCTTAACATGTGACGAAGATAAGATCAAATCTGGAGGAAATATGCAGCAGATATGTATATGATGCAACAGGAGTTTGTGGTCCATATAACCAATACCTGTATCGATGTATGAAACCTCACAGTTCATACAATGGTGCTTTGGACAAAATGTTTTCGCTTAATTAATGAACTACATTGTGCGAGGATATGAAGGTAGCTCTGCAGGTGTCTTGTTATGTCATCACACGTCCCATACCTGCGGCTCTAAGACAAAGGGACGAGAAATAGAATATGTCCATTATACATGTGACCAATGCCAACAGTGCAGAACATGTTCCTTGGATCACTGTGACATGACCTGAAGAGACTCGCTAGTAACACACAAAGCAACTTGAATGTACAAACAGTACCAATAGAAAGCACTCGAGGTCAGCCAACTAAACTCCGCCCTAATTAGATAAGACATTGAGTCTATGAGGGCAACATGTAACATTAATATCAAACAACCGGAAGTGATGTTGAATGGGTTGACAATAATCGTGTGTTGCAATTCGACATAAGAGTGCTATGCGATGTCATGATATAAGCATCAAGAAAAAGAATATCACCAAAGTTCAAGACTTGCAAAATCATACAGGTTTCCCATCAAGGAGCCGAAAAACATCAACGATGGAAATCAATACTTCTTAGTTGAACTAGAGGAGCTAACAAGTTCAACAGACACATTTAAGCAATAGTTAAAAACATACACCATGTCGCGACAGTCACCTCTGCCTGCGCCTATTGCGGCCGAAATGGCCAAGTGGACGTGTCTCTTCCCTGCGTACCACAATGTGGAGAATCGCTCCTCCTGCTCCATGCCGGATATGAAGCACAACCCTGGAGCAGCTCAGAGAGCAGCTCGGCAAGCCGCTCCCAGTCCGAGCGGACCCTTCTCCCGCCCAGCCCGGGGAAAGATGATCATCAGACCCACTGGTTTGCGGTAAGCTCCAGTGTCAGAGCAGTTGTAACTGGCTTGCACAATCGGTATAGTGAGCAAATGTTACCAGCTCATCCAAGTATAGGGGGTAATTTCAATTTCAATTAGCTAAACTAATGACTATGTGGTGAGCGATTCCTCATTTAGCCAAGTCGGTCAGTGCACTATCAAGCATACTCCCTCAACATGCAACTTTCCATACATATATATAATATATATTGTTGTACTCTATCTGAACATTTTAAGGCCTCCAGTAAGATCGATTTAGAGACAGCACTACATAGCCGGTTATGGCTAGTATATGGGAAGATGGAATTCAACTGAAATAAAGACGGGTAGAGGAGGCAAGAACCGGGGAGAGTAAAGGTGGTTTGGGTTTATTGGATATTGTGGTTTTGTGAATGCACTCGAGGTACCAGAAGTGTGGCCCCATAAAAGAGGAGACCTTTAAGGTGGAGGGCACTGTTCTTCCTAGGAGGTGGTGCAATGGGGTGGTAGAAACAAAACAGAAAGGGACAAGACTGGACAGAACAAACTGAAATAAACATGGAGGGGTCCTCCCAGTAGGAAGGGATGAGGGCCAAGGCCTAGTCTTAGAGATGGGATGAAGACCACATAGCGCTGGGGAGCTAGATGTATGGATAAATAAAGCTTCTTTGTATGTTATTTGATTACTTTATAACTGTGATGACATCACAAGAAAAGAGTAGTTTGTATCATCAAATCATCACGTCAAACCACTGCTTTTAACTGTCCTCTTCTGCAGGGCCAAGCCTCCTTTCTCTCAGTATTCAAAGCTTAAGTCGTCGACCCACAGATGCTAATCAGACAGCGCAGTAGCCTTTGGTGCTCCCTTGGCATGTGCACTGAGGCATGGCTTAACGACTGACCCATCCTCCATCTTCTTTCATTTGCCTTTGCCAATTCTCAGATCAACGGCCAGCGTTTAGCATTCTCTCTATACGCAGTTCCTATAGCAGAAGAAAACTATTTGAAACTAGAGAAGAACACCAGGGCTTACTTTGTCCTTGTATTTCACTTGTGTTGCATTTTGAATTTCAAGCTCATGGCATTAAATGTCCTCCTGTTGGTGGGTGTAGATGAATGGGGGTGTTGCGTGCAGTTGGCACTGTGCAGTGGGAGTGATATATAGGTTGTTGGGTGCCGATGTATTAACCCCTATACTCCCCCATATTGACCCAGTTCATTAACCATTAAATCTCCAGTCCTCCCCCATCTCCCATTCATTCACTATGATGAGCCATGAAGAGTCCATATAGACAATTTCATTACTTTAGGGAGTGATCATTTATTATCAACAGGGGGGGGGGTGGTGGGTTTGGGGGGGGGGGCAAAAAAATTTGGACCCCTTGACCGGGGGGGGGCAAAAAAATTTGGACCCCTCTTGGGGGGGGGGGGGCAAAAAAATTTGACCTGTTTTGAGCCAAAAAGCCCGCGCGTTACTATGCTTCAAAAGGGCCCGCGCGCGAGCCGATTTTCGACCCTAAGGGGGGGGGGTAAAAAAGTTTGACCCCTTGACCGGGGGGGGTGTAAAAAATTTCGCGCGCTCCGCGCAGAAACCCACCACCCCCCCCCTGTTGTTAAAAAATGATCACTCCCTTAATTGTTATATCTTGAGAAAAAATTAAAGCAATTGTGGATGGCAGAGGTTAAGATATATATGGTGGGGGAGGGGAGAGGGGATAAGATAGATGAGGTCCACAGAGGGTGGGGTGGTTGGCAGAAGCTGGCTAAGCTCCTGATAGTCTGATCCCTGCCTCCAGTGCCATGAATTAATAATAGCCCTGTATCATTGTCAGACCTCCACCCGCCAGGTGAAGTGGCCCTATGGAGCGGTATAATTATATATGGCCAGGGTCCGGCCACCTGTGCTGGAGGAAAGTGCTGGAGGAAGGAGAGGTAGAGGGGAGCAGGAGGGGTGGGGCTAGAATATAGCACCTGTGCACATACCTTCACACCTGTAGGGAGTGCTGGAAGAGGGCACGTACTCATGTGTGCACTATAAAGGTGTATAAAGGTCTGTACGTGGTATTATTCAGTGTGAGAAAGCCACTCCTGTACTTGATCCGAAATATTCCTTGACTTGTGGATATGTCGCTCTCAGAGGAGACTTTGCTGGATGGAAAAGCAGTGCTCAACACTGAACAGGATTTGGACTATCATCGTACATATATGAATTTAGATATCTCGCTATAGGTCCGAGATATCAACAGGGGACTTAGAGACTTTGAGTTAAAGGATATAGATCCTTAAAGGGTGGGCGCCTCGCCATAATGCCAATTCATCACAATGGTGTTTGGAAGCCAAAGGACAGGTCAGTTGAGATACTTTGATCAATCACTTTCTTGGCATATTTTACTCTATATTTCTTCTATGTTTTACATGAATGTACAGGTGTTTGAAATCGTGTACACATACTAAAGGGGGTTAATCTGGAGGTATACATTGAGGGATTAGATTGAGCAAACCTTTTTATTACATGTGTATTTATGCTCCATTTAAAGACTGAGTAAACTTTCTCATTTTACCACTGATCGCTTCTAAGGTACACACGTATGCTGCTAAAGTACCCGTGTATGCTAGGACTTATAGATAAAGGGCATTACAGCCTACTCCTACCCGAGTTTGTGACATTGGATAATGTTTCTTTACATATCTCACATAAGTGGTTTCAGGTGATTGAATCTCACCTAGCGGGCCTGTAATACTGGACCCTTTGAACAAGTGGTCAGCTAACACTTAACCTTTGTGGTTTAAAGTCAAGCCTTTCTGAACTAAATTCCTACGACTCTCCTGGAAGGGTGGGGCGTCTGGAGGCCGTCATTGGACAAACATTTGACTTGGCAGTGCCAATGGAGATCTGGTGGAATAGTGAGAATTGGTTTGGTTTCAGCAGCACAGGCTACGACTGAACAGTATCCTGGATTGGTTGGTGTAAGTGTTTGTCCATATACCAGGAGGTACGACAATAAAAAAGACCCCAACCCCTTTTTTATCTTTTACATAAGATGACCCTTTGTCCAATGGCATGACCATGTGCTTGGACATAGACAGTAGCGCCGCCCAATGTTGGAAAACTACGCAGTTTGCACCTTGTAAACTGCCAGTAGACCCTCCAGCCTGCTGCTCTGTTTATGCCTGTTGGTTTAGGATAAATGGAGGGGGGGGGGGGAATTATATGGAAGAGTTAATTTTCTGGTTTTCAGTGGCTAAATAGTAATTATAATGTAGCAATACAAGTTTATCTGCATCCATCGATTTTTTTTAAAGATTCAAAAGGTTCGAAACACTCTGAAATGATCGTTGTACCTGCATATAAAATGGAAAGGGGATAGACCAATGGCTATCAGCAACCCATTACAATACACCCTCTATTCGATTGACAGGGAACATTGATTTTCAAGCGTAAATATATTTCTTTCTAGCAAAGGGCAATTGAGCCCTCTTAACATGGGCAAAGTTGTTTTTTTAATGGGTTTTTTTTAGGGGGAAGGGGAAGTTACATCATGTATACATTGGTCACGTTCTGTCTTATATTGCATACTGGTCAGCCATGTTGGTTTTGGCTTAATAGCCCAGACGTATTGCAATGTATGTAGCGACTACCAAATTTTCGTGTTTTCATAGGTAACGTATTGGCTCAGCCTATAAACGGCGATGTTAGGCTGCCCCCCGCCCTGTGTGGCTTTAAAACGCTACTACATACGTAACGTAATGGTATATATGTTGCAATAGCCAATACTGCCGAAGGAACACAGCTGCAAACACATGTACACTTTTTGTTAAATAATCACTATATAGTTCGTGGTAAATGGGGTAATGTCGAGGGTATTTGACTGTATGTCTACAAAATATATGGAAAGAAGTTCACTACATGTATCTAGGCTGATGTTATCGTACGTATACTGAATAGTACTGGATGGTATGTGCCTGTAATGAAATATGTGCGTACTTTGTCCCTTCTTAATTTCCTTTTATGACCTGTATGTGTGTATACATATACTGCGATTTGATTTGTGAAGCACATACTTTAACACATTTATGAATTTATTATTAGGTCAAAGGTAAACCAAAGTATGTCAGTCTAAGTCTATCATTAACAAACATTTATGGCACACCAAGGGATCTATATGTTTGAATAATAAGTGCAGAGCTGGCTAAACATCCTACTAACCTCAACTCTAATGACATGCTTGACTGAATCAATATACTGGGCTATCAATTTTCCAGTTTCGATGACATTGCGTGCGTCGGAGAGTCGCACAGCCTATCGGAGATCTCGCTGGACGGGAACCCATTCTCTCAAGAACCGCAGTACAAGCAGACCGTTCTGCGCCACATGCAACAACTTCGGCAGCTAGACATGAAAAGAGTCTCTGTAAGTTACTCATTTATTCATTATCGATTTCATGCGAAGAGGATCATCCATCCTAGCTATTGTTGAGAAATGCATCTTAATCCCCTGTGTTTTATTCGTTATATATGATCACGTTTAGTTCGGTGGAGAATCTGTATTGGTTCATGATTAGGTACTACATCGGGGTTTCCTTCCTTATATCTACCCTGTATATATATGAATGGTTATTTAAACATACCATAATATTTACTCTGATCAATCATAGCAGTATAGCTATATACAATATAAACAACTCTATTTTTGGAGCACGTAGTATGCGCTCTATTGGTTCACAATTCATATGGAATGAATACTGATCTCATTCAACTGGTAACAGAATACATATAGGTATTATCACAATGGACAAAGTTGCAGTTCTACTATTGAAGCGCACAAAACCATGAATAGATGCATACATCAATTTTGATCGATATGTTCTGACTTAACCTAGTATTTAACACCAAACTACTTATAATCATGCATCACCCGATAAATGCATTTCACCTGGGATGAAATGAACTTCCATGATAAAGTTTTAATTAACAAGCCGCGTATGCTCTGGAGATATACTTTGCGTATACCATTAGTGTGATGCGTTGATACTGAGCAACACCCCATTTATTTGTTTAAAAAAAAGGATGATGAAAGGCGAATAGCTAGTGTCATGGCGCGGAAGGAGGAGGAGAAGAAACGCGAGTCAACAAAGGTCCAGGTTATGAAGGTTAGCGTCCTTTTAATCTGCACTTCATAAAGGTGACATACAGATTACAGAGATTTCTACCTAAGCCTAATGTTGTGTGCCAACTGCTTACACGTTCATTGTCTAATTGTCTTTCCCTTTTAAGATTCTAGATGGCTTCATTTACTTTAAAATATGTAAAGATACACCCATGTCAGCACCGAGGTTACATTGGTGATATCATATACGTGTTTTTTTATAGGAATTTATGTACAGTTTAGGGCTCTGTTTGATGGTTCGTAATAAGAATCGGTCTTCAGAAAATGGTCCTTCTTATACCACTTGCAATAGCAATTGGCAATCAGCCAAAGAAAACAAGCAAATTTATGGGAATGATACACTTCCGAAGGGTCGGTATGATGCATGAATGCAGCCCTGGCGAATAGTTCACCAGAGCTGCATTCAAGGGCAAATCTAATCTTTTAGCAACAAGTCTTCCTTAAAGGGTTAAAGGGTTCATTATGTGCTAACCCCGTTGTCCTGTCTTCTCCCATCAGGAGCGGCGGAGGCTGGCTATCAACAATGCACGTCGGCAGTGGGACGTGATGCAGGGCTCGCTTATGGCGCGCACCAATAAGTTGGTGCGGAGCGCAATGCCCGATCTGGTAGCCAGCCACGTGGGCAACATTCCCAACACGGACCTTAACGACGACAGGGATGAGGATGACGCTAGGTAAGGAGAAGGGGTAGGGTATGTTATGATGTAGCTTGGGAGCTGTGGCAGACCCAGGGGTGTTTGATGTGTATGAGACACATCGTGTAGGCTACCACCCCAGCTACCCACCTGTAAGGTGCTGTACTGTGATACTTGTCTTGAGAAAACCATGGGAATCTTGAGAAAACAACGTTATTGGAATTGAGTGTCCTTTGGGGTAAAATAAGTGACCATCGTCACATCAAAGAAGTCATCAATGGATTTCTCTTTTTATTTAAAAAAAAAAGAAGGCAGGAACGAGCGAGATGTTATTCTTTATTTTTTAGAAAATTATTTGTTGTCCAATGGATTTCTTGCTAAAAGATGCGCAAGCAATGTTCAAGTTTTGTAGTTGTGTTGCCGAACATCACAGAGGAAACTAGCAAGCAAAATCCATTGACAACATATTTTTTTGGCGTAGCCTTATGTTTAAGTTATCCACTTTCAGATGGCTAGCACAGCAATGGACGTGGCGGTAGGTCTCTGAGTTTAAGACTCTAATGCTTTTCATCCTGAACTATGGTGGTCTCTGGTCAGAGGAGATGTCCCCACCAACTTCAATTCTCATGAGATTCAATATAAGAATTAACCCTTAATCGTATCGCGAATCAAGTTGATTTTGTAATTTTGAGCCTTTAGATGCACGAAGTTGGTCCTCCCTCACACTAGCCAGAGCAATTTGTAATTTTGAGCCCAGGACCGGAATTGATCCTCTATTTTCACTCAAGAACCGGTTGTTTTGAATGATCGTGTCCATGTCCACGTGCAAAAAATGTTTTTAAGGTCGAAAAGACATGGCCCATTTTTGGGGCGCATTTCTTTTTCCCATTATGGAAAACACCCAGTTGAAGTTGCAGCTTTATGTTGTTGAAGAATCCCTAAGATAAGATAGTAGTGTATCCTTGAACAGTCTTTCTTTATAACTTTGTAAATCTTGATAAATTGGCAATTGACCCTTTCTGCCCTCTAGATTTGTATCCTTTCTCTTTTTTTTTTGTAAAACAAACATGTATTCAACTCAGTACAATTTTGAAACTCACTTGTTGCCAATTTTCAGTGGTATTCAATTTTAAGGCTTTTCTCTTGATACTTTTGTATTGAAAAGCTTTGTCAGTTACTTGACTTTGGTGGGTTGTTCTTATCAATGGTGTCGGTGGCTGTGTTGATTTATTGAAGTCCATTAACAATTGAATATAGTTAAACGATTGTATTTCATCAAATAAGATGATTTACTATTCGGCTTCAGTAGATAAATGTGAATTAAGTGATTGTCTTCTAGGGAAATACATGTTATTTTCTTGGTGAAATGATTTAGCAGATTTGTCAACAAAAAAAGCTTTGACATTAACATCCCAACATCTCTGGAAGATCTAAGTCTACAATTTACTTTTTTGCTCATCTAACATTCCTATATAATTCAATTGTCTGACCTCATATAACAGAAGTCTTTGTTAAATTAAGTTGATGTAGCATAACCATCTGAGCAAATATTTAACATGACATGGTCTAGACTAAGGGACCTTGCGTATTAATGACGTCACTGTCATTGCTAAGAACCCATTGTTAATGGCTAGACAGACATGAAGGTAGAAGTTATTTGATTAACACTTAATCAGCAATATTTTGAATTATTGGAAAAGGTCCGCCAGAGAAGCAAAATAGCTCTTCCTTTCAGCCCTTAATTAAATGTAATTCCAAATGCAATAGAACCTAGTCCTAGTGTATGCGATTCAGAAACATCCCAAGCCTTTCCCCAGTGGTGTGCATGACCAGTCTACAGATGGAGTTATTCGTATACAGTACTTTATTTAGATATATTTTCTCAGCAGTAAATTACTTTATCTATTCATAAATTTCTCTCCTGAGTTACTAATATTTAGTCAATATACCCTGTGTATCTGCAGCAGTGGAAGTCGACCTACAAGTGCAAAGAGTATAACATCAGAGCGGGAAGGTCAGATGACGACATTAAGTCGACCCGGCTCCCACGGCACATCAAGAGGTGCCACGCCAGACAAGGAAAAGATGATTATAAGGTGAGCCTGGGACTGGACTAATGTATGAATGGGTTTTGCAACAATGACATCCTCATTATGTCACTGTACGAAACTGCCATTCTCATTAAGTTATAGTACTGAACTATGACACTCTCATTAAGTTACAGTACTGAACGATGTCATTTTCATCTAGTAACAGTACTGAACAATGACATCCCATTAATTTACAGAACTAAATAATGATATTTTCATTAAGTTATTCTCAATAAGTGGAGGTACTGAACAATGTCATCCTAATTAAGTTATGTTAACTATCTATTATAAATCTATCTGCAGTGGGCCGGTTGGGAGTAACACCTCTCTGAACGTGGACTACCTTGCTGAGTTAGAAGGGGATACACTTAGTTTGTACGGCCCGGGTGCCCTGGAGGCGCTCGACAAGAATTGGGGCATGGCGGCAGCTGGTGCCGTCACCACCATCGTCTTCAAGTTTGTAGAATATGACGAAATCTGCAAACACTTCCACAAAGTGCGGGCCCGCTTTCCTAGTACTCATGTAAGTAGATTGTGTGTTATGTTGTGGTTTGTCTGGTCCATATCATTCTATGGCACCAGGCCATGTATTTTGGGCCAGGAAAATAAATGATACCTACTTGTTATCCTTCGTCCGAAAAGAGTAGCGGAAATGCCAGGATGGTGTTTTTCCCTTGTCTCTTACATGCCATGTGATCACTGCTATATTCTGGCACAGTCTATTAATGTCGTTGTGTCTTCCCCATCGAGGGGCTCTAGAACCTAACAACAACAATGCTGCTATATTCGAGAAGCTGTATTCTAAATACCTGTCCAAAACGAGCGAAAAGCATTGCCTTGTAAGGTCTCAACAGTTATACCAGCCAAACAATCAATCTTTAATAATATTCCAAACCTGTGAAAGAACCCATCCCCATCCATCAAATGATTCAAACCCCCTCGTCACAGTCCTTGATCGAGCACAAAGTGTATTTGCATTCATTATCTTTTAAAGGTGTGAAACATCAATGAGATTCGTCAGACTAGCGTGAGGAAATAAAACAGCAGTTAATCACAAATGCCGAAAATTGATTTCCAAAAGTACCAATCAGAAGTTTTCTAAAGTAGTTACTCCTGTAATGGACATTTCTTTCATTCCCTGTAAGTTGCTTTTAGCAAAGCTTTTACCGTTTGAATTGTTGCTATAATGAACAGTAACCTGTGTTATTGCCAAGTATAGATAAGCAGTATTGTCTAGATGCATGGAAGGTAGCCAGTATACTGATGTAGTTATCATTAATAATACAATGGTTGCGTGGCCTATGATACTATTGATAGGGGCCTATAACATGTAAGGCAAACTTTGGCTGGGATATATCTACTCACACGGTCACCCCAGACTGATAACTAATTGAAACCAGAAGGAAGACATTATAGATCAATGTCATCAATTATTGATTCTTTTGGCAACGTTTTATTTTCGTGGCAGAGGTGGCCAAAAGGTGTTTACCATTTCCAATAGTTGTCGTCTTTAAATAATAGGTTCTTAAATCCATGTGTTGTTCTTAATTACTCTAGCATATTTGTATATGAATTTGAAAGGGTGTTTGTAAGTTTAAATCACCTATATGTATGTCCACAAGAAAAGAACTTCATTAATAATTCGCACAAATAAATGCAATTAGATCGTAGCCAAGGGGTTTATCGGTAAACAAACCAGCGAGTGTGGGAAGGGGGGGGGGTAAGACTCCAGTAGGGCATGAGAGACCAGACGAAGGGTATATCGGAACAACACACATGTTTTGACCTGAGAAGGTAGCAGAATTGGAAGGTGAGACTAACTAGTAGTGGTATACATATATCGGTACTACAAAGGAAAGCTTACCCAAGTGCCTTGATTCTATTGCAGTAATACAAAGTCTTTAATCTATCTATCGATGGTAATCTAATCAAACTGTTCTGCATGTCTAGTCACCTTTTTAACAGACTGTTTCAATGTCTCTTGTTGCAGACCTTTAGCTTCTCGTCGACCAACATCTGTTCACTACAACAGCTGAATGCGCTAAGCTCGCTACGTCGGCTCGATCATTTGATCGTCAGTACCGAGGGCAATCCCGTTACCCAGTTTGTCTTGTGGCGGCCGTATATCCTCTTCAGGCTGGCGCACTTCTCTGTAAAGAAGATTAACGATGCAGAAGTAAGTCCTTTTATAGCTTTTGCAACGGTTTCGCATGTCAAGCTTCCTAAATTGAGGATCAATCTAGTTGAAATGATAAAAATGGATGTTTAATAAGGTAGCTTAATGCATTGGAGGTTTACACTTAAGATTTAAAGAAAGGTTATTCAGATTGACCTAATGATAAGCGTTCATGTGATTTAGTTTGATTCAGCTGAACTGATAATTTCTCTGAATCACTCGGATATTATTTTCTTCATAAGTTGAACATCGATAAAATAACTTAGAATTCTTCTTTTTTCCCCCTTTCTCCCAAAAGATTACGGCAGCAGATATTGTCAATGCTGAGAAGTTCTTCGGTCCCCTGGCTCACATCACCACTTCACAGCTACCACAGTCACGGCTAGTTTCACTCCTAGGCGAAAGCAAGTGCGTATATAAGGATATTCTGGTTCTTAATTTGATATGCTTTAAAGATTAGATTAGAATGTGTCTCAAGAATATGACTATGGGTATGGTCTGCATACTTGATTTAAGTATCTAAAGACTCCTGCTAGATTTTATTACCGTACTCTGAAATAAATGGTCAAGGCATCTATACTGATACACATTTCCCATTTCCTTGTGTTCTAGTAAATAGGAAATATTTACCATATTTTAACACTAAAACATTTTACTTTACACTTTAGACGGAAACAATTACTATCCTTAACTGAGGACAAATTGCGGAAATCTCCGGATACCAAGTCATTGACAGACCGGACTGCCATTGAGTCTGTCGGCCGTGCGGGTCTCTCCTACACAACACCGGACATGCTCCAGCAGAAACTGCAGGTATGTGCAAGTACTGTGAAGAAATAGAATATTGTATCGCTATACTCACAGACATAAATAGTATCCTATTCAAGTCTGTGCTATATTATATTCGCACCAGGTCACGATAATGCACAGCTGATATGTTTGTTTGATTCCTATGTACAGTGTAATAATTAAATAAGGATTCCTGCTTTTGATATAACATTACCATTTCATATTATATACAGACAATTCAGTTACACTCACATGAAGTTCTCTAGCAGACATCCAAGCAGAGATACCATCTTCGGTAATAAAACCAGAAAATAGTGAATGTATATCAATCAAAATATATTAAAATATAAATGTTTCTTTCATTGCAGGAGGTTCAAGGCCGTTCAGACTTTGTCAATTCTTACATGAAGGAATTAACAATAGAGGCGGTTAGTGTTGACCAGAAGAGGACCGCTTTGCAGAAAGCTTGGCCGAACATTCTCGAGGACATGATTCGCTCGTCTGTCCTGGACATGTGGGACATGTCCGCTTACATGAAGCGCTGCCTCGATGAACTAGAAAAGAGCTAGCACCCACTAATGCTATAAAGTGTGGTGTATGTGTAAATATATAGTATATAGGCCTAGCCTTACATATTAGTTATGTGATATTTAAACATAGACACTTGAAGGGCGGATAGCCTACTAGCCGCGGCCTCGTGGATAGGCGGGTGATATAAAGGGACCATCGGATATATAAGATACTGGTTCAAGCGACACCAGTGCATCTGATCTCATCGGTCTTCGCAAGCTTCGCACACCCATTTCTGGGTACCGTACAACTTGGAACTTCCGTCTCTGCTGTGATGTACCGATAACTAGTGGAGGACTTAGCCAATTGGAAACTGAGGCCACTTTTCTTATGCTATGTCACATCTAAGTAGACACAAAATACTGTTGCTTACCGCGGTAACCGAGTGAGGATGAAGTATTTTATTGACCTGAAAAGTGCACTTGAGAAATTAGCATTGAGAAATGTTCATTGCCAACTTGGCAAAAACTTGTTCTCGACTGGCTTAGCATTTTCGTCTGGACATCAGGTAATAGCATGTGGATGCTGTTTCTATAATGCACGTGGTGGAAAAAGTGAATCATTAGAATATAATTGCCTCAGGTGTGCTGTATGAAAGAGGGTTTATAATAGGTAGGCCGATTGAATGTGTAAGAAGGAAAGATGTTAAAGGGATTACATGATAATATTTATCATTGCAAAATGCGGCGTTGTTAGCCATTTCTCCCTCAGAATGCTTAGTGGGTGTGTTATTGAATGTAGTCTTAGAGAGACATAAGGATGTGAGATTGTCATATGGTATTAATATATTTCTTGCCTCTTTCAGTATTCTAAGGATTACATCCTACTGATACATACTCTGCCAACTTGCCCACGATTTGCTCATTTTCTCTACTTCATAGAGTTTAATTATATCCTAGAATGCAGGGTATAACTTCATGCTTAGTTTCCCTAGTGAGAAGGCAACACACACAATTAGTTGGTCTATTGCTATCATGCACCTCTATTCCAGAAATGAATAGTGTGAGTGAATGTATTATGCTTGCCTGATTTATCAAGAATTTCTTCATGATGAAAAATGGAAATCCATGGGGAAAAGATGATGTTATAGTCATCGCACACTTGATTTAAAGCTTTGGCATTTTATTTATAATATAATATGGAATCCATAGACCAATAGGTATGGGCTAAAGTCTACTTACTCATAGTAGCATACATATATTGCTACTACGTTTAAGAGGTCAAGAGGATCCAGCTATCGGTTTACAATATTATCTTAGCTCGTAAAATGTAATTCTGGTGCTCTTGGATTATAGAAACAAGGCATGATATAAAAGTCTTCTGTTGTATGTTGAACATCTCCTTTATTCACACAAAGTGTGCAGTCCTTTAAAGTGAAGTCAAAATAGTTCCTTTCTATGTTATAGAATGAATGGAAAGGGAATGTGAATGTTGCATTTACTCATCTGTTATGTATTTTTACTTCGGACAAAGTACCCTATGTCTGTTTGATCTGTTGTCATACTGTTTCAATGAATAAAACCTTTTGTTGTAAATCGTGTTTTGTATATACGCATTGCTTACATTACATCTACCAATCAACGTTATCATAATCATAGAAAATGGTCTGGCATTATGGGTCATTTTGGGAACGGGTATGGCAAAGCTTGGTAAGATGTTAAGGATACTCTCTACCCTCCTTTTTCAAGGCAGAAAATACACATTAAATGATCTATAACTTGATGAGTTCATGTCCCAGTATTACTTATTATACACCATAATGACCATATATGATGCCCCTTTCAAATTCCTTGGGTTTAAATGGCCGTTGCTAGGGAAGGAATGTAAATGGAACAAAAATGTTCTATTTTAAGTTATTTTTCTTTGAACAGCCCTATGGGGTGGGATATCATTAGAATTAACATATTTGATCATTTGAATGCAATCTAGACATGATTTAGCAGGGAACCGTCTTTTTGTTAATGGATAATCCTTTTATTAAGGTCTACAGAGCTATTTAAAGTGAGAAAATTGGAAAAAAGTGGGAATTTTCCAATTTTATTGATTTTCTCCCAACTTTTTAAATTTAAATAGATCTGTAGACCTTATTAATAGAATTATCCACTAACCAAGAGACGCTTCCCTGCTAAATTATGTCTAGATTACATTCAATTCCTCAAAAATGTCAATTCTGATAGTTTTTTAACCAATAGGCCTGTTCAAAAAAAATTACTCAAAAAATAATGTTTTTGTTCCATTCACATTGCTTCCCTAGCAACGGCTATTTAAACCCAAGGAATTTGAAAGGGGCATATTATAGGGTCATAATGATGTTTAATAAGTAATGCTCTGACAAAAACTCATCAAGTTATGGATCATTGAATGTGTATTTTCTGCCTGGAAAGAGGAGGGTAGAGAGTATCCTTAAGCAAACAAGATGGCACTTTTCATATTGGATGAAGAACATATTACCGGTACTATTTATTCAACAACAGGCAGATGATTGTGATTTCTGATCGCATAATAATCCATTATCCCACCCTTATAACCAGATCGATATGTCGGTACAAAAGTCATTTCTATGTACTACTGGTACTGACACCTGACATCAGTGGGTGAAACCACATATTCCAAAACACCCCAACTTCCTCTAAAGTGCTACACTAAGTATTGCAATTTAGTATGCAATGCTATAGTATATCAAATAGTGTTCAGTACCATAAAATTCCAAATCATGTTACTCCAAGGAAATTTTTTTGAGTTTTACACACAATAGAAATGCAAAGAAAAGATTGAATGTGTGATTGAGATCACACTAGACTCAGGGTCAGGTAGAGGTGTGAAGGGAAATGTATCATTTATCATAGTAAGAAAGAGAAAGGGTACACTCTCGTATTAATGGGATTCGTAAAAATGTGACCTTTGACCTTGATTTTGACCTTTTTCGGACTTACATATCATTCTACACATAACAGAAATGGATTCAGCACCTTTGGTTTACCCTAGTCCACTATCCATATCATCCATTGGTCACCCCCTATTATATCCTGGCTGGACCGTTTCGGATAGCATACCCAAATTGTGTGTCACAAGTATAGCATATCAGGAACTGACAACTACCTATACTAGGCCTGCACCACACAACCTATAGGTCGCATGATGCAGGTGCCCTAAGAAAGTCACACCGAGTGAGGCAAGTCGCGCCAAAAAAGGGTATACCGTAAATTCTCGCGTATAAGCCTAACTCGCGTATAAGCCGCACCCCTAACTTTGACAAATTATATAAGCCGCAGAGGGGGTCTGAATATTGCGATTTTGGTACTGTGGTATACTAATAAAAACTCTCGTATAAGCCGCACCCTATATAGGCATGTTTGGTATCAAAAGAAAGCTGATTCTGACTCGCGTACAAGCCGCGGCTTCTACGCGAGAATTTACGGTACTCAGAAATAATTTGTACATTGACTTTTTTGGGGGGGGTACTTGAGCCCAAATTCAAATTTTCATGTCCCCCGATCTTGGCTATCTATGTATTTTGTCCTCTCACGTCTATGTCCGACACACACTGAATAAAAAGCTTTCTCCCATGTCCATATTGTAAACAATTACCCCGGTAGAGAGAGGGGGAGGGGGGTACTCACATTTCCATATAGTCCTTGTTGCGATATGTGCATTGTCAGTGCAAAGTGAATCAGGGTTATCACTGTTACACAAATAATAGCAAGTAACATCCCCTGTAAATTACCTCTAGTACTTGAGTGTTTGTCAGATGTCTGAAAAAAAAGTGTCTCACCTACCCCTCCCATAGAGATAGCATTGGTTGTCACGAAATATCCAAATTTGGGGTTGTCGGTTGTCTTCGCACTCCCATAGAGCTCTATGCTGAAGCAAATTACCACCAATTACAGGCTAATATTATTTCTCGTTTTTTAGGGGGTTATAGTAGGAATTTGTGAAAAACAAACACACCATTAGATAGATATTGTGGAAAGTGATTTATTGAGACCATGCAAGATGTAAAGAGTGAAATATTGAGCAAATGGGAGCAACATTCACTTTTCAGGGAAAAGAGGTTCCAGAATCGTCACACTTGACTCAGGGGAGACCCTGAGTCAATAATTATATTGATACATTTTACAGTAACATTTCTGATACTGAGCTCCTTGTGCAGACAAATATATCCCTGAGCTTAGTAACATGTCGACTTAATATTTCCAGCTACTAGTATATATCTCCTATGTACAAAACATTGAAAGCAACTCTCTCAAGGGCAAAACAAATGCATGTAGCTATATACAAATGGTCTCTTCTCGTATGCAGATATGGCAGAGTAGTAGGTAGGACTACACCCAACAGTATCAATCCTCCATACACCTAGGCCTACGCAGGTCATTGAGCTGGAACCTTATCAGCAGCTTGGAGAGATGTCTCTGGCACTGAAGGTTTTGTAGGGACATCACTGGCAGAGACTTTCTGTCCATCAGTCTGTGAGCTGCCTTGTGACTCACTCTCAGTGGCTCCATCTGCTGGTGTTTCTGCTAATGATGAACTCTGCTCCAGCCTATCATTGCATTCCTCGTCCTCACTCTCACTCTCCTCCTCTTCAGAGCTATAAAATAGATGAGAAACGGAAATTAAGGAGAGATCGGTCGTGACAACCATCAATTCAAGGCTACGCTATATTTCGTAATTTCCTGAATAAAGCAGAGATTGTCGGTGATATCTACAGCTTGTGTGCAAAATAGCAGAACAGCAATGGTAGAAGGACAAAAAGTAGAGAACATAATATAGTTACCGGGATGACAGAAAAGCAATGACGATTCATACTTGTGAATTTAAAGTAGGCTTTACCTTGGATTAGTAAGGAGCAGTTTAAATATAATTTTGTTGGCGTCAATTGCAGCTGTAATTAATTACCCTCTCATAGAAATACACACATACCAGCTATATCTTTCGTTCGTTGTGTGCATGTTTATTATACTTTAATAGTTTACAAACCTTTCAGAAGGCGGCATGTCATATCGTCTATTGAGGTTTCCACATTCTTCATCTGAATCCATTGCGAAAGGATCTAGAAAATACAAACAGTAGAACAGATCAATGGGACCGTCATGGTCACTTTGGTGTGCAATTCTGTTAATGTCATATCTTGTATGACGGTGTTTGGCACCTCTGACAACCTCGATTTAGAATAGAACTAACACGTTTTGAAACTGCCTAAATATATATGCCATCGCCAAGTTACCGTATCATCTATGGTATACCTAAATATTCATGTGAATATGGGTATATTTGACAAAGAAATATATAATGCTTGTTCTAACAAAAACAAATGCAAGAATACCTATACTGTTTCCACCCAGATGAATGAACTGAGTTCAATAAAGATGACAACTTACCGGCTAGTCTGGCGGCAGCATCTTCATCCATCATGGTCTGGAGGTAGGTCTGCTGTGCCTCCACCACCTCGGCACTAGTTGTACACTTAGCGTAGATGTCCAACACCTCAGTGTTGATGTCATAGAATGTCATCCCCCACTTGAATTTCTGCAGCAAGGTCTCACCCAGTTCCTTTAAACCTACATGGTTTAATAATTCTTTGTTAATGTTTTAAAGAACATAAGTAAGACATACCCTGTAACATCTTTGGCATAGGTATCTACATGTGTGGATTGTTGGTATAAGCGCTTAACAGTCAATGGAAAGTGAGCCTTTATTTCTATATAGATTTGAGTAACTAAGAATCACTTTTTAAAAATCTATCTGAGGGATGATGAATCACTATATTGTATAAAGGCTTATACAAATTGGCTGCTATTATGGGGAACCTACTTTAAAGAGAATTAAATCTAAAGTTATCGAAACAACATCTCAACATGATATTGATTGATGTGCTTTTGGATGATCATAAAAAATGAACTTACCGACAATATAGAAGATGGCGGCATAAGCCTCTACGCAGTTGAGTTTACATGGCTTGCCGTAGTTGACGGGATTGGCAGCCACGAGATAAGGAAGGAGTCGTGGGAACCCTCCCCGCATCTGGCCGAAAGGGGTGTCATCCAGGCGCGCCCAGGAACAGTCAATGACACACACTCCATGCTGCATTACTATCTCCCTGTATTGATGATAAAATGATGCAAACATTAAGGTTTGTTGACATGGTCTGATCTGGTAGACTCCTCTAGATTATCACGAGGTTATTCTGTAACATAGATCCTACAGCTCCTTCAAGTCTAAACACTGGAATATTAATCATCCACGATATTGAAAATGTCAATAAACTGCTGAATATTACAGAATTTGACATAAATTTACATTTTTCCTTTAAAGAAAAAAATTGCCTTATCAGTATTTGTTCGTAACATAAATTAAACCTAATATATATTTCACTTTGGAAAGCATACTTGTCTTCTGGAGCAACACACTTGGTGCCCATGGGTGAGAGTATGATGCCGCCGAAACGCTGATTCATGCGAAGTGTTTTCACTAAGCCGAGTCGAGATAGTTTGCGACCGGAGCACCTCTTAGGGTCACAGTGCTCCAAGTCCCACATGGCCAGTGGACAGGGAAACTTGACTCTTGACTCTTGGGCATCCTCATCTGTGGGATCTCTACCTGCCAGAGCTGACTCCATGTCAGCTACAAACCGATCTTCATCAAACTTCTTGTCCCGTTGCTTGGACCTGTGTGCCTTGCTTCCATGCCCTCCACGTCCTGCGCCCGCGCCACCTCGCCCAGCGCCCCCACCGCCCCTAGGCCGGCCTTTGCCCATGTTGAGTTTTTCTGTAATATTAAAGGGGAAAATACATGAATAAAGCCACACAATCACCAAGGGCCAGGCTGCGCTTGGCTAATACACCATTTCACATCCAGAAATGTAGCTGTGTTGCAAGGCGTCTATTAGGCGGGAGCCGAGGTTGAAAGCTCAATTACCAGAAATGGAAAGGAAAAGAAAAACAAGGGGGGTCAGGGGCAAAGTGGTACCAGCGGAAGAGGAGATGGGCCTTTGCTTTGGGTTAAAATTAAACCAAGTCACTCAGCCAATCTGGCAGAGTAGGTTTTTAAATTTAGCCCGGCTCTTTTTTTAGATGAAAGTATTCCCTCTACAGTCTAATGGTTTATAGTAATGCTTCCAGCCACATGTCCCTCAATCCTTGGGATCTAAAATGACCATGGGTCGGAAATGACTGGTAATATATAGTGGCATTGGCATTGCTAGGAGCATCAGCATATTTACAGCCAAAGTTACAGTCAATTTGATAATACAGAACCTGTCTCAAACATACTACAAAGTAGAATACATACCGGTAGCTGGATTCTCATATTATCACCCATCATTTCTCAGATTCAGATGGCCTGTCAGATAAACAGTTGACTAAATACAACGATTTGCACGATAAGGTTATCACGTTTTATCCAGTTAGATACTGTGGTAAGGATAATCGTGAATTCTCACCTGGGTATTAGCACTTTGCCTGTTTTTGACAGCTGCAGCCCTTTAAACTCACCCCCACGTGGGTCTGACCCAAATAAACATGACGCACTCTCCCAGCTGATCTTTAAACTGCGGACGCGCGTTAATCGACCAAGGACTGTGCTGGAAGAGCGACAGTGGACAAGATGGCAGCCCCGGCCGCACGTGCAGTAACAAAACATTTATTACGTCTGAATTCCAGGGGAATCTTACGTTGTAAACATAACTATGGACTACAAGAACTTAGCTTAATAGGTAAGTGACCCGAATTAGGTTCATTATATATAAATATTGGCAGTTTTATGAAGGTTGGGGATGAGATGATGACATCTAGGTACAGGAGCGATAATTGAGGAATTCGACCTTCACTTGACGCAGACGATTTTCTGGATTCAGTATCATTAAAGAAATCAGAGAAAATCAAATGCCTACTTTACCACTAGGGATGGCAGTGGTTAGTCCTACTCGACTCTGACAGTTTGACACTGAATGGCACTGAATCAGTGAATGACTGATTGAGGCCAATGAGGGGGGGGGGGGGGGTGAGTGAGGAGGTGAGGGGGGGGAGGGGCGTAAAAATTCTGACTCCTCTTGAGGGGAGCTCGAAAAATAATGCCCCTTATACCAGGGGCGGATCCAGGATTTTGGAAAAGGGGGGGCGTGAAATAGGCAATGTACTGGGGGTATTGGAAATTGCCAAATTAAAATATACAGAAAAATAGGGGGGGCGCACGCCGGGTCCGCCCCCCCCTAAATCCGCCCCTGTATACTGTAGCAAAAAAGTGTTAAGGTATTTTAATATCCCCTACAGACCTCCTACAGTGTCAGTAGTAAACAGTTAGTATACCGGGTACTGTACAGTGTACTGTCTGTAGCTAGGTTTTGGCTTATGCAATTGCAAGCTTGCAAGGTCTGCTAGAAAATTGTAGAATCTAGTGCTACCGGTAACGTAAAACCTCACGTAGGCCTATAACCTAACTCGGATATAAGCCGCACCCCAACTTTTGGCTGATCCTATAAGCCGCACTGCCGGAGTATGGTGAGTTTCTCACAAAGGTACGTACCGGTAGTCGTAGATTTAAATTAAGAGAAAGCATTTGAAGGTCATGGTAGGATAATACAGTGTTATACAGAAACAAGCCTGTCACCTTTAAAATTGAAGACTTAAATATTAGCAAAAAGCGGAAAAGTTTTATTCGTCAAGTTGTAAATTTGCCCTTGGCATTTCAAAGTAGTACTCAAGTACCACTCTTGCACTGGGAGAGCTAGGGAGATTCCCTATTGAATCAAAAATAATTTTGCTAAACATATTGTACTGCTTAAGGCTTGAACAGGGTTCAATGAACCCTTTTCTAAATGAGGCTTTCTCCACTATGAAGAGCGAGAATCACGAGTGACTAAAAGACATACAGTATCTCTTATGCGAGGTTGGCCGTAAAAACATCTGGCTTGATCCATACACTTGGTCCAAGAACTCACTCAAATTAGAGGAGGCTCTCAGATATCCATATTCAAAAATACAACCAGTATATAAATGACTCAGACAATTCTGGCAAGTGTGATATTGTCAAAACTTGTCAGGATGGTTTAAACTATCCCTATGGGGAGCGGGAGTATCTAGGTCACACATACTCCCCCTATATTAGAAGTATTATCACAAAACTGTGCATAGATTCGAATTGTACCCTTAATACCGTACCTCAGGAACCTTCATAGACGTCTCGCATGATAATCTCTCACTACATATGCAACTTATTCGGTCTTGCTTATAAATCTAGACCAATGTCCATGAAAATTGTTCACTGACCCATTCTTTCACTCTCAAGTACCGGTATATATTGGCTTATCCATGAAGACTCTGTATATTGAGCAAGTGTCCCCAACTGTCCAAATATGTTTTTCAGGACAGAATGGTGTCTCATGGTCACCATCAGTGCACAGTCGGGGTATATCCCAGTTCCCACGCAGTCAGAGCTCTCGTCCGCGGAGTCGCTTCCAGCCGGACGAAGAGGAGGAAGACGAGTATGAAGTTGAAGATGACGACTTAGAAACACTCCGTAAGGCACACAGGACAGAGGCCAGAACGGCACACAGTAGTCAAGAGGGGTAAGTTCACCTCTGTTTTGTCAAATTGATCGCAGTCAGACCCTGGCAGATATGATAATTACTTTTTGAGGAACGACTTTAGGTCTGTGTAGACTATAGAAGACTATCGGAATAGAGTTCAGTAGATCGCAGATTAATAATATGTTTTTACGTGCTCCAAACATAAATTCAAACAAAATAGATTACGGTAGGTAACTTGATTGTTCTCTAGGGAAAGGCCCCATCTCAGGCATCTGTTTTATATGTCGGCCAGAACAATGACATGTTTGATGCCTCCTGACACGATCAGACGACTAAGAATCGTAATCTGTGTGCGGTCCGACTCCCGACCCACACCTATATCAAGTAGTTCAAGAATTGATTGTGATTAATTTAATTATTTGTTCCTCTTGTGACAGAAAACACTTCAAGGACTTCCCTCTGAATGAGAAACTCTGCAATCGTCTAGAAGAACTTGGTTACTCTGAACCATTCGAGATCCAGGCAGCTACACTAGAAAACACTCTAGCTGGAAGGTAAAAAGCATAGTCTAAACATTTTTAGTTATTTAGAAGTGAACTGTCTTCTCGTACAGTGTCCAGTTATCAATACAGGTTCGATTGCAAGCATGTAATGCACCCCATGTTATGAACTGCTCATGAAGTTAATCTAGAAACAAATATTTTTTGTTGAAAATTTAGGAAAATTCACATCAAATAACCCGCTTTCTGTATAGTGCAAGATCCCTAGGAATTGACTATCGGTTTTGGCCTCGGTTTTACCATACACCTTCACTATTATTGATTGCTGCAGATTCCCTATACATATCAAGACGGAAGGAGTGGACTGCATAGAAATAGCTCACACTTCCACAGGCTTACATGAATGCACAATAGTAGGGTTAAACAAAGTTAAAACACCCCAAGAAAGTTTCTCTCTGCAGAGCCGAAGTCTATACCTCACAGTTTCATAGAGGTCCTTAATTCGCGTATTCCCCATAAGTTAAATATGGTGATACCTCACCCTCTTACAAATGGCTTTATTTTTTAAAAACTACTGGAAAGATGAAAAGCACTGAATGCTTGCACTAGCTGATATTGTGTTTGTGGGGAATACTTCCTACATCAGAATGCATATTAATATGTATGTCTTTTCCATTGACAGGGATGTTGTAGCCAAAGCCCTGACCGGAAGTGGCAAGACACTAGCCTTCTCAATCCCCATTGTCCACAAGCTGCTAGAAAGGTAAAACTAAAACTATTATATATATGTACAAAATGTACTATTGGTTTGTACCGTCTGAATGTTAGATAAAGTAAAATAGATGTTCAGACTACTGAGATGACATCACAATGGTTTGCTTATTGATAGAAGTAAAATGTTATTCTAGATATTGATACAGTCTTTGAATGTCCTCATAATGCTGCATTTTGTTTTTAATAATAGATTTAATATACTTGATTTTGCAGAGGTCAGACACGAAGTAACCGTAGTCCAAAAGCTATAGTGATCTCGCCCACACGAGAGCTATGTATGCAGATTCACAGGTAGGAATATACCGGGGTAGTAGCATTTTATAGGGGATTAGTACATAACATAGCTCCACACCACCACCCTAGGCTACCCCAAAAATAATGATGTACCGTAAAACCTCGGCTATAAGCCGAATTTTATTTGGCGTTTTTATTTGCTATAAGCCGAATTTTAAGCCCCAAACTCCCATTCGGCTTATAGGCGAGGTTTTAATAATGTAGGAACATAGTGAAAACAAATTTCAAACACTTTTGTTATAAGCCGAATTTTTACTCCCAAACTCACATTCGGCTTATAACCGAGGTCGGCTTATAGCCGAGGTTTTACGGTATTGGGCGGAAAATGATACAAACGTTACTTTGCCCCTAACATATTGTGTAGCGTAGTTGCTACATACATGTATCGTCCACCGATTTTCTGCCACTCAACCATTTTCCTTATTATAATAAACCGGTTGTTTCTGTGTTTCTTTCAGGAGTATTCAAGAGTTAGACCCCAGTGTCAGGTGCGTGGCTGTATATGGTGGCGACTCTATGAGTAGACAGGTAAGGGGTCTTTCTGATTAACATCCAGAGCTTAATCAATTTCTTTAAATGTATTTGGAAATTACGTTTTACAAAGAGTCAAATCAACACTACCTTAAATTCCCGCGCACTACCCGCGGGTTGTACGCGAATCAAACGTAGCTTTCATTTGATACCAAACATGCCTATATAGGGTGCGGGTTATACGAGGGTTTCTGTGACTATAGAATAGGACTAGAATTGAGATGTTCAGATTCAAAAACGGGTTATAGGATTCTCCTGAGTTGGGGGTGTGGGTTATAAGCGAGATGCGGGTAATACGCGGGAATTTACGGTATATACGGCACATTATCGATGGTTCATTAAAAGTCACCGAAGTAAAGATAACCACTTAAAGGGTGACTAGTACCATCCCTAGCAAAGACGGGTACCTGCCAACTGATAGCTTAGTAAATAGAGGAACAAGCGACACCAAATGACTAAGCAGAGCACTCCTATGGTGATCACGTGACTCGCAAAGGCCCTTTAAATGTCAGTATTATTGGTATTGTAGGAGCGTGAGTTGAGACGAGGCGTAGATGTGGTGTGCGCCACACCAGGACGCCTCAATGACCACATCGAACGTGGCACTTTCGTAAGTACATGTAGTATTTGGCTTGACTTTACAACATTCTTTATGAAGTATACAAATACATTAGGCCACTTAAAAAAAATAATCAGCTTTACAGACACCGCCCGCATCAGTTAAAAGGGGCCGCATCAGTGCTTTTTATTCAATATTTCCTAAAAGATATGTCTAAAAATTCCGCCTCCAATAAAAAAAAACTCCAAAAAACTATAATTGCCATATCTCAACTATTATTTTGTGTAGAATCACAATTCAAATAGCATATTAATTGTTATTCTTATATCTATAACCTGAACCCCATTACGTACAGGTTAATAATGGATGCATCTTTCATCATGTTCATAGAAATATTGTTTCTCAAATATTTTTTGAGCAAAAAAAAAAAAAGGCCCTCCCTCATCAACCAAAAAGCTAATAAAAATAAAAATAAAAAGCCGCCCTCCCGCACCCCTTTTTTCAGGAAAGTGTCCGTAAAGCTGATAATTTTTTTTAAGTGGCCTTATGTTCTATCTAGCTGCTAAAACCATGTGCGTGTCTTGGATGATAGAACCATTTGATACATGTCGTTCCCGTAAATCTTTGATTGTAAAATAGAAGGTGGCTGCATTTAGTCAGTATTTGTATTCCTTAGAAACGCACAAGAAATTTTCCTTGCTTTCAAACAACTTTGTGTTCATGTCAATAGAACCTTCAGGAGCTGGACTTCCTGTGTCTAGACGAAGCAGATGAGCTCCTCACCCCTGGTTTCATGGTGTGTATACACGTATTTACAAAGTATATACATATTACAAAAATTATATTCAATGGGAAAAGGATTAAAAATATATATATTCCCAAAACCCTCTCTGGGTTGAAGTAGATACTGGATAGATCAAAAGGCATGATGATGAAAAATGATATTTCTAAGAAAATATACTCTTCACGTTGAAGAAATCTCAGTACTATTTAGACCATATTAACCCCATATATATGTGTTTATTTCTTGAATTCTGACTTCACTGAAGACTTGAACCCTGGAAAGCCCGCACTCAGGTATCGTGAGAGTAGTCTGACCAGTTCTTAATGTACATTCATTCCAGGAACAAATCCAGAATGTGCTGGAGAACTCTCCGGAAGACAAGCAGGTGATGATGTTCAGTGCCACCATGCCGGGCCACATCCGGGGCATCGCGCGCCGCTACCTCAACGACCCGGTACAGGTGGACATCACAGCCAATCAGCGCTACAAGGCACCTGAGTCTGTCAGACATCTGGTATGTAGATGTACCACAGGCTGTGTATTCAGTGTGCTTGCGTGGCATTCTTCTTTATTAAGTCTCATATTCGTAACATAACTACTTAGTACTAATGTACAAAATGTTATTTAATTACGATATCACAATTTTAATCGACAAGTAAAATATGTGGCTATATTAACTTGAATTTGGTAATGTAAATTCCTTAATAATATTGCCATTTCCAACAATGAAATACAAAACAAATATTCAAGTTTTTTTAATTTCACTACTTTGCATATCTTTCTACAGTGCATGCAGGCGCCAAGAAGTCAACATATTTATCTTGTAAAGAGTCTGATCAAAGAACACAACCCCGAGCGCTGCATAGTATTTATGGAAACAAAACGTAAGAACATTACAATTCTAGCAATACTTTCATAATGGAAATTGATAGTAGCCCAGTAAAAACTGGGCCCATTTTTTGACTGAACTTTCTGTAACAAATTTAGTTAATTTCTCAAATAGATATCGCCAAAATCTCCAGATTTCCTACTCACCACCAACCAGGGAGTGGTAATAAGGTAATATATAATCACCTATAAAGTCAACGACACAAATCTAGTGAGTACAGATTATATGACTTCTGCATTCCGTTACAGTCTGATTATTCAAATATAATTAATGACCATTCACAGACAAGACTCGAGAGGCTGCCCAAATACTACGGAAGCAGATGGGACTCAAGGCGGACGGTATCAGTTCTGACCTCAGTCAGTCACGCCGCGAAAACATTATGGCTGCCTTCAGGGCTGGTATCGTCAAAATCCTTGTGGTGAGACTCATTTACTTGTTTCAATTTAATTCAATTCAGTTTTCCCAACGCTTTTCAGAGAATGGCTAGATTTGCCAGTAGGTAAGTTTTCATGATGAATAAGATATTAAGTGCAAAGTTTGTAATAGATCTACACAGGATCAATTTCCTTAGATTTGTTTAAACTAAAATATACACTTTCTGTCTTTTATATGTTTGTAGGCAACAGATGTGGCAGCTAGAGGATTGGACATTCCAGAAGTTGATTTAGTTATTCAAGGTTAGTGTTACTATCTTGTTCTTTGATAAATGAAATATTTTATTTTTCATTTATTAGATTAATATGCAGTATTTTATAGATTCTTGCAACAGTTGTCAACTACGTTTCAGCCAGACATCTCAATCAACTATTGGAACACTTGCAGTTTTCTGACATAGTCCTATTTGTATTACAGTATCGCCACCTAGGAACGGGACGGAGTACTACATTCATCGTTCAGGCCGAACAGGTCGCGGAGGTCGTGAGGGATTGGCCGTATTGATACATGAGGGAACCCCGGTGGACAAACAGGCTATCAGAGAGGTAGGTTGGAAACAAGGTTTAAAACATGAATACATGTGCAACATTAGTTTGAATGACTATGGAATACTTGACTGGTTCACCATAACAACAAACCAGTTTTATCTGAACTTTTATGATTGAGAATAAAATTGTTATCAATTTAAATGAAGATAAAATCTAAGGAAAATTTGTGAACATTAGTTCTTCAAAGATACTTGTAAGACAAAAAGAGTATCAATCTTCAACTCTTTGTTGTAGATTGGGAAACTAGCAAAGATGGAGTATGTGTCTCCACCAGACCATGCCAGCATCATGGCCGACACCGCCAAAGAGACACTCGCCCGGCTCCAGCGTAAGTCGTCAGCCCGGGGTACTGAGTCGCTCCTCCCCATTGTTGAGGAGCTCGGGCTGACCGCAGACGGCGCTAACCGCCTTGTGGCCGCAGCACTATCGACAATGGTGACAGGCTCTGAAGACACCCGAGACGCTAGACCAACTTTCCAGAGGAACCAACAGAACCGCCAGGGAGGAGGTAGACCAAGACAGAACTACAATCGTGGCCTGACAGGCTGGGATGAAGAGGAAGCCCCTCGCAAAAGACATAATTATCAAAGGTAGGTCCAAAATTTAAGACACATTAAAGTAAGGAAGTTCACACATTTATGCTCGAGACTATTCTAGACGCGCTTGGTACCAGTAATAAGTGCACGCTATGCTTCTAGCACAAATCGGGGTTATAAACACACATTGTATTGAAAACTTCATATGTACTAAGATTACTTTGCCGAAATAAAATCTAACACCAGCAACAGTAAGCAGGAGTGCACACTTTACAACATGGGGTGACCATGCGCGCATGGTTTGTCATTCATGGCCCTCACTGGGCAGATCACATTATCCTACCTACTATATACCTCCCCAAACACACTACCCTACCTATTGTAACTCCCACACCTGTTATACTGACCCACATTATGTAAGCCTCCACCACTCACCTGTTTTATGCCCTACTTCCTCACTCCACCACAACAAGCCTTCCAAGGCATTATCATGTACTCTATGTTTAATATCACCTATCATATGTTATTATAAGGTTATAAAAGACCTATACTCAATCCTGTCTACCTATAATTCATACAGGTCTAAAATATGTCATTTGACCTTCATATAATCTCAGGTATAACTTTATATTGTATAATGCATATTCCTCCAATTAAAACATTTGTTCTTTAATCCTCTCTCCTCTTGTCTGTCCGGGGGGGGGGGGGGTGTCCATGAATGAATCAGGTTTCTTGGCTTCATAGAGTGCAGCTTAAACTATTGTATCTGAACTGTTCACACTTCCTAACCAAAGGGATGAACAGGGTGCACATTTCATGAGTCAAACTTGAAAGCAAAGACAGTAAAATCCAATTAGACAAAAAGTACCGAGAAGTTAATTAAATATTTAAGCACTGAAATTATACTGAATAATGTTGGTTTTATTTGCAGACAACGTCCCGGGCCCGGGTCACGGCAGGGAGCAGGATCCGATGACTGGAAAGACTTCTATTAGGCTACTAAATAATTTATGACTGTAACAATGTGTATAGGAAATAAGCGATATTAGAGTATTATAATACATAAAGAAACTGATGGATTAACTAGTTATACTGGCTTGTATGTTGTCTCGAAGAGGTGTTCGTAGACTTAGTGTTTTCAATACGTGTTAAGGTAGAACTGGTCACATACTCTCTGCCACGTTTCTTTTTGTCATGGATAGCTCTGTTATCCAAGTCATACCTGACCAAGAACTAGGTAACCATGCCTATCTAAGTTATTCCTTCACTTTCAGGTGGTGTTCATATAAATTATAATGTACCCGGTAATTAAATTACAATTCCAAGAAAAAATACTTAGATAAACAAGTTGAAATCAATCAACCTCACATGCTGTTTGTCTTGCTTTTCTCACAAGACACAGTCTTGGATAAATACTAGTTGCATATATGTAAAAGCAAAGAGAGATCAATCGATATCAAGGACTATTGATTTACTTTATTGAAGCTGATTGACCACTTGTACATTGATACGTAGGCCCTGTACTTCGGCTGTTGTTTAAGTGTGAAGCACTCGGGTGAAAGTAATCCATGTTCTGCTACCATGCTCTCCAGGCAGGTCACTGTTAACTTATCAATGTTGACAGAATCCATTCAAATTTGCCATCCACCATTGCATTGGTAGACATGTATGAGACAGTCTTTAGTCACGGTTGATGGGAACACAGCCACGTGTATCATGCAGTATTCTTGTAATTTAATATAGAAAGATGCATAAATGGATCCCTTTGCACCGTCATGACATATGCTTCATCATGAAACTGAAGTGACGTTCCGACAGTATGAAACATTTAAAATTCAAATAACATCATATCCTGATCTCAGTGATTTGGCTGCTTTTACTTTCTGGTTCACTCTTTCTGGTCATGGCACTGCATCTGATATGGATGGAACGTTGTTATACGAAAATCTCTTGAATTTGGGATATCCTTCAGATATGGTATCGGTTGTGTCTATAGCATTCTATTATCCGCTTCATCCCACTATTTTCTGGTAGATCTGGGTATATTTAATGAAGGGGAATGACACCATACATGTAGAGAAACCGATCGCAGCGCCACCTCCCAGGCAGCGGCCGACCTCGTAACCGATACCAGAGGTCTGCGGTAAGATGGCAATGACCACTGAAACAATACAAGATGGTGTGTTAAAACAGAATGATATCATGATCATCGAGGAAGTTCTCAGTTTGTTTCATAACGTTCAGTTCAGTTAAAGTGAATGGATGGTCGGGTCGGGGGACTGAACGATAGAGCCCATAGTCAGTGGTAAAACCAGTTTAGACTGCATATGCGTTAGGAAAAGTCATATAAAATAAAGTGGTCAGGGAAAGTCATGTAAGCTTGAAAATGTGTAGTGCACTTTGCTTCAAAGACACATGAATTTGCATTCAAAAAAAATAAATTAAATTAATATTAATAAGCCTACTACAAATGGAATAGTCCCCTGTATGGTACATGTAGTAAATGTACTGCTGGTATACAGATTGCATAGATAATAGACACGTATGTGTGTGTGTGTATGTTCTGATCTTATCACTTTATGGCAATGTGGCTGTATAACCAAAGTGATAACAATAATGTTAAAATCCTCGTGTTTAAAAGGGTAACCTAGTTACTTATACATACCTAATAGCACTGCTATTGCGGCCAGCACCTCCGTCTTGAGTCTCTTTGAAACGTACATGGCTGTTCCAGGTTTAATCCACTGCTGGGGCTGGGTGTCTTGATCTCTCCTATACTACCAGCCTGGATCTTCCTCTCCTGTCAAATCGTACCCGTGCCTATCACCACGTAATACCGCTATCGATATCAGGTGGTTAGAGGCCACAAGGTCAGCGGTATACACAATGTATAGGGACACTGGACCTTGATTGTAGATAGGGTCACAGGGTTCATAAGATTGTAACTATGATAGGTCTCTTTCTAGACCCAGGCAGGTACAATCAGATAGGGCAGTGCAGCTGTAATGTTGCTGTGTATGGCTTATAATGTTCAATCCTATTTTATCACAGCCGTGACTCAACGTCTGGGAATAACCCCGACCTTAGTATGTGGTTTCATAGACAGAAATCCACGTAGTCTTGTGTATGTGGAGGGGTAATGGTTCACAAGTGCTGATATGATAACGGCTGCTATGTACATTACTCCACTCACTCCTTTTTATAGATGTTTCGATATATAAATTGAACCCATTTAACCTCAAACTTGTGTAAATTGTATTTTTATTCAATTTCTCAAATGGGGGAAGGGGGCAGGGATTTAGCGGAGTATAACGTTGTGGACCACGACATAATCCAATGCCGTGCAGATTCTTAGAGGATACAGTGTATGTATAGCCCTTATATCGGAATAAAACCGTAACAAGATATATAGACAGAGGCCCATGGCCAGAGGATATTTTGGTATCGTTCCCCCCGAGGTGGGGCTGGGATGCAGCCCCAGCCCCACCAAGGGGGGAACGATACCAAAAATCCTCTGGCTATGGGCCTTTGCCTTTATTTCCTGGTTTTTACTCTTCAAAATATCTTTAATTGCATATAAATGGCCATAATAATTTGAACAAATGATGACGTCACAGGCCATGGGATACTGGATTTCTAGTACTTAACCATAGTGGTCATTGTATCCACCATGAAATAACAGTCCGTCCTACTGTAGAGTTTTTAAGTGGCCTAGTCGTAGGCACTGGCATATTTCAAAGCATTATTATATAACATTGGGTAACAGCTAATGACCGACAAATATTTGAATATATATTGCGTTGTCCAATTGCGAGATACACACACTGTAAAATCATGACGACCAAGACATTTACAAACACAATTTTCTACACTTTAACATATACATACACAAATATACTGTACACAATTTAGTACAATTTGACTGTTCCAGTAAGTGACCCCTCGGTGAGGAGTACCGTAGTTGTACATTTTCAACTCATTTTGTTAAAGCGGGCAGGACCTTCTGCAAGAGCATGTCCATTAGGGCGGGCAGGAGCTGCTCAGCCATGGCCAACAGTGGGGCGGCAAAGTTCTTGACTTTGTCCAGGAAGGTGTCACTGGTGAGCCGGGTCTGCTTCTCCGCTAGGACCTCAGTAATGGTCTGCTGCAGGTACTCATCTGGGACAGTGTTGGAGCCCACACTGTCTTTCACCTGCAATTTAGCAATATAATACAAAGGTCATCATACTCATTAAAGGACACCATACCCTTCATTTTTTTGGTGCAAAATCGATGCTTGTGATATTAAAACAATTCATGTTTTTTAAATCGGATCAAAATATGAATTATTAACGACTTTATAAGCCTTTTAGGGAGCATGACCCCAAAAATAAATTTTCCTGCTGCTGGTGCTGCCCCCCTGTGGGAGTGGTGTGAACTAGAGCTCTGCTGGGCCGTGTGACGTCACACGGCGTGGCAACGTAGAGATTGCCAGTCCTGCCATGCTCTATACACAGGGGTGGGAGGTATACATTTTGCACGGACTTATTAGCAATTTTATATTACGTTTAGCATAAATCTGATAATATCCCTGTAAAGCTGAGATCTGGAATAATATTTCACAAAATTTCTGTGGAAAAATGCTTTCTGGTTGACATTAAATACGTAATGTATTGGAGGAAAGCTCCGAGACAATAGCTCCGTAACATGCACTGCCCTAGAACGATGTCATTGACAATTGCTGTATTGACATGTTGCCATTCTGTCAATATATCATATTGCCATTTATTGATATGTCAATATATGTTTAATGAGAATGTGTAAATGTTTTTAATCATATGATAGCCTTGTTAACTAATTAGTCAAGACTATTGAAAACGACTATATAGTAAAATCCGCCATACCCCTATATGGCATGTGTATTCCATGGCGGCCCGGGGAGGGGGGTTAATGTGCAACTATGAAATGAAAGCTTGACCTAAGGCACCTCCCTCCCCCGCCCTCCCGCCACACATGCACCTGTGCACAGGTTATTGGCATCGCAGCTTTCTCTGGGACGGTCGTAGTTGGGGGGGGGGGGGGGGTACACAGACATAGCCTATCCTTTGAAGTAGTGAGCAGCAAGTGTCACAAACACTCAGAAATGGCAGGGGCCGCCGAGAGCCCCCACGGGTCACCAAGCTGGCCCTAGTGCCCAATACTATGATAGAAGCTATGTGGAGATTGGTGCGTGCAGTCAACCCTGACCATGGGGTTGCTAGGGAGTCCTACACCCACGCCACCTACGGTGAAATTGGGAAAGCAACTACCCTTCAGAAATTGGTACGGAAAGCTCTGAGGTATGGCTAGAAAAAATGGTAAAATGATATTTGTAATGAGGTAATGAAGCAAAATAAAGCGTGGACGTAATAGATAACATCCCTGGTTATCTAAATATGTGTTTTTTATAATTTCGAGCCAAATGCCTCCTGGTGTCCTTTAAGGATGCCTTTAATAAATTTTATAAAGGGCATTTTGCTTAAACCTCCTCTTTAGAAACATGTTAATGTAAAGACAAAAATAGGATTTGATTCTATGAGGACATTACCCATATGAATTAAAGCAGGAATTGCCCAGTTCTTATCACATAAAAGCCGCTACCTTTCTAAGAACCCTCTGGATGATGTTTCGCTTGGTCTCAGGATCCATCTTTTTGATAGTGGCATGAGGCATTTGTTCAAGTAGTACTGATAACTCTTCTTCAATCAATGGAACCATGTCCCTCACACGCGCATCTGTGTTTCTTATGGTCTCATCCTGGTGCTCCTTAAACTGAAAGATTGTTGAGGCGTATAATTCTATATCAATTATGTCACATTATCACGGGCAATATCATAGAAATGTATACGGAAATATACAATTAATTATTTGTATATATATTGGGATAATGAACTAATGTACTACCCCAAACCTGAGCTGAATTAATATCTTATCATTTTAATAAATCACCAAAGTTCAAAGTGATTTTACCTGTCGAAGCACATCATGGTCGTATGCACCCCGGGCGCTGGACATGATCAGTTTTAGTACTTGCGCTCTCTGTTCTTCCCTGGAGTGGGTTTCTTTATCCCCATTGTCCACGGCTACAACCCTTCTCCCAATACCCCTGATGAGGTTGCCGAACGCTGTCCCGGCCTCGGCCGATAGGAAGTCCTCCAGGGCATGGTGGGAGACCATGTCGTTACCATGACTCAGGATCACGAAGCAATGCTCCAGGAATTTGGGCCCAAAAAGTCCCTGTTTTGGAGTGAACACTTAGTATAGAGCACACTGATTGCAAGTACACTGATTACGTCTTCAATAGGCTTCTGTGGCAAGCCATTTGTTCACCCTCAATATCAGAGTAAGAAACTCTGCTACTAAACTTTAAAACTTCGATATGGGACTTTAAAACTGCAATATCAGAGTTTTAAGCTTCAATATCAGAGTTTTAAATTTTGATATTGGAGCTAAAAACTCAGATATCAGAGTTAGGAACTGTGATATCAAAGTTAGAAACTGTGATATCAAAGTTAGAAACTCCGATATCAGGGGTGAACATATCGCTTCCCATAGGCGTCTCCCTAGTGCATGTTGACCATAGCTTATACGTTATAGCTAGTGTGATCACCCACTGAACAGTGGTCACAGAATATTGAATTATCAATGACAAAAAAGCTGTCAATGTTGATTCAATGTTGATTCAATGTTGAACTGGATTTTATGCCCACTGGGTGTAGAAAACACACACACTCCCTCCGTCATCGCCTGTTTTAAAAGCCACTATATATATATACTGATAATTACAATTTAATTATAATATTCTCTTCCTTGAGAATGATTACTAAAACAGTTTTTAAAACGTTTTTCATCATAAGCTCTGTTAGATATTTACAGTTTCTGAAGACAGTGTTTTGAATGCGTCCTCCTGATCCTTGGTGAAACGTGGGTTAGAGACTGAGAAGATGAACAGGAACCCGTGAATCCCATGGCTGAATGCATCCATAACCTACACAGAGATAAAGGAGGGGCCATGTTTAAATCTCTCGTAAAACAAATAAATATTCAAATAGCTATTGTTATATACATGTATAAATACACCTAGATGACGAATGAGTCAGCACTCCAGTGATTTCCAAGTTAAAGTTTTACAAAACGTCAAACTCATGTAAAATCTCCAAGCAATAAAGTTTAAATTTGTTTTTTTTAAAACACAATAAACATTACATACCTTCGCAATTTCCGTGGTTATGGCCTCAGGTCCTCTGTGGGTGTCGTGAAATCCGGGAGTATCAATGACCCTCACCAGAGTTTGATCAAAGAAACATCTTGCCTCATGAATATGCTGAGTCTCAGCTGCAATAAAGCACAGGAAAATGGGAGCAGAATCCTTCTGGTTGTTTTTTGTCTCATGTCGATATGATTCGAGCGTGTGATATACCTTTCATAGCAAACATATAAAGTCGACAATACAATTGTATTGAAAATGTAATTGAGTATTTCCCCTTTCAATACCAAGGCATTGCAAGGATATTGGTATGGAGTCTTACATTTAGTGCTTGGACTATCTTTGAAGGCTTCTTTCCCGAGAATGAGGTTGCCTGTAGAGCTCTTTCCCTCTCCGGTCTTCCCGAGCAGCACCAATCTGAATTAGGAAATCCTATTCCAATACACTGTTATATTATAAACGAACACATAACAACGTGATTTGCCTAATGATAAGGACCGTTAAAATACAGGCCAAAAACGCAGACTTACCTCAATTCCTTGTCGGACCAAGGAGGCCCTGTTGTGGGTCGTTGTAGGGTGAACTTTTGGAGTTTATCATTTATCTTCTTTATTGCCTGCAATCGAGAATAATGAGTGCAGAATTATATACCCCATGCATGAAGATATTGTATTTGCATGTAAAACTTTGTGATTCCTTTAAAAAAAATCATATAAATATAATTTTAGAATTATTATAAATGTCAGCTATATTACCCTGTTATTGAGCCTGTCAATCTGTTCTTCAGAGAATTCCTCTTCTCTGTATTCTCTGACCTTCTCATCGGTAAGACCAGAATAAGCCATGTTTCCTCTTCAGTTCCCTCTGTTTAACTGGGACTGGTTTCGCTTTATTATCTAGACAAGATAGCAAAGTCTTCTCCAGTAAGCAATATCCACTGTCTTATTAGGTCAGATTAGAGGGAAACGCGTCGACGTTCTTCATAGGGCATGCCTTTATCTTCTTCTTTTTATCTTTTTTTTTGACAAATGATACCTGTCAACCATAAGCGAACAACACCTATATTAGGCCACTCCATAAAAAGTGGTTTCTCATCACCAGGTATTGAAAAATGTGACGAGAGCGTGTGTTTTTTCACGTGTGTTGTTCTTCTGAGTTCTTATTGATCTAGGAAAGTTGTGAAAATGCAAGTGATTTCTAGTTGCCTGTATTTTCCCAAAACTTGTCAACATTTCCATTAAAGCGGCATAATCACTGAGAGTGCCCCATTCAAAATGTTAGTACTGTTCTAGTCTACTATGGGGTAGCACCGCGAGTAGTGATATTGCTCCTTTAAAAAATGCAAAAGAAAAGATGTCTACGACGCTCAGTCATAAGACACCAGTTGTTTTTTTGAGTGGCCTATAAATATGTACAAGGGAATGTAGTCCTATTGACATGTTGGGTCTGGAGGGTTATTGACCTCGATGATTATCAGAAGCTTCCCTCTCGATGAGGATATTTCCAGTATACACCGCGCGACTAGTTCCCTTTTAATGTATATGTATGGGCTTTGTACTTGTGCAACTATTTGCAATTCATATATCATGCGGGAAGCCACATTTATTTATCACTTTTTATGCATAAAAAAAGGTGTTTCACGTTGATAAAATAATTATTTACGAGGTTGGCATAATTGCTGTTAGTGATGCAGTCTGCAGGAGACGAACATTAAGGGACGTCCCAAAATGTCTAGGTAGGGGGCGTTATCTAGATAAGTTGGGTGGGGGTAGGGGCTTGAAAAACCATCAGTTTCATTATTGGATTATTGATATGAAACCTTATCATAGCTGTTTGTTGAAAGTACTGATCGAATGACGTATATGCCTGACATGTTGTTGATGTGTGTCCAGTCCAATAGTTTATCTATCTTTTATTTTTCATAATAACGGCTGACCAAAAGCTGAGAAATCATTGGGTCTGTTCTATTTTGCAATCCCCGGTCACTGGTGATACCATCTGAAATCTCCCATACAACATGTAAATCACTCTATACTTTACATTTCATAAAATTACTAGAAAATCATGGTCCAGTAACTTACAATTTTGACATAATAGCTAACAAAATAGGTGTTCACCTATATTATAATACTACATGTAATATAATCTTATCATAAACATCACACAATTCCACACATTTTTTTCTGAAAATGGTTTATTTACACGACTGAACGTCAAGAAGCTGCATACATGTAACATAGCGCTTTCATGAATCAATACCAGCAACAACAGTTTTTGGTTCTATACAGAGCTGAAATGACTAAAGGACCCAGGTTCAAAATCAGATTATTGTGTGCTATATAATAGCCGACCACGATGTGCTGTAATACATATTGAAATATTCAATACAAGGGGAAGATCTCAGTGATAATAATCAACTATATGATATAGGCATTGCATCTAAATCCCATTTTAACAAGAAATCAACTGTGTTTCCACAGCTTGCAGACTAAAACAGATGTAGATTTCGGAGACGATATTCCATATAACGGCACAATTGTCTCTCTTTTGATTTCCACAATTGTTGGACGTTAGCATTGCGTCAGCGTTGAGCAGATAATGTTATAATAAAACTCACACCACAGAACTGTTGACTTCCAACAAATTAACCGCTCTAACGACTATAAATATGATACTCTTATGTTAATTATATTTTAATGAACAGTCAATGTGATATGCATGAGAATTGACCTTAAATCGTCGTAAATAGTAACAATTTACTTAGTGCCTTTAACTTGCTAGTACAATTCTAGTAATGAAATATGGACATACAGTAGACCACTGAGGCACATTTATAATGCATTAAGATAAGAAAAGAGGTAACATGCCTTTGATTAAAGTTTGACTCAAACATGGACTTGAATTTAATCCAACAATCCCAATACTTTCAATTACATCATTTCAGAATTCCAACACGTGCCACTATATGGATATAACACGTTTATCTTTATGTTTCTTAAAGTTTCAATTATGACTCATTTGACTTATGGCACAAGTAACTATCTATATATCATTTGGATATCACTATATATCATTTGGATGTTTTACATAATGACTCTAATGGAATACGTGCACATTATTATGTGTGTGGGTTCTGTGTTATATGTGTACACATGGATCTCATCCCAAGAGGTGATATGTACGCCTTAAAAATACGAGGACCCAATTGTTAAGGAATTGCACAGCATAGCTGTGGTGACCTGCTTTAATTCTAAGGTTGAGGGGCGATGATAAAGGTCAGTTGAGGCAGTCTACTATCCTTAAAGGGTTAGTGTGCAGAAGTCATGATGCATAAATGCATAACTGTTCGGCTGAAGCAGTCTGCAGTCGTCAAAGGGTTAGTGTACAGAAGGCATAATTGTTGATTACCCCCCCCCCCCCCCCGCCCTGTACACAATACTGCTTGCCGTGGCCGAGCCGTGGCCGAGCCAGGCTGGTTTAGCAGGCCGGGAGTCTTTACAGGCAGGGTGTTAGGTCAGGTTGTTCACTCTCCCAGCACATCAGCCTGATATAGCAGGCTGGGGCCCAGGCGTTCACACCTTCTCCCAGCATATACAGCTGCTATACCATGCTCTATGTGCCCCAAACCAGACAACATACAGATTTAAACTTGTAATTACTCATGAATGCAATAAACCATGCACTAATTGCATCTATAAGTTGGTAGGTAATATATTGACTTATATATTAAAGGGGCTTTATTTTTCGCAAATATCATATAAAAATCGCAAATATGATTATATAAAAGCTATGGTAAAAACCCAGTGCTCTAGCTATACATGCCTGTATATCAGGCTGAGTGACCAGTAATAATGGGCTGGTTGCGTTATACAGGCTGTACTGTAACTCCAGGTAGTCTTCAACCTGCTATGAGGATTCAAGTGCTACTACTAACTAACTGTGTCCAGAAACGCCAGTTGGAGCCTATGGAGGCTACGTCCCGGTCCACTGCATTTCCATACTAAGCTAATGTTCACGGAATCAGTGTTGAAGGATAGGACGCGCTCGTTCCCTCTTTGAGCTTACGGCCAGTCCGTGTCCCATTGTATGACCTGGATGGCTTCGCCAGCAGGTCAATAATTGCTCTTTTCCTTTGTGTCAGCTTGCATTAAGGTTTTATGCATGTGGTCAAAACTCATTTTTACCCTGAAGAGTGCACAATTAGTCATAGTATTAACGAAGCTGTTAAGTTGTTCATTTGATCACAGTAAGGCAAGGATTTACGTCATTATATAGTCCCGAACACAACATTAAGAGACAGCGGGAAATTGGAGGAGAAACGCTTGTCCTCCTTTTCTAAACTGAGTTCCACTTTCACTATAATGTATATCTAGTCTTCTTTGATGGAGGCTGCATAGGTTTACAGAAGTGTATTGAAGGCAGCAGACCAAATGCCAGGAGTATAAACATTATACATGTACCGTTTCTGCATCGCAAATACATCGTGTTTTTCTATATAGTGTAAATTCGTGTCACGATTTGATTCTCTCCATGGGTTAACACTTTACAATATAGAGATAGAGCAAATGCGTTAATGTTTAAGCAATATTGGATGAACGGATAGCTTGGACCCTCTTTCAAATACACTGCAGTTCAAACGTAGACTACCCCTGTATCTATTTGAGATTTATGCTTTTATCAAAGCCCCCACCAAAACCATGTCCAGAGAGTTTATAGACATTACATAGGCCGCGACTGGGTACTTTAACATTTATGCCTAACGTATTAAGGTATTATTGAGTACACGGAAATAACATGGCTTTTTCTTAAGCTATCAAAGATACATGTACCGGTACCCTTACTCTATTGATAATTACTTATGGTCCAAAGTTTGAACATATCCCGGCACGCCACTGAGCAGTGTAGTTAACAGGGTATTTGGGCCATAGTTCTGGACCTTTAATAGTGAGCAATGCCATACAATGCTATCTAACAACAGATATATAAGACATATATATGCACCCTTCTCAACTACAAAACCGTGACAGAAACGGATAACAACAGGGGGTTAAGATATTCAAGGGTCAGAGTATGAGTATGGGATAAATCAACATCTAACTTCTTTATTATTCGTTTAATTATTCTATATTGATTACTGTAGAAAATAACAAACCCCAAACCAACAAATTCCTTTCTTTTTCCATTCAAACACAAACTTCTACCTGCATAAATAACGTGAAACCTACTTAAATGTCACACATCATGATTTGGTACCGTTCAGATCTGACAAGAAACATAACTTAAAAAATCTAGCGTGTGATCCGAATCACAAAAGACTCAGGGCAGGTATCTGTAGTGTGCTGTCTGTAGTGTGCTGTCTGCAGTATACTCAAGTGTGCATAAGTGTGCACAAGTGGTGCACAAGTGGTACACAAGTGGTACACAAGTGTGCACAAGTGGTACACAAGTGTGCACAAGTGGTACACAAGTGTGCCCAAGTGATGCACAAGTGGTGCACAAGTGACATAGAAGTATACACTAGTGTGCAAAAGTGGTGCACAAGTGGTGCACAAGTGACATAGAAGTATACACAAGTGATACATAAGTGATACACAAGTGTGCACAAGTAGTGCACAAGTAGTACACAAGTGTGCATACGTAGCATACGTGCCACATGTGCACACTTGTGTATCACCTGTGTATACTTCTATATCACTTGTGCACACTTGTGCACCACTTGTGCACCATTGTATACCACTTGTGCACACTTGTGCATCACTTGGGCACTACTTGTGCACACTTGAGCATACTTGTGCATCACTTGTACACACTTATGCACAAGTGCACACTTGTGCACCCTTGTGTACCACTTGTGCACCACTTGTGCACACTTGTATGTCACTTGTGCACTCTTGTGCATCACTTGTGCACCACTTGTGCACCACTTGTGCACCCTTGTGTACCCTTGTGTACCACTTTTACACCATGACTTGGCCACTGTATCCACCCCACATCGATTTTATGTCCACAGATGGCAAACTGGTCTGACAAAAAGCGTCTCACCCACCCAGAATTCATTTTCCCCATAGGTTTAACACTAAATGCCGAAATCGACAAAATGTCTACAGCAGTACTGTTCATGTTAGTCTACAGTGAGGAAAAAATGATGTTTTTTGGATAGGTCTACTTTAGCAATTTTTTTCAGGGGCTTCCGGTAGGGGTATAAGAATGATTTTTGCATCCCTGTGTAGGAAAACACTTCAAATATCCGATTATGTGTACTTTTGATCGATGGGCCTAATGTTTCTATGAAAAATTTGGAAAAATAAAAATATTAAAATTCCCCTGAAAAACGTCTCACAGAGGCGTCGCATAAGACTCGGGAGCAAGGCTCCCTGAGTCAATTAAGAACAAATGAACGCTGAATTCAATCAAAGCGCATTATAGAGAATACGAAATTACGAGAAAACATGACAACGTAATATAACTTTAACATATTTTTACCTGCTACAACAATGGAGATTTTCTATTCCCTTCGCATTTTGTATTTGATCAACAGTTTAACCATATTATTAGACTCCTTGGAGTGCCAGCTGCAATAAATATACACTGTTTGTGTCTTGAGAAGAGTAAAAACAGGAAAACTCAATATTACCGACAACAGAGTCCCCAACTCAAGTGCCCTTTTGGCTTTCATGTGCTACATCTAGATAGCAAGGCCTCATCGAAACAATTACACTCACATTACTCGGTAACCAATTCTAACCCCAGCAGGCCAAACTGTATCCAAAAAGTTCATATAGATGTACTCTAGGATTGGACTGTGTTTGTTCTCCGACAGTAAGTTTTACCTGATGAGACAATTGGAAACCAAGATGATCTATTCAGATGAGAAATCAAGTAAGTTGCTAAAGATTCACTTAGCAACTCTCTGATAGCTATATCATTTGGATGGCAATGTACTTAAGTTCTCAGTTTTCTACCTCGTCCTTTCATAGACACAAGCCTGTTGACATCTTTCATTATTGCTATTCGCTAGGAGGTGAGTTGTCTTCCTTATGCTTCCAGACAGTTAACAGATGTAACACAATAGTATAAATCAGCCAATATAAGTACAATCATATTCAGGTTCTTGCCTCTCAAAAATCCATCCACAACCCATCTCAAGGACTCAACCATCTCCTTCTTTTACACAGTAAACTACATCTTTTTAAAAGCACAAAATTACCCCTAAATATCATGATGCTTCCATATTACCCTCACCACCACTATACACCCCAGTGTTAGTACTAATCACTATTGCAGCTCAGAGTGGAGTGCCTCTGGGGGAAGCTGTGCTTTGTACATGCCGGCTAGTACCCTAGCGGCTGTGTGGATAATGTCTCGCCTCGACACGCCCGTGAAGGCCTGATGCCAGTCGGCGTGGTCTACATCTGGTCGGTGTCGGTGAATCACCTCTCCGATGGTGACGGCCAGCCCGGACCAGCGGAGTGGGTAGTCGTCGGGTGTGTCGTCCTGGGCTGTCATAACGTACTCAGCAGGTACGGGCACCGCCTGGCCGAAAACCTCCAGGCGGATGTTGTAGGCAGGGTCGGCAAGCAGCACACATGGGATGTCGAACCACCTGTGGAGGGAGATGTGACATTTAATGCATGGGTCAGCAAAGACAGCTTTAAGAGATGCATAAGACATGGGAGAATTCCATACTCAATATGAACAAAGAATACATTTAGATATTGCAGGTCACTGATAAAAATGTTTCATATTTCTAGGAAATTATAGAACAAAATGCCCATTTCACATTTTTGGACCATGATATTATTACCTAAACTGAATCTTGGTTGAACTTGACAAGCATTTTATCAATAAGAGGCAGAACATATATTTAAGAAAATTGAGTAAGCTTACTTGTTAGGCAGAAGTTCTGCAATGAAGTTCTCTACAGACACAGCTGCCTGCTTATCACCCATAGTGCCTGCCATCCTTAGGTTGGAGATACGTTCCTCTGCACCCTTCAGTGCCGCTGCATAACCCACTGGTTGGGGAGCTATGTTGGGTTGGCTGCCCTGAAGATGGTAATACAGACATATGCATGCATTTCATGTCCCCTCTAGAACATTAACATGTTTATATGTTGAACCATAATATATCATTCATGTCTATGGCTGAAAAGGGTACTCATTCTTCTCCTTTTCTCGGTCGATCTTCACTGTTTTGCCTTATTTCAATCCTATTATACTTATCCTGCTAATTTTCACCAATATTGTAAGATTGATTACATTATTATATCCTCCCCATTCTTCCTTGGCTTCAATACCAACGTATATTCAGTTATAATTATTCCTCTCAACAATAAGTTTTTGATCACTCACCATGCCATCAACAGTGGCTCTGCCGAAGACCTCCTGGAAGGCCTGCCTGATGGGTGCGACCTTCACTTCCTTTTCTGAAGTCACTACCAGGTCAATGGTACCTCCTCTGTCTGTAAGTTTTAGATGGAAATTCAGGTACTTTAATCAATATTCACGTGAATACATCATGACGAAAAATTCGCATTTTAGTGACATGCGTCCATAAAGGGAAGTTTTGACCACAGGAAATCTGATGATGGTCATTAGTCACCCATCGGACAAAGGTATTGTCATAACTGTTGACGTATGAGAGACACATGAGCAGACTGCCTGCAGCGGAACACTATATTAACATAGGTAAAGTTACTGCATGACAAGCATTTATAATGCATCTTTTAAAGTGGTAAAAATCCCCTTGTACAGCTATAAGACATGCATTTCGTTTTGTCAAATTGTGTACTCACGAATAACGTCTGCCATCCCTGGATCAAGTGTAGTGATCATTGTTTCCACAGAGCTCTGGAAGGTATAAGGCAATAATCATTATTTGATTAATTACAATTGAAAGGTAACGTATATTATATCGATATTTATCAATATGACAATTAAGTACACGCAAAGCACCTGCAAACACTTTATCAACCGTATAACGAGTCGTGTTTATAATAGCATCGGAAATGCCACCAACCTTAGTTTTCTCCATCACTTTGTGAACAAATGAGTTAGATGAGAACCAGCCGAGCAGACCTGAGCCGGAGTGGGCCTCGTCCGGGTGTGGGTAGATGGGGCCGAGTGACTCGCCCGGGTCCTCCTCAGCCAGGGTCGTGGATACCACCTCATAAGGACTGGGACCTGGGTCTGATAGATTATGAAAAAGGGACAATGTTGAATTGATGTGAAAGATACGGGTTGTTTCAAAGTCAATTGATACATTGAATTCATTTCTTTTCGCCGTCCATGAGAAAACGAACTCTTGAGCTACTGTATTTGATTATAATTGCTAGATTGCAGTATTATGAGCTACGGTAAAAACCAGGCCACTTTTTGTTTTTGGTAAATCATATTATATGTGCATAATTTGTATATAGACTAGGTAATATATCAAACAGGTCTAGTATCACGACTAGAAATAAATTGATAAGAGGTAAAGTGACTGACTAGGAGCTGTTGTGTAAGACTGTGGCAGTGAGGTGGGGCTGAAGCTTGCCGCAGTTGTACTCGGGGTGAGCACTGACGTCGGATAGGGACTAGAAAGAAACCATACAATTTATCATCAAAGACATACCTAATAAATTGCAAGTTTCAAAGCAATAGACACACTTTTTGGAATTAATTGACGATAAAGTGGATATCAGGTAGAAACTGTTGCTCAGGTAAGATTAAGGGGACAAAGCTTTGGAAGCTATAAATCAATATGTGTAAGACAAGAACTGGATGAATTGTTTCCAGATGATAGGGATTTATTTTAAATGAGAAAAGTGTTTTGGTTGTAGCACCTACTTGGGCATACTAAGTGGAGTTGTAGAGGCTGAGCCTGGTGTTGACAGAATGGATGTCTTCTCTGTATAACCCTGTAAAATTAACATTTCACATAGTTATTTTACTATTATTTTCTTCTATCGTGATTTAGATTTGACATGGCATAGTCGTCATAACCATTTTTCATTCCCCCTTGTTTTAGGATTATAATGATAATATTTTCTTTTGTAATGAATATATATCATATTTGCATGTATGTTCTATATGATTTTCTAATAAAAACAAACTCGAAATGTTCAAATTGAGGCCTCTGAAGATAGGTCCTCTATAGGTAATTACAGCTCCCCATGACATAAAATAACTTGAAATCATGGAAAAACAGCTTGAAGACTTTCATCCCTCGACATGAACTGTAGAGGGTGAGGGGTGTGGGGGTGGGGGGTATACCTTTGGTGGTGTGGCAGAGATGGCCCCTGGTGTTGGCACAAACCCCCCGACTGGAGGAGGTGGTGTCCCGGGCAGTGGGGAGGTCAGGAGGTGTGCTGGAAGCTCTGTCGGCATCGCGACTATCCCTGGTGTCGGTGGTGATACGCGTGTCTCTGTCGTTGGGGAGGACTCGCGTGACCCGGTTGCAACTGAAAAATATACAGCGGTCCAACATTATAGCACTCCAATGCACTATATGGATATATATCTAAAACTGGACATCGACATCCATGTAACAGAATCCTTCTAACAGAAAGCTATATTTAGTAGAAGTAGAAATCCATGAATATCTATAATGAAGGAGAACACCATGTTCATGCCTATGAATATGTCTGTGTGTATGTTCATTTCAAAATTCAAGATTGCAACCATTCATTGAATGCCACCATGCTTTTAATGTAATCTCGAATTGCAGTTGCAGTAATTTGATACTAATAAGTAAAAATCTATTCTATTTTTTTTTCATGAACAGTTGGCATCCCATAGATTCAAGATGGCTATCACTCATTGAATGTCCCGATGCTTGAAATGCAATCTTGACTTGTAGTTGCATTGATTTGATCAAAAAAACAAATCCTATTTGATTTTTCCTTCATTCAACCCATTCAAGATGGCTACCATTTATTAAATGCCACAATGCTTTCAGTGCAATCAAGAATTGTAGTTGCATTAATTTGATATCTATTATAAGAAAATGCCTATTTGATACCTTTTTCAAACACAGTTGGCACCCCATAGGTTTAGGATGGCCACCATTCATTGAAGGCCACAATGCTTTAAATGCAATCTTGAAATGTAGTTGCATTAATTTTATACTGTTAAAAAAATCCAATTTAGTTGTTTTTTTCATGAAGAGTTGGCACCCCATAGGTTCAAGATGGCCACCAGTCATTGAATGCCACCATGCTTAAATGTAATCTTGAATTGCAGTTGAATTAATTTGATTCTAAAAAAACAACTTTCTTTTTCTTTCTTTCATGAACAGTTGGCACCCCATACATTCAAGGTGGTTACCAGTCATTGCATGCCACAATGCTTTAAGTACAATCACGAATTGTAGTTGCATTAATCTGATACTAATAAAAAAAACTAATTCTATTCTTTTTTTTTAAACTTCATTAACAGTTGGCACCCCATATATTTAAGATGACTACCATTCATTGAATGCCCCGATGCTTGAAATGCAATCTCGAATTATAGTTGCATCAATTTGATGCTAATAAAAAACAAATTCTTATCGATTTTTCTTTCATGAATAGTTGGCACCCCATAAGGTGGCTACCATTCATATTAATGCAAATACAATGCTTTAAGTGCTATCACGAATTGTAGTTACATTAATCTGATACTAAAAAAAAAAAAAAATTCTATTCGATTTTTCTTTCATGAACAGTTGGCACCCCATAAATTGAAAATGCACCCAGCAATCAGGTCAACAGCTATATACGGATAAGTGTACCTCCCCTGCCTGTTCTCCTTCAATGCAGAGTGAAGAGGGTGGGAGGGGGTGACCATCAACAGTGCATAAACACTTTGATTGGATGACAATGCAGTTTTTATATTACAACCCTAAATTTGTGCAACGAAAATCATCAAGAAATACTTAGTATTTTTTCCAAAGAATAGCTTTTCTAGAATGGCTCGATACTCAGAAATCCTACTGCGAATAAAAAAAAGTCAAATTCTGATTCTAAACACCTGAAAAGTGAGAAATGCTGGCGTTCACGGTTTATGTAGGAAATGTACTAAAAACACCAAAAATATGCAACAAAACCCTAATTTTCTCAAAAACTGTTCAGTAGGATTTTTTCTAACTGAGGTTCCAGTGTTTTCTACCCTCATATTACACATTGGCATAGAGAATATATTGGCACCTAGTCAGGATTTTGCCCTAGAAGCAATCTGTGAGGCAAAAAACTGCCAAAATGAGCCACTGGTCTGAAGTATAAAACTGGGCATCGATCACTATAGAGCTACAAAGAGAGAGAATCGATGTCCAGTAAAAATGTCACATGTATTTACTACATGTATGATGAAGTTTGGTGGACTGAATAAGAGTCAAGGGGTGGTGTGGGTGGGGAGCGAGGTAGTAGATCTAGGCTTATGTAAGATAATAATTATAATCGGAAAATCGAGACTAAAATAGTGATAATCGAAATGAAATGGATATCTATGACATCCCTACCCTCAATGCAACCCTCCTCATGACTATATTGATAAAGAACAACTATTCACTTATGAGAATGACTATGGCTACTCTGTACATTGAATTCTAGATACCTGGTGGAGCTTGACCCTGTGTCACATTAGTCTGTGCTGCATCTTGCAGCTCGTCGGCGATGTGCAAGTCGACCACCTTGGTGGTCACCTCCTCTGTGTGGTCTTCGGTCTCCTCCATCATTTTGTAGCACTGGACAATGTAGCCTAGCTAGTAGCTAGTTGAAGAAGATTTAAAAAGAGGTTTAGGCAAAGCTGTATGTAATTTATATCTCTGCTGCTCGATCAGTTCAAGCAAAGATTGAAAGAAATCCGACCAAAGTCCTACCTACCATAGGCTACAGGGCTACAACATTATTTATTAAAGGGACATCCATGTCACCCCAGATGCTAGGCAAAGTATGAAGTTCATAACTGTGCCACTAAACTGTGCTGCAGGAATTCCAGTTTGATTTGTACTTCACAAATTCTACACCAGAGGGCAAAAGTATGTGACCCAGGTGAAATCGACTCCAATCAAAGTGACCCTTCAGATACGGCTGTAAACAGGGCCCCATGTCTACCCAAGGCTACCCAGTAGACTGCTGACAGCCTTCATACATACACTGTAGAAATGCGTTGCTAATTTAAATACATTGACCTAAACCCATTAAAGTCGAACACTTTCACCGAATCTCAGTATTTAAGAACTTTCTTCTGTCTAAAGTGCAGGGATATGACTGCTGGTGATGGGTGTGCCAAAGTGACCAAAGTTTCACATCCATCACTGGTGGCCATAGGCCCTATGCCTACACCTGTCTTCAGAAAAACACTTTTAGATCTCGAAATCAATGTTTTACAATTGAAATGTGTTTGGGTGAAAGTGTATAAATTGTATTAACATTTTTACATGGGCGAAGGCAGGGCTGGGCATTTTGTGATATGCTGGAGCTAACTTAAATATCTTTGGAGCAAAGTATTTCAGACGGGCACCCCCACCCCCAAACCATCTCCTTGAGGTGATTTGGGGTAATAAAGGAGAATTTTGGGGAAATAAAGGAGACTTTTTATATTTCTGTCGGGGTTTCAAGGCACATTACTAACAGGAATTCTCTAAATTGAGCCTTTAGATGTGTACATTTTGAGAATTTGGTGGCACATTGCTTTAGGAAAATTTGGAAATTCTACTTTTAGATTGAACTTTTGGTAGCGTATTGCCCCCGGAAAACTTTGGATTTCTATTTTTAGAATGGTATATTCTCAGGCGTTTGGGAGCACACTGCTCACCCAAGATTTGGAACTTCCACCTTTTAGATACAATGTCATGTACCGTAAAACCCCGCCTTTAAGACGGATTTTTTTTGGCATTTATTTTTCCTACAAGACGGATTTTTGTCTAAAAGTAGGGGGTCGTCTTGAAGGCGGAGTTTTATTATGTAGGATCAAAGTGAGAACAATCTTTAAGTCTTTTTCCTACAAGACGGATTTTTCTCTAAAAGTAGGGGGTCGTCTTAAAGGCGGGGTCGTCTTAAAGGAGGGGTTTTACGGTAGATGTATTATGATGGCTTGGGGAGCATATTGTTCCACAGAAATTTAGAAAATCTACCTTTAGATTGGTCATTTTGTGGTGTTTTTGGGACATATTGTTCCACGAGAAATTTGTAATTTAATCTGTAGATTGGGATATTTTCATGATACAATTTTCCAAGAAATTTGAGGAAATTTACTTTTAGATTGGTGTATAGTTTCTCGGCATGTTGCTCCAAAGAATACAAGCATTTTACTTTCAGATTTGGTGCATTCTGTGGGCCTATTGCCCCGGGAAAAATTTCACTATAAGATTGGTGGATTCTGAGTGGTTTGCTGGTGTATAGATCCAAGAAAAAAGGGGAAAAAACAACTTTGTTATATGCCTGTATGCCAAGGGGTTTAGGGGAATATTGCACTGGGAACACTGCAAAACCTATTGAAATACTAGTAGTCCTAACTTTGGTTCTAATTGGAATATCTGCAAAATTCTTTCAGCTTTAGAAAGCCCAGACTTTCTCTCATGTCCCTGTCGCATTTTCCAAGACCCCTGTCGCACATTTTTTGCGACATTGCGACAGCTGCCCAGCCCTGGAAGGATGCAGTGAGTAGTGGGACCAGATGATCATGCTGTCCTGGCCAAGTCACTTCGGACGTTCAGTAGGGGGAGACCATGAATTGGCTTGGAATTAAATAGTCTATTAAATCATAATCAAACTTTTTTTATACCCTAAGCATGGACGTCAATTTACATTCATGCCCAAAGCAATAGCATGATTGTGGTTAAAATGTGATATGTCAGACAGTTGACAATTGTAAATATACAAATTGTAAACAATCCACTTTTATGCCCAGGGCCAGGAGCTGTAATTGAGCGATAATGGGGAAAGAAAGAATCTTACAGAGATAACTGCCTCTATATCTGTATATTACCTTGAACATTTCATGCAAAACATGTTCAACATCATAAACATGATGTTTGTATAACTTTTACGCGTTTAGGTAATTAGTAATGGATGTTTTTCTCACCTGTCAATATACCAAAATCTGACAGGCAAACGTGGCAGGACTTCTCAGTTATGACGCTAGATGGCAGTTCTGTTTGGCGGGAGATTAGTTCGCTGACGACTCCCCAGACGTCTCTACCGTTTGGTGTTATCCGGCGATAACGGCAGACCCGCACGTTCCGATTCCCGCCTGCGTCTAGGGCCAGCCCGCGCCCTCATTCCAGGTCCTGAGCGCATCCAGGAGCGCATCTCATGTTTTGCTTGAACTGTGGACATATTATAGGCTAGCCTATGAGACATATGGTATATGATAGGCCTATTCATTAGATGAACTTTACGATAGCCTACCCACTGGATCCATGATCCAGGCACGCGTCCCCTATTTCCATCTGCATGTCCATATCTGGTCATTATTTTCGAGGATTCTTTCCCCCCAATAGGGCCTATCATGCTAGCCTCTACAAGCAGCTCTGTGTCGTCCGATCGGATCCTCTACCAAACGGCAGCCAGTGAGAGCGCAGCCCGTGAGAGATGATACTTAATCTACTATCATGCCCCCCCCCCCCATTGCAAATTTCAGGATCCGCTGGATTCTGAATATGGTCCCAGTATGGCCCTAGACCCCTAAATTCGACATGGCGACATGGGCATTTCTTAAATTCGACATGCGACATGAGGCCTAGTGACATGCGACATGAGGCTTAAAAAGATAGTGACATGGGACATGGACAGTTCTTAAAATCGACATGGGACATGAGCATTTTTAAGCGACATGGACATGCGACATGGCCATTTCTTAAAATCGACATGCGACATGGGGACCCCCCCATCAAGGGCCCCCCCAGTCTCACTGGGATAGCCTACCCACGTCCCAGTCGTACCTGGAGTGGGCCTTTGGCGCAGGCATATTTATAAAATATTGGATGTGGGGTGTTGGACACGGGAGGAGCGGTGTGGGACCCTGGAGGAGGCATAGCCGGAGGGAGGGGGGCAATTAGCAGGAGTGATGACACTGCAATAATGTGGGGCTCTAAGGGAGGAGCTGAAACTGTGCATCGGGGAGGCGTGTGGAGGATGGAGGAAGGGTGGAGAGCTCCGGTGGCGGGCACTCCCTATCTTGCTATACGGCACTATTGTATTAGGCTATGGGGGCCGCCATCTTGCCTCAGAGCAATGCATTGTGGTAAGGCCCCTGACTCCAGAGCAGTGCATTATGATTATGGGTGAATTTCTTATCAGTCCCTTTCAGGTGTGAAAGAAAGGGATTGACCCTTGGGATTGACCTGATAAGGAGATGGGGTGTAGCCCCCGACCACCTGAAGTACCAGGATATATGCTAGTCCCGTATAGTATTGGTAGCTATAGGGGTCAAGATGGACGTCCTGTAGGCGCATCCATTACTTAAAGAGGCCCCGACATGATATTTTGGCTATATATATTTGTTGACCCCTCTACAGAAGGGAGTCAATGCTTACGGTTTGTTCCTGTCTGGAGTGCATCAAACCAATGCACGCTACACACTGCCCAGCCCAATACTACAAGCAGTCACAAAGCCGCGGCAGGCCTATCACAACACCTCGCCATCTTGCTACGTCATCGACGGTAAGGGTGTGTAGTGAGGTGAGGCCCAGAGGTGAGGGTACAGGTGCGAAAGCTGAGTTAAACTCAGTGGTGGTGGAGAATAACTTCACAATTGTATTACTTTGTTCAACCCGGTACTGTTGTGGGGGGGGGGGGGGGGGGTGAATATAATGGTCAATGTGCAAAGTAAGGAATTATATTCTCAATGTATTGCATGGGAACGTCAGGAAATATGATGGTAGATCAAGAAAATGGGACACTGAAGTATTTGTAATGACAAGTACATTAAAATGCACAATCTACTTTCTAGATTGTATAAATTTCCTAGCAGACCCCCATATTCGGCTGGATTAAAAAAATAATATCCAGGAGAAATAGTCGATTCAATTGTTGTGAGAACCCAGGACTGTAGAAAGATTACGTTTCTGAACATAAATTATGTGGTAAGTTAAGACCTTTTTTAGGCTATACATTTGTACCATATTTGTGTTGGCCCGATGTTATCTAGATAAATGGATATGCTAAATCTTCCTGTTACAAAAGAAAGCATCATACATGTAGTATACCAAATGTATGAAGCGTGATTTATTACATTAATGCCCATAGCAAAGAAATGGGATATCGACACATGCTTTTGAATGTGTACATACGGTGTGTAGGTCTACCTGTATATACATATGACATATTGTGTTGGAGGCACTCAAGACCACAATTTCGGAGACAACATAACAATACTGGTAGTCTCTTCTCCCATAGGAGTCGTTTTCCACACTCAGTGTGGGTTCTTTGATATATATATAGACCATTGCCACATCCAGCCAAAGGTATTATGATATTAGGCCCATGAATGCATGTGTTGGTTAGTTGATTCCGTAAGTGTAAGCTGGGAAGAGACTGGCAGTGACACAGTGTCCTATAGTCTATACAAACTCTGAGCCGGGTCAAGGACTTAGATATATTATTGGGTAAATTATGCCCGGGAAAGGATGTTACACATAGAGTAATGGATACAATCTAGACCTTGAACTCGTATTTACATGTGTCTGCTTTTGCATGTTGTATTCAATCAACAACACTGGAGGTGACTGAAAGTAAGGTGTGCTTTGTATGTGTCTTCTATACCACGGACTCTAAAAACACTATGTGACTGTATGTTCTTCTCAAAGTAAAATAGGGTTTCTGATCTTAATATGTATATGGGTATATAGAGCGAACACAGAACTTTTCAATAAGTACCACCTGAAGTCTGTGTGACATTTGAAGCCAGAGAAATTAATTTCTTAGGAAATGACATTCACAGAGATAGACTCAGTCAGTGGGCATGTAAGGGAGGGAAGGCTGGACCCATATCCCACAGTGCTTAGCACCAGTACCGCCGTTTACGTCACTTCCCCCTTCTTCCCCAACATGCCAATTTCTCACCTGTGTAGCCTGACCCCATTGGTGGCCGGCTTTGTTTTGCTACATCTCCCACTGTGTGTAGCTGTCGGCAATTTGAAGTGTCCAGTGTTGTTCACGGCTGTATCGTTTAGTACATATTTGTGAGTAGTTGTGAAGGTGTTGGGGCCTCTTTAAGCTTGTAACTGGCGAGAGAAGCACTGATAACAGCGGTCACATGGGTATAAGCTGTTACATAATGCACCCTAAAAATTCTGCAGCGAATGCAGGGTGTTATCTCATTGGTTGATAATACAATACCGTAGCCTATGTTTGAACATCGCCTCAAATTTGTACCCGTATCACAGGAGGGAATTCTTGTAGCCCTTTCAAGAGGAATAGGCGTGATCAAACAATTATACCCTATTCAAAGGAGATCAAGGAAGACATGCCCTTATATCAGGCGTCAAGAAAATTGATGGAAAATAATAACAATTTCTCCATGACATATGCTCACAAAAATGTCCATCATATCGAGGATAATAACTTGATAAAGTAATCTCAGATTTTTTCCGGTCATGAGGCTTTAACATAATTACGCACCCATTTTCCTTCAAAATTACCTTAAAGGCCCACCTTTTCAAGGGCCCTTGCGGGTCGGTGCCTAAGACACAAAAATGGACCCTTTCCTCGAAATCATGCATGGTAACTAAAGTTGGGGGAGTGCTTCCTCCCCTGGGCCTGAGGGCGGGGCCCCTTTGTAGGAGGGGCCTTGTATAGAAGCTAAGAACAGGAGAGACTTAGATAGTAGGCGTGAGAGCCCTACCGACCGGGCCTACCGGTGAGATATGGGGAGAGTTGGGGAGGGTATGGGAACCCTGGAGGAGGAATTTTGACCATGCATGGAAGGTGCGCGGAGGGAAGAATACTCTGTGCATGACGGAGGGAAGAATAGTCTGTGCATGACAGGGGAGTGGAGAGACTGGCCGCAGTCCACGAGTTGTCCCTTCCTGTAACATTGGCTAGGCCTCACCACAAACCGTAGACATTCGTCTTAGAACTGACAATTCTCTGGTAATATCTACCTCCATAGATATCAAGTGAAAAAATGATACAGAAATTAAAATTATCAATTACCAGAGAATTCATGGGGGGGGGGGGGGGTCGAGGGCTCCCACCTGTGTAAATCACACATGTCACCGACCATATGTCATAAACACATGCGATTCACTCTTGTCAATTACTTGATAATTAAATGCATTCACTAAAGGCTATGTCTCACCAGATCTTTGACCGGGTGCCATCTTTGACCGGATGTCATCTTTGACCCGTTTGACAGAAAACGGTTTATTTAGGGAAGATGAAGATATAAATGGGCTGAAAGAGTTAATGGATGTTATAACACTTGAACTTATTAATTAATCTATCTGTCCTAAATAACCTCTATAAAGCCGGTCAAAGATGGCACCCGGTCAAAGACATAACGTTATGTAAGATTTAAAATGTTATTTTGACGTAAAATAACGTGTGTTTTTTGTTAGCTGGGAAACGTTTAGAGCGTTATCTTAATCTTGTATCTTAAATCTTAATCCAGGATAGTTTAAGATGGGATTAAGATAGTTTAAAGGGAATTGCTGGTTCCTACACAGAAGCCACCTGGCGGCAAAAATCGAAGCTCATGAAAAGTATTTTTAAGCTGTATTCATATTCCTACATAGACCACTTTCCCTAAATCAACTATTTGTATTTGCCACTTTGACAGTATACCTCCATTGTTCACATATATTCACTGCAAGGACACCCATAGGATCCTATAGTTAAGGCAAAAGTAATATTTTTCCAAAATTCATGCCTTTCTCATTTTATCCGTGACCTCCTGTTTTATTGGTCTTAAAATGTTTGTATAGATGTCCATTATACTTTCCCAAGGTTTGGTTGCAATATCAATAGAAGAAGGGGATTATCCAGGACAGATAATGTGAAAATGCTGTTTTCATATTCATTTCTGTACTTAAGGTACTCCTTTGCTCAAATGGCTGTATCATGAAAGTTAGTACCGTGACATGGCAATTTCTTTTGATTTTCTATTAGATAATAAATCAAACTAACATAATCCTGAGTTATATGCAAAAGTCAATAGAACATCAGTAATCCAGCGACAAGTAGTGAGTCCCTTTAAGGGTTAAAGTTAAGACAAGAAAAGAAGGGGAAAAAACGCGGGTTGGGGGGGCAGAGCCCCCCATTACATACCAGATAACTAGCCTATCGTACCATGGACTGCGTAGGCTTATCACTACTAGTGGCACCATCTTCATTTGTTTAGTGATACTTTTAAGATAGTCTAAGATAGTTTAAGATGGGATTAAGATAGTTTAAGAGTTGAAGTTAAGACAAGTAAGATCATCTTAATAATGCTATCCCGGGCGTGCTTAACAATGCACATCATTTGATATTACATAATATTATGGCTTTGAACAAATCGTCTGGTTAGGAATTCATCAAGACAGGAAAATAATCAATTCATATATGGGTGACTGGGATCCAAAGTATTCATACTGTATGACTTAATTATTATCCCGTACTATAGTAGGCTAATTCTTTACACATATACCAGTCATTGGAGGCTCTTGAAGGTCATGCCAGTCCTCCATGTTAGGCTTATTGTATTTGAATAAGGATCGGGCATTGGACCAGGCCCAGGTGTATACACTATTTGCATATCTCAAGCAGTCTCTGCAGTCTGCATGTATATGTCCCAGTATGTATGTTGGCCCTGGGTCCCGAGTCGTTCCTGTCCCTGTTAAAGGGACAGTGTATACGTGAGTTTGACCACCATTGCTGGCCGTTTTAGGCTACCTTTGACCCTGATTTACATAGTGAATCCCGCCCCCAGCATGGTATGGATCCCGCCCACAAATCTGTATGCAAAATGAGCAAGATCAGGTGGTCTGAAGTGACCTCCGTGTCCCACTTCCACCACACCTCAAGTAGCATTTGATTAGGGAGTGGTCATACTCTCACAGGAGGGGGAGGGGGGTATGTCGCCTCTTTTTTTTAGATTTTTATTTTTTTACTTTTTTAAAACTTTTTTTTTTTGGGGGGGGGGGGGGGGGTAGGTCGACCTCTTTTGCGCAGTCCCCCTCCGACAGGGGTAGCCAGGAGTCGAGGCAAATTGCTACTCCTACTGCCAGGTAACCAACTATCTCATTGATAGAAGCATCTCAGAATGTGAATGCAAGGTCCATGAATAGGAAACTGTAAGTGCTTCATAATTAACCTTACAACAATAATTATTTCCACCCCACCCCCAACCCCAAGAAATGACCACTCCCTTCCCACACACAACAGGGATCAGCAGGTGTGAGTCCCGATCTACCTCTGTTACATAATGGCCCATGACTAGGGTAGAAAACTTTGCAGAGCTGACGACCAGCCCAGGCGGGGGTTGGGGGGGGGCACTCCTTATCTTTTCTGTAGTATCTATGATATAATTAAAGATATTAAACAATTCTTTTTTTAAGTATGCCTAAAATGTCCAGTAATATTTCTATTTCTTTTCAAGCTTGTGGATCCATGCCTCAGGCCCAAAGACGGACCTTTTCCCTTGAAATTATGTTCACACATAGTAACCAAAGCTGAATGAGTGCCCCCCCCCCCGGCCCAGGGGCTGACACACTAGGTCGACTATGTGGGGAAACAAGTGGTACACCACACTCGATAGCAGAGGTTAGAGTTGTAGATTGCACCCAATAATAGGGGGTCTAGATGGGGGGGGTCCCCATGTCACATGTCGATTTTAAGAAATGGTCATGTCGCCTGTCCCTTAAATCCTTATGTCCCATGTCGCCCCTAAGAACCTCTCATGTCCCATGTCGATTTTAAGAAACACCCCATGTCATGTCACTTATTTTTTTCCTCATGTCACTAAGCCCCATGTCGCATGTCGATTTTAAGAAATGTCCATGTCGCCGTGTCGAATTTAGCCATCCACCCCCATATAATAGGACAGTGGGGGGCAAACAAAGGCCACGAGGTTGATACTTTTTAGGGTATGTGAACCATATCTCACCCAGTTAAATTAATACACACATAGGAATTGTCATAAAAATAGATGTATATCTCTAAATAAGATCGAGACTGTCATACAACACATACTATGAATCATTATGGTGAAGACTGGAAATTATTAGGACCCAATTAGAATATATCAAGTTACATGTATTATGATGGTAGAGCTACCTAACCACGTGGCGGCCTGTGTTTGCCCCCCAGTCCAGACCTTGTGACGTAGCAGCAGAGGGAACTCTAACCTCTGCTATTCCAGCACCACGAGGTGAAGCGGCCTAACGGCCTCGCCGATGTCACTGGGTACGAGTGTGAGGGTTATTATCAGCTGTCTGAGAGTGAGAGTAAGGCCAAAAAAAAAGAAAGGTTTGTTTCAGGTCACCCGACCGACCCTATCTAAACAGGGCCGACCCTACGTTTTTTCATGCAATTTTGAAGACATTTTTATATTTTTATACTTTTTTGGGGTCACTTTTAGGTTTACAAAATTTAGGGAAAAAATCTCCCCATTTTTACACTTTTTGGGTCAATTTTAGAGGGGAAGTAAAAAAGTAAAAAAAAAAAAAAAAATCCGACCTACGGACCCTAGAGTTTCTTCCCATGTTACCTGAAACAAAACTTTTTTTTTATTTGGCCTAATCAGAAAATAGCCTTCTCACGTCTCACTACACACAAAGGTGTGTAGTTGGTTGGAGGCAATGTAAAGGGCCGCATTCTGTCTGCCTTGCAGTTTATGGTAGCTCTAAGCCCCGCCTCCCACAGCCTATAAGTATTGTCGACATATCACTAGGCAGCACCACTCTGTAGCTATACAATGACACTTTAAATTTAACCAGGATCAATATTGAATGATAGTCTTTAATTCCATACCGCCCCTTTATACAACATGTTAGTGGTCAGTATATAGTCACATTCAGGGTACCCTGTACACATCAGAAAAGTCATGCACGGTCCCCTCCAGGTAAATAGCTCATATAAGTCCAATACGTTATGTAATTTATCCAGTGCTCAGCTCTGGGGGTCTGGCCGGCGCCATGTTTGGCAACCGTGGTGAAATGTAAACAAAAGGCCCATGAGAAGCGTGGGCCGGTAGGAATAACAACAATACAGCCAAAGGCCATAGAACCCCAGGTGTTAGGAACTTGGGGAAGTGTACAGACTGGGATCTAAGTTACCAAGAGGAAGCTGCAACTGGAACTAATTTACCTGGATCTTGTGAGGACTAATTGGTGAATAGGACCTCTATCTAAGTGGTCCTTACAGAGTCTTGAGTATAGGGTATGGTGCTATCCTGGTGCTATATGCCTATGGACCCATTCTATATGGTCAAAGGATCAGTACTGAATACATAGCCATATTGCAGACCCAATATACAGGAGAGGTGACCCTGGGTCACTGGAGGAGCTCCAGCTGTTGACTTTTGCATAGCACAGAAGGCTTACTGATTGATAGAGGCACTAACACAGGGGTATGTATACATTTTATTTGTTTGATAATGATATTGGCATTTGTCATATTGATGATTGTGAACCTAAGCCACACTAACTGTTTTAGAAAGTATAGGCTCTATTCAAGCGGGAACTAGCATGTAGCTGTTGTGCTACGATCCCAATAGAATTTAATGTTTTCAGCAATTATATTTTAACCTTATTTTTCTTGCAAGTATGCCCTATACCCTACACACCTTTTCCAATAACGTTTGTTGCTGTCGATCCAATGACTGGTAAACCGATCCGTTACAAGAAAGTTAATACCTGGTCTGTATACATTGGATCCATGTGTACTGGATCTCCTTACATGAGATTACCATGGTCGTGTAGGAGGTACTTGTAGTGGGTCAATGATATTTACACCGGCGCCTGGTAGAGTGATCTAGGATCCAATCTCATACTGTACTAGTACTTCAACATTTCAAGTTTAACTATAGTTGTGCCATATGTATGCACAACATGGTACACATGTATAGAAGTTAATAGCACTATAATATCTCCCAGCGGAGAATATACTGACCGCTCTCTCATCTTATATCAAAGCATGGATCAATGCATCAAAAATAAGAGAGCAAAGTTGAACGAATAACTAGGCCTCAAACATTATCTAAGTTCATGTGTAAATGTTCCTTCATTAGGGTATTATAGTATTCCAAGTTCTACGGTTAAATTTGACCGTGGACCTGCCTCATGGAGAGTAATGTGTATACATAATATACCCATATACCTTTACTGATAACGATATTGAGCATATCTAAGGCCCTGGTAATGCCATGACTAGAATGCTCTGCAGACATGTTATGATTATCTCTTTATCGAGATTGTGAAGGTATGACTCCGTTAGTGGGATTCAGCGATGAACAATAGATTAACATGTGATTCACAGACGGTTACCAATTTAAAAAGGCCCGTTGTCCACAACGCTGTCTCATGCAGGTGTTATTAATCATTTTGTTGTGTGGTGAATCATATTAACTGTTTGCATATAATATATATCCTGACTGATAGATTACTAGTAATGCACTACACCGTGGCATAATGAATAAACCTGCACGTAAGATCTCGCTCTACGTGCACATACATGTATCTATGTAATAGATAGACTATGGTTATGAGAGGGTAACTAAAATAAACACAGTGAATTGGCTGGCACTCTTATAGGGTATGTCAGGCAGAGTACAATAAATTATAACAGAATTAAATCGTATGGAAATCCAATGAGACTTCTTGCAGGTCTTATGGAACCCATAGTTTAAAGTTAGTATCCCAAATGTTGCAGAGGCTATTCCACATTTAGCATGAGGATAAGCATGGTGATGTTGTATGTCATATGTGAAAGTATTAAATCTCTGTGAGCAAATAGGGTATTAACATGCTTCGTTTACACACAAGGTGTCACTAGTGTGTAGTGTGTACAAAATTCCTACTGCAGACATATCCTATACATGGCCAGTATGGATCGTTCCATTGCAGGGCTGATTGACACAATAGCTTATTCCCATACATGCACAGTTTAGTGCACCGAATTCTATACAGGTGGCAGCATATCTCAGATGGTGGTCCACAGTTGTATTTCTCTGTAGAATTCTGTATATATGTTTGTTATTACACTATCTTACATTCATGCACTTAAGACTCTTGGTAACAGTTATTATGTACACATTTCAAAAGAGAAGTATATAGTCAGGGGTTTATAAGTATTATTGATAGAGGTCAATTTTAGCCCCCCCCCTATTTGGGATACAAACGTTAAATCCAAATCAAGCATTGAAGGGATTGACTGCACACATTTGAAACTGCAGCTCTCCACATAAGGCCACACCAAAAGAACAAGTTGGTCAATGGATTCCACTTTTCAAAAAATGGTGCGAGCAAGCGAATTTTTTTTTTTTTTTTTTAAAAGAATTTTTTTTTGTCAATGGATATTGTCGGTGGAAAACTGGAGTGAGCGACAATTTTTTTTTTTTTTTAACCAGCCTCCAACCAAAGTTCTTAGTGGACCCCTAACATAAAAATTTATTGGTTGATCTAGGGGAATTACTGGAAGAAAATTTGAAAAAAAAAAAAAATTCTCAATTTTTAAAAAAATGAGGCGAGCGAAATCCATTGACAATTTTTTTTTCAAAAAAAATAAATATTTCCATTTCCGAAAAATAAGGTGCGCGAAATCCATTGACCAACTTTTTTTTTTGGTGTGGCCTAATGGGAATCTACAGCCTTGTATACACGAATTAAAATATGATTCAACAATCCGGCAGATGGCCGTATATCGCTATGGGAGTCGTCGGATTATCGAGGCCTGATTTCGATACTTTAAAAGAAAGTATTTTCAAATCATGTTACACTGTTTTATTGCTTTCATTTTGCAGGTGTTAGACATCGAGCATGGCGACGACAGCTGCAGAGCGTTGGTTGTACCAGCAGCCGGAGAGTCCGGCCCCCACCCTCTACAACACCACAGACAATGACCCCGACCTCAGGGCCAGCTCAGGTAGGTGGCAGTGATCCAATTAAGGGTATATAGGCTATAGCCCAACTTTAGTCAAAGGCTTTCACTGTGTTTGATGCATGTGTGTTGCATAGAATTGATCTAATCCCAGCTCCATGGTATGCGCTATTTGTCAATAAAACTAAGTGCAGTCAGTATATATATATATACTGGGTTTCAAAAGAGCGTCGGTCTTGTTTAAGCGCCGGGTGAACGTGTCCGCGCACCCAGGAGAGCTAGACCGGACGAGCTTTTATTATATTTATTATAACTAATACACTAGTTGGCGCCGTTTTACCCTTGGCCGCTGCCGTCATCTTTTTTGGTTTTCCGTCCGCCTATGGCAAGTCTAATGGGTAAACTTCCCTTAAGGTGGTTGCCTACCTTGATGAACACGTTTATTGCGACGATTTCTGCGCATGTGACGTGTGGGCTCTCCTTTAGAGTACTAAGTAAAAGTGGTGGACTGGCCAAGGAGCGAACTCACAGCCCCAGTGTCCAAGTTCAGTGCTGATTCTATTAAGCCACTGAGGCAGGGCTACAGATTGCTATTCTGAAATATACCTCTAGACTACCTTTTGATTCATTGATTATTCTTACTTTTTATTTTCAATTGCTTAAAACCACTGAATTATGCACGGGACCATATGTTGAAATGGATACCATTAATTCAGAAAGGATCTGAAGAATGTTTTTAGGAAGTTTTAAAAATATGGTGATACTTTTACTACCATTGCTTTCAAAATAAACGATTCTCTGGTTCAATCTTAGATAACTACTTTTATTTTTCAAAATTCTATATTTTAAAAAGTAGCTCGGGACCTCCTACTTTTCTTTTCATGGTTTGGTTCCAAATTATATGAGGTATATTGGGTAAATATTAGGAGTAAATCTAGATACTCTTGACCCAAGATAGGCAACCACCTTAATCCTGCATGGTATAGGGACCAAAACCCTGCTTTTGGGCCCAAAACCCGGGTTTAGAGCCCTTATAGCAGGATTAAGACCCCTTAAGGGTTAAGAGCCCAAAAGCAGGGGTTTGGTCCCTTATACCAGGATTAAGAGCGTTTACCCATGCTTTGTCTAATTAGACAGGGTTTAACATACATAATCCTGGTATAAGGTCCAAAATCCTGGTTTAAGTCCTTAACCCTGCTTTTGTCTACAAAGTCTTTTCTCCCAAATATCCATGCATTGTACCTAAACCCTGACTTTGTACACAATTCAGGGGTATTTGTACTTAATCCCATAATTAGTACACCAAATACCTGGTTTAAGGACTAATACCCATGCATTCTCACAAAGCATGGGTATGATACTACCCCTACATTGTAACAAAGCAGGGGTAGTGGAAACCCATGCTTTGTATACAATGCAGGGGTACTGGTACCCATGCATTGTCACCTTTGCAGGGGTAAACCTTATACCACTGCTTTCTGTACAAGGCATGGGTTTCCAATACCCCTGCATTGTTACAATGTAAGGATAATAACCCTGACTTATTATGGGTAACTGCAGCTGCACTAAGGATGAGTAAGACCCCTTACCCATGCATGGGTGCTGTAGAGTACCCATGCATTGGTCACAATGCAGGGGTAGAGGGTGACTACCCAGACATTGTCACCAAAACCTGGTTTTTGGGAGTTAATCCTGGTATAACGGTACATATACCCCTCCTTTGTATAGAATGCATGGGTACTGGTACACTACCCATGCATTGTTCACAAAGTAGGGGTAAGAGAATGCATGGGTAGAGTGAAACCCCTGCTTTCTCCAGTAAGCATGGGTAGTGGGACATGTACCCAGACATTGTTACAAAAACCTGGTTTTTGGGAGTTAATCCTGGTATAAGGGTACATATACCCATGCATTGTAAAGAATGCATGGGTACTGGCACAGTACCCATGCATTGTCAGTTATACCAGGATTAAGTAGTACATGTACCCAATCTTTGCTCTACCCCTGCATTCTCTAATTAATCCTGGTATAAGGGACAAAAGCCATGATTAACTCTCTTAACCAGGGTTGAGAGTCCCTTAACCTGGGTTTAGGGCCTTATACCTGGAGTAAGGTCTCTAAACCCTGGTTAAGGGAGTTAATCCTGGTATAAGGTCTCTAAACCCGGGTTTAGACCCCAAAACCCGGCTTTTGGGGCCATATAACAAGTATAAGGGAAGTAAACCCATTAGGCTTGCCATATCCGCCTCTCTGACTTCACCGGCCTCACCACCCGATCTGCCCTTTAATGACGGAATAGTGCTTCAATGACTAGCGGTGTATCTATGCATCATGCAGCCTATGCAATAGCCCTTTAATGATAACATAGTGCTTCAACGGGACATTGACCACTGCGAGCATGCTCCATGACTCCTATATGTAATATCCCTGCACGGCATGCAGTAAGTTTCAATCATGAAAGATAAGTAAGATTTATGTTCTTGATTTGTTTATGTTTGGTTCATGTAAACAGCATAATGGTGATTCAATGGATAGTGGTCCATATGTCAGGATCATGACTCCTATAGGCAATAACCTTAGCAAATATCCCGTGAATGAGGGCTATGCATTTATGTATCCAGTGATGCATTTATGCAGCATAAGCTTTGTACACTGACCCTTTAAGGACGGCACACTACTTGAACTGAATGGGAATGCATTTATGCATAATGACTTCTATGATCCTTTAAGGCTGGCAGACTGCTTCAAATGAACAGAAATGTATTCATGCGTCATGACTTCTGTACATTAACCCTTTAAGGACAAAATACTGTTATCACTGTTTCAACAGAACAGAATACCGTTATGCATCATGAATTCTATACAATGACCCTTTAACCCTTTCAGGACGACATGTCACTAAAATGTGACGTTTGTCGTCATGATGCGCCAACGCTGGGGCTGCTTCAGTGCATCATGCTGACCCTTCGGGAATGTCTCAATCCCACAGGATCGGCAGGATGCTTGAATGCAGCCCTGGTGAGTTACTCACTAGGACCACTAGGACTGCCTTCATGCATCATGATGACCAAAGGCATGACGCATCGTGTCGTTATGTCGTCCCTAAATGGTTAAGGACGGCAGACTGCTTAAAATGAGCAGCAATGCCTTCATGCAGACTTCTGCAAACTAACATTTTAAGGACGACATACTGCATTTATTTACCTAGCGATGCATTTATGCATCATATGACTTCGGTACAGGACGGCACACTGCTTCTGAACAGGGATTCATCTATGCATCATGACTTCTGTACGCTAAATTTCTAAGTGCGGCACACTGCTTCAACCGAGCAGCTATGCATCCATTCATCATGACTTATAGACTGGACGTTTAAGGGCAGGATACTGCCTAACTGAACAGTGATCCATCCCTGCATTATGTCTTCTAAAACCTAAAATGTTCCTTAAACCTAAAAAGAGAGCCGGTCACCACACCTATGGTGTGCATATCCTAACTATGGCATCTACTTTGCATTGTATTGCTACATCTATACCATTTCAGAGTAAGCATTCAAGATACATGTATAATAGGTTCGATGTATACATAGTTGTGTTACAAAGGAAAATAGAGACCACAAATACTATAAAGAGCACTTTTTAGAACGTCAAAGAGAGGTTTATTGATCGTTCATAGTTTCTGTGAAAATCAGAAATATTGAAATATTGATGGTCTGTGTTATAAGAACCTTTCCAATGCCTTGGTCTTTTGGCACTGGGAAAGTAGCAGAGGGTCACAAACCAAAAGGGTATAATCATAGCCTTAGGATAAGCTTTACCAACATGAGTCAGAGAACACAGTTCTGTATGCATAGGTTATATCACCCTCCAGGGATACGCTTTATATGGAGTCTATACACTCACAGTGCGTACTTCATAGTAGGGATTAGGGGCGGGCTCTTTGGTTTAGAAAAGAGGGGTGTGAGTGAAACACAATATCTCAGACCTTCTTGCCATCAAAGTGATCGATTCTCTAGGCTCTATCATCAGGAATGCGTTTTGACAAAACAGGCGTATTTCATGTTCATTTGGATTACTAATACTGAAAATGAAAACAGAGAGTTGAGTGAACACCATTAATCCGGCACTAATCCCCTTTCCACAAAAGAATGACCACCCCCTTCTCCATACCATTCCTTGCCCCCACCGAACATGGTATAAACCACTGTAAGCAAGGCATATCGTTACTGACCATATACACCTCGTGGAGAGCATACCTATAGGCTGGGGACAGCAGCATTATTCTGCTCAAACATAGATAATTTCATATGTTTGGTTGCCACCGGTTTAGGGAAATACCACAAGGAGGGAGAAAACAACAGAAAGCAAACTCACAACAGCGGATACTAAAATGATTGGAATATTTATAAGTTGAATTTTTTTTTGGATCTACTACTATTTGAATCCATAGATCACCTTTGATATTCAACAATACTGATAACGTCTACAGATTGTAGCAATGTCAGGTTTACAAGGTGCAAGAGCCTTATCTCCACGCCGAACGCTGTCTGCTCAGACTCCGGCTCAAAGGGGAAGTTCGCGTCAAAACGTGGACCGTTCTCATGGCAACATGACACACAGTCAGTTAAACAGAAGTTTACATAAGGGAACCCCCAGGAGTACATCAAGGAGCAAATCGGCGGGAGGAGCGTCAGGGAGGCACACGGGGTACAGACGTAGAAGAACCGTCAGATTTGTTGGTGTGTACACCCGGGTGTGTACACCTACTAGTTTAATCTATTATAGCCTGGATTATAGCATAGACATATGTATTAATGCCTATGATTAAAGGGAGGTACTCAGCACTGCATCAACCATAATGGTGCACTTTTAAGATATGAGCAGCCAAGCAGAAAAGATTATCTGTGCGCTCCGCACTACGTATCCGCTCTGCGTGGATTAGCAAAAAAAGTATGTCGGCCCAAATGTATGGGAAACGTTAAAGGATGCCATTGGGTCTACATCCGTCTATGATACAACAATAGGGCCGCCAATCATTGTATTAAGTCCAATCTAAATGTCAGCATCTTACCAATTTATTTACGATTTCCCAATTCTATCCCATGGCCTCAATCGAGAAAGAAAAGGACAGTCCTCACCCTAAAGGCTTTAGAGAAAGCACAAGCATGAATGCAGCGCACACTAAAATGGCTTCCTCGTGCTACCAACACTGTACGATCGGCATGATGCATAAATGCAGCCATGGCAAGTAACTCATTTCAATGGGTGAAGTACACACATTTCTCTCCGAGTTCCGCACCATGGATGCAATGATGCATCACGACGACAAATTGCATTGTTGTCCCCTTCCTTCCAAGGTACCGTCAAAGCAGTTCCATGCTGTGTCATTCGGAATGTAGTGTTGGGACTTTGTGCCTCGTCCACCGAACTCAGTTCCATGATATTATTTTAAAGTCGTGTTTGGCAACTGTCATTTACTATACTTCATACACGCTAATACGTTTCGGGACGTTTATTTAGGAACGGCTCAAGACATATTATGTTTGTTTAAGGGAAAAGGATATTCAGTGGCGACAAGCACATATAACCTACTCCAAACAGCAAATCCGGCCTATTGCCACAGGGGATTTGTGCTCAACGCTTTGTGAACACACTATTTTAAACACTTCACAGAGGACGCGGTCATACACAAGTGGCCACATGTCTAGAGGAGTCTGTTGTGTTCCTTTTTTTACCTATAAAAGTGCACATAAAGTTCAGTTCCTAGTATACTCATAACTATTATGCAGATAAATGCTATGCAATATACCGCCAAGTTGGAGGATGATGATTATAAAAGCAGTGGTATATTGGGTGATTTATACGTCTTCAGTGTCCAAAATTTGAACTTTAAGTTGAGTGGTAGAAGAGATCACCAAGAACTGTACTCCTCAAGCCCCCCACCTCCTCTAAAATAGGGTGCCTGTCGTCCCCGCTCAGCTCCGACTGTTACTGGAAGGGCAGCAAACGTTTCGCATTCATTCCACCATATTGTGACCTTAAATACCATTATATATAGGTTCACGCTAATACCTTCAAAAAATACACGAGCATAAATCTGCATTTTATCATGCCATACATCTGATAGGTGTGTCTATCACAAGTGATCCCTGTGCAAGAGGGAGACACGACCACTCGTGTGATGTAGAAAGCATACTGACGCGATCTGCGAATAGGGGCCTTAGTGCAGTAAGGTCTCTTTTACGATTACATGCCACATTATTATATTAAAAGCTTCTCAAAACTCAAAACGCTCTCTCTGAGTATGCCTATATCATTTGGTAGGGCAAATGTTCACTTTCGATGGGCTTGTTGATTAAGTTATTGTATTCAACTTAATAAGTTTAATGATCCCCCTTGGAATGAAAAGACCCAAAGACCAGGGGTGGTGGCGCGCTTATTACGTGTAAATTAATACTCTAATAGTAATACCCGAACTATTGAAGTATTGATAACATTGAGTTGGGTCTACATGTTAACTTGTTCACAACTGGCCTCCATAACACTTAGTTATCCACAGACGTGGGTTATTGTGTCTGGGACAGCAGCAGGCATGCGGGCTCTAAAGCAGAACATTCAGTTCCAAAATTTAGAAAGGCTGAAATTAAGAAAAAAATAATAATTCGGAGCAATCCAAAATTTCTGAAGATCCCATCCATGTGGCTATATCTATCGCTATATACCTATATCCACCTAGCGATCTGAGCATTGTCCTTTTATATCTATCAATCCATATGTAAGCTACATGTCATTACCCAACTATCAACACCAAACTAGCTATTATTGCTCCCTAATTAAACACATTGTATTTCTTTCTTCCACCTGCAGGCAGCCCGTCATCGGCCAACCCGGAGGACCCTGTTGAGAAGCCTGACATCAGTGTGCTGTGTGAGGTGTGTGACGTGCACATCGACCTGAGGGCTCTGGCCGACCACCGCCGCTACCACGACGCCCTGGAGGTGATGAAGTATAAGGGCAGCTCCCGACCAGACTCCACCGTCAAGCTCATGCAACGCCGCCGCGCCATCCTTAGAAAAATGAACTCCATGCTCAAACCTGGAGAGCCGCCTATTGACTCTGATGTCATCCACCGTATTAATGATGCGTATGAGTTTATTAAGTCAGATATGGAGGAAACCTATGAGGCGTTTAGGAAGGTGAAGGATAGTGTTAATACAGAGGTGGAAGGTGTTGCAGTGAACAGTGGGGTGGATTGTATTCTTGCTGTAGGCATCTGTGCTGCCGCTAATACCAGGTGGAAGAGCGCCATGGAGGACACCAACGTCTTCCAGGACTGCCTTGGAGGGGATCCAGATAAGGCGTTTGTCGGCTTGTATGACGGCCATCATGGCCCCTTCGCTGCGGAGCGAGTGCAGGAGGAATTCCATCATGCTTTGTTATATGAGATGGCCAAGTTCGACCCGAAGGTCAAATGGAACGAATCCATCGCCAATAAATCTCATTCCACCTGTGATTATGAGGACTTTGATTGGCCTGCGGATTGTAGGGAAGAGGAAGAGGATCATGGGATAGAAGATGGGGGCGTCTGTGCCATGCATCAGGCCATTCGAAGCTTCGAGGAAACACTTGAACGCATCAAGCGACAACGGGAAAAGGAAAAGGAGGCAACCAATGAAGCAGAAATTGAAAATAATGAAGTTACAAAGAAGGTTATAGAGACAGATAACATTGAGCAGACAGGACGCAAAAGTGCACGTAAAAAGAAGTATGGCAACGCCTATTCTGAGAAGGTGGAATATGCCATGAACCAAGCATACAAATACAGCGATTTGTTGCTTTCTTGGGGGAAAGAAGAACAGTCCAAGGTGAGATGGAGTGGGTGCTCAGCCTTTACGGCGCTTGTTGAGAACACCCAACAGAAAGAGTCAGAGGAGCCTGTAACGGGGGAGGACCCCTCAACTAAAAGTATACAGGAGAATGAGCCAGCAGAAGAAGGACCAAAAGAACTGGGCAGACTACACCTTGCCCATGCTGGTAGGTCTTCCTAACTCTGTTATTGATGTATTTGAAGATACTTTGAATTCTGCCTGGCATAAGTTTAACCGTGTTATGGCAAGTGTTAAAATTAGTAAAGTATCTTTGCGAGGTTGAGCGTCTACATACATCTCCAGGGTCATTCATCTATTTAACTATTTGATTTCACATTGTTTGTCCTTCCGTTGTACATGTAGTTCTATTTCATTTATGGGCTATATTCATTTTCAGGTAATGTTAATTGTGTGCTCATCAGGGGCAACCAACCCTACCGACTAACAAGAGACCACACACCGAAAAACCTAAGGGAACGTGCAAGAGTAGAAAAAATGGGTTAGTATACTATTATCAATAGTAAAACTGATGAGGCCGCTTTTACTATTTCAACAACTAGACTTAAACTAACGACCTACTAGTTAGGTCCAGAGCAATGTAGGGGCATATACTATGGCAATTCAACATACCTCAGACTGTCATGAGAAAAATGTTTGTACGATATCTCTGACAATTTGTTTCAAAGCATCCCGTTTCCATTGCTCTTCCTGCATACTCAATTAGGTGGCAACGTGAGTGAGAGTAATCGTGACGTCAGAGTGAATGGCATCATCTCAGCCACACGTGGACTTGGTAACCATGGCGACACCCTGCTGAAGCAATGCATCCCAGGCACCCCCTACACCACGGTTGTACCCCTGGACGAGCATGCACAGTTTCTAATCATTGCCTCGCAAGGGGTCTGGGAGGTCTTCTCTGAGGAGGAGGCTGCACATGTGTTGCTCGAGGTAATTCCTTTCTCCAATTGCTATGCTTTATTGGTTATATGGTTAAACAGAGGGTCTACAGCAAACTGCCTCGATATTTCCCATGCAGGCTCGTCCTTTATAGTGATATTTGTGATTGACAACAACATGCAGAGTGCTAATGCAGGTTTTTACCCTAAATATGTAATATATTTAATAATCTCTGCAAAAGATTGTTACCTTTTAGTGAGATCCCCAGAGAGATTGTAGAAAGATTATATCGAACCTGATATTGACATGCATTTATTTCTATCATGTTAACAATAGTATAATGCCTCACATGTATGAAGCTACTAGGGCCTGCCCTAACTAATGTACCCGCTAACATGTCTGCCTCAGTAGAGTAATGGTTTGGTTTTAACATCTTGTATGATTTTGACAATCGCTTATGATTAGGTTTAAGATATCATGTACATTTACATTGTATGCACACATATATGTACAGATATAAGCCATGTGTGTAATATCCCATGCACGAAAGTTGGTTGTTTACAACATGAGAAATAAGCCAAATTAAGGTGTGTTTACCTTCATAAGGTTCTACCCAGTTTTCACAAGGTAAGTGAGCAAGACTAGGTCTAATGGTGAATTACTCATTTCAATATTACCCATCGCTGTTGTTCAAATTGACAGGTTGCTTTAGTAACAGATATATGTATAGTGTCGAGACAGCAGTGACTAAGAGCTGTTAATCTTATACAATAACCAAAATTTGGATATCCTGATACTGTGAGATATGAACCACAATATCACATAGTATCCTTCCATTTGGATTCTAAAGAACTGATTAAATCGTTAGCTTCACTACATCTTATATAATAGAAAAGGTGCCTAAGGTACCACGGTGGACTTTGCTCTTTTCCCTTACCGCTTTTCCATTACGTATTAGTTAGCAACCAGTTCTTAGTCACTATCCGTCTAGATTTTATTTCCGAATGTGTTCGACACCAATGATGTGCACAAATTGAGATTTAGAAATATCACTGTCTTTATTGTTATTTCATACATTAAGGTAGCCACAAAATAAGAACTAATTTGTAGTATTCAAGTTCGATAGGGGACGCTAGTATAGGTACAGTACTATGTAAAGTTTTCTTTCAGTGGGAATAGTGGATGTTAGATGGCTCGGTACCTTATTTGTTGACTCAGGTTAATTTGGAGTTCATGTTATTGCTTTTAAAGACGTTTCTGACAAGGATTGATATCGCAATCTCGTAGAGCCCACCAATTCATTTCATCTGATATATAGCACACTGACATGTATCTTTTACTCAGGATATAGTCGGGATATAGTGCCTCAAGGCTTCAGGGGAAGTGACAATTAAATTTTATGGGGAAAGTGGGGGAGGGGAGGGGTCCGAAGATGGGAGACTCTGAGCATGGGGTTTCCCATATGGGCCATTCTGAAGACGGGGATTCAAGATACAACTCATCAATTAACTTCCATTCATCATCCCCTACTTCTAAGTTTAATCAATCACCAATCAAATCACTTTGACACCCTGAGCCTGAGTTAATTGTGGTGTAAATCACACGTTCAACCTTTGTAATACTTCTGCCTGCTGTAAGAATGGAGTGGACATTTTTTAACAACATTTTGATGGATTTAGAAAGGGCTCAAAAATAATTTGGAGCTGCAAAAGCAATGCGCACACATATAACATATATGGGTAAGCCAGAAAAATGGAAGCCGGCAGAAAAGAATGTTGACCTCTCTCCTGATGTTAAGAAATTACCATTTCCTTATACTAGTAGTTCAGTAAGACCTGTAATGAAAGTCCTACTTTTAATGAAATCTTTTATAATATATTATTAGTCTTTACCCGACATTTAGCCTATAGGCCCCTTATGCTTAAGGTGGAAGTATTGTTAACTGGATTAGATAGAAAGTAGACTG